>BLKM01003514.1:6617-54939 GCA_013340265.1 Coptotermes formosanus | reverse complement strand
ATCCTGGTAATGACTTATAAAAATGAATTTATTTAATGTTATATTGACTAATTCTTACACTTTGTAACTGACTGTACTAATTACCTTATGTTACAGTACTGGACACTTGTTGTGTTTTTCAATCCATGTGCTTGAAGATGTGACTTTTGTAGACCAGCACGAGCAGCAGCACTGGCTTCCCTGAATGCAGCAGGCCCCCATTCCTCACGGCCCTTCATGGTACTTCATATAAGAGGCATCTCTGAAGAAAATACTTCACATTAAAAGCATGCAGTATATATTACATTTGGTGTAGGAGTAGGACTGTGCATGGAGGCACTCCCAGTGTTGGCTTGAAGGCCCTTATTACAAATCTTAATGTTGCATGAAAACTCCATTCTATAACCCACCCTTACCTCATGCTTGCCAATCAAAATGCTTTCCATGTTTTATCCACCGTACCTTCCAACTGCGAAACAAACTGACATTAGCAAGACTGCTGTGTCCACACAAACACAACAAGCAGTATGACACAGCTTAAATCCCTTACACAAAGAAAATCATTTACATACACTATAAACGCATAAACTTTTGATGCTTCCACCTACTAATCCACAACGGTCATAAACTTGGATGTGACAATGCCTTTTATTGCCTGGTCCTCAAAATTTATACTGGGTTCCAAATTATGTGTAAATCATGTGCTATTAAATTATAATTTTAGGAAACTAAGGAACAATTTCCATTCCAGCCTCGTCATTGAAGTTCTGTTTCTTGACATATCCATTTAAGTAAAATTGGGCCTCGTCTGACATAACTGATGCAGAATTTGTTAATTTTAAAAGTGAATGACAGTCCACAATCAGACGTGTCTATGCATGCACATCTCAAATAAATTGCAAATTTTGCCTTACTTGGCATCTCCCTTCCATAGTACAACCACTCCATAAAAAGGAGATAAAAATTGCATGACAAATTACTGACCTGTCTAAATGGCAACTGTTTTTTTTTCTAAAATACTTGCAAAGTTTAAGCCACCATTCACATATTAATAATTCACTGGTTCCACAACAATATGGCTTCAAGAAAGGAATATCTACTGAAAATAATGCCTACAACTTAAAAATTATACACTCAAAAACTTAAAAAAAACCCCAGTCGGAGGAATTTTCTGCAATTTAACAGAAATGACTGAATAAATTGAAACAAAGTTTCCTGTGACAACAGAAATAACTGGGCGTGCAGTCCTGGAATGGTTCCCAAGCACGAAAATATTCAGTTACTATAATGTCAATCAATACCGAGAACTGTAGATTGATACATTCACTATTTTCAGGCAGCCACATTTCCGCTATTTCACGTTTTCCTTTCAAATTTCTTCTATTCAGCAAACGTTTTACGGCAGACAAAATACACACGGTAACTAAATTTACAAGTTAAGGCCTTAAACGTTATTACATGTGCCCCTACCATGACAGCCTTCCCCGAATCCTTAAACCATAACCATGGAGGCTCATACTTCCTCGAACTTCCAATATCATAATATAAAAGACACTATTTTTTCAATCGTCAAATAAAATCCCTTTTTAATTTACGGCTAACTGAACAACCGGGAAAATGGCCACGACAAATATAATTCGACATTTCAAGTACCTCCTAAATAAGCCCCAATTTATTAGACCAAACGTACCACTAACAACCCGCGTACAAAATCTAGGAACAAATTTGATCACAGCTTTTACAATATTAAATAATACTTTGCCCTACCTTCCCCATTGCAGCCAGCACGCATAATTGCCTCTTTTATTCCTGAAAGTCCTGCACAGATCATACATTACTACCAAACACAGATCATACATGACTGCTGTATTTTTATCACAACTATATTTCTAAATATTTTCTTTACGCTTTCCATACCCCACAATCCCATATGGAACCCTCTATGGACAATCTGAATGTGAATGAATGAATGAATGAATGAATGAACACCGCCTCTTACCGCCACACAGAGCTATACAGGTCCCAACTGCATGAAACACAAAACGACATGCATATATACAATCAACCCTGTAACAGCAACACGCTGTAGTTGATGTTATGTATATAAAAGAACCTTCAGTTCTACAACAAAAATGAAACTTACCGCTACAAAACAAGACGGATGACCCACGATAAATACGCGCTGCAAATAAACCACCAACTTTCAACAACCGAAACCACACGTCATAAATGACGAAATTACGCGCAGGTGAAGTAGCCGTGTTGTGATTGGTTCAGGCCATGGCTTTGGCGATCATGTGACTCACTGCCTCGCTGACACCTGCTGGAAATACCTGCCGCTCAATGTAGTTACTGGTATCGGTCATAATCAATAAATGTCTCTGCGAGCGTTGCCCCTTTCCACTATTTCACTTGCACCCTGGGGGGGGGGGAGGAGTAGGGGAGTTCGCACCCCCACACATGAATCCTATCTCACATTATCTGCAGGTATCTGTGTTATTCGCATCCGGTTTATTTAGTCTTCCTGCCAGTATGTTCTCTGTAGAGTAGGCTTATATCTCTGTGATCAGCAGAAACTCGGCCAAAAGTCAGTGCAACTTCCCGCGAGTGGCGCCAAGCTTCCTAACCTCACTTCCTCTATGCACGTCCACCGTCTTTCTATTAGAACTCAACAGTCCATATCCACGAGGACTGCTTTCTTGCTTATTGTCTCAGCTATCCTGCTAGTGTGTTTACTATATTCTCTGCCACTCAGCTGAATCACTCGATTCCTTCACTGGTCAGAATTATTTCCTCACTATGGACACCAACGTACCCGATTCGCCACGCAGATTACGGCAATAACAAAAACGGAATTTTTATTAGTAACTAGTAAGGAGACTGGTCTAGCTAATAAATGCAGTGAACACTACGTGTTCATGTACCGTGAACAGAATATAGGACAAAATCACAACATAAAGATAGGTAATAAATCCTTTGAGAGGTTAGAATAGTTAACAAATATTTGGAAACAATCCTAACGAATAAGACTGCACTCACGAAGAGACTAAAGGGAAGACCGAACTTGGGGAACGCTAGCTATGATTCGGTGCAGACACTTTTGTCTTCCAGTTTGCTATCTGAAAATGTAAAGATCAAAATATACAGAACAATAATTTTGCCTGTTCCTGATTTCAGGCTTCCGCCGCGATGTTGATCAGATCTGTGCTCTTCTGGGGTACCTCAGAAAAGCGCATATCTCACCCATTTTGCCTGTTCTTTTCTTATGGGTGTGAAACTCGGTCTCTCACACTGAGGGAGCAACAGAGGCTGAGGGTGTTTGAGGATAGGGTGCCGAGGAAGTTATTTGGGCCTAAGAGGGAAGATGTATCAGGGGACTACAGAACACTGCATAACGAGGACGTTTATGATCTTTACTCCTCATCAAACATCATTTGGGTGATCAAATCAAGAAGAGTGAGATTCACAGGGCAAGTGGCACATATGCAACGCAGGAGAGATGTATACAGGGTTCTGGTGGGGAAACCTGAGGGAAGGAGACCACTTGGAAGACCCAGGCTTAGATGGGAGGATAATATTAAAATGGACCTTCAAGAAGTGGGATGGGAGGCATGGCCTGAATTGGTTGGGCCCAGAATAGGCACAGATGGTGGGCTCCTGTAAATGTGTTAATGAACTTTGGATGCCATAAAATTCAGGAAATTTCTTGACTAGCTTAGGGCCTGGTAGCTTCTCAAAAAGGATGGAGTTAGTTACAGGTTACTTGCACACAGTCCAATGAAACTTGTTCACATTTTCATTTTGATCACCATCCATAGCTTCAGAAATGAAAATTGCTAATGAAACTCTTCTCCATGATGTTAGAAAGTCCACATGACCTAACCTATGTGGACAAAGCAGGACTCAGCACAGTAAATTCCCTAACTTTACTCAGTACCAACAGCATTCCAAAACACACATTTCATGTAACATATAAACTATCCCCACTAACTGTGACACAATGTAACAGATATTTAGTAAAAGTGGAACAGATAGAATTGCATAATGAAATGCTTCATAATGTCTATTCATCTACTTCAGGGTGACTAACTTAAACAGCAGGCCCACCAGTGGAAAATCCTAGTGAAACTGAACTGAACAGACTACAGGACTAATCAGTTTTTCTGGGCTCTGTAAGTTTGCACAATATGTAGCCAACTGATGTCCAATAAACCCTTACGTGTTTCTGTATTTTCTTTTGTTGTGTCCTGAACTCATATATGAGTAGGTAATAATAATAATACTACTACTACTACTACTACTACTACTAATAATAATAATAATAATAATAATAATAAACTGTTGTGAAACCTTTCAAAATGAGTCTAATATACTGTCCTGACATCCCTCCATGAGTATCAGAGATTCTCAAAACACCCCCCTATCAATGGGTGAAATACCCTATCCTGACACATGTTTTATATTAGTGTGGGAACACAAGGTATGTGTGGGTCAACTACTGTCACTTACAGACAAAAACAGCTTTGATCTGGACAGCATGGACAGGGGTCCCTTATCTCCAGGCTAACCTTGTGCTTGAGTGGCTGGAGTTTATCTGTACACTCCAGTAAGACGCGGCTCAGGATGGCAAATGTGCACAGTGGAGAATGCTCCTTTCCTTTCATTTTATTTCTCTCTCGTTCTAATGTTTGCCAGGACAGCCCAGTTGACATAGCGACTAGGCTGCGAGACGTACGATCCAAGGTTCAATTCCTGACAGGGACAAGAGGTTTTAATCATCTCTAGAATGTCCACCCTAGCCACGGGGCCCACCCAATGCCTGAGTCAATGGATACGTGACGTCAAGCAGCAGGGGTATGAGGCTGACAACTCACCCCCATTTAATGCCAAGGTTAAGAATGAGTGGAGCCACACTTCTACTCTCCCTATATGCCTTCATAGTGTGCAGAGGGAAAACATTACCTTTTTTTAATTTACTTCTCCATTTTAACAAAGCCCCAACAAATTTCTAGCTGTTAGTCTTAACATTTCAGAAAGCTAAAAAACTCAATTATCACTTTAACTCCATAAACTTCATTCTACTTCCTTTTGCTGCCAGTCTGTCTGTCTGTAATCATATTACGCTGTTGCTTTTGCTTTTATGGGCAAAGTGGCCTTCTTTCTCTGATACCTTGATCAGTAGACTTACAGTATTGTTTTACTGTTGTTATTTGCAGAAGACATTCAAGCAGAATCTTTGAATTTATTCTTGTGGTAGTTCTGTTACTGCAGTTTAATCATTACATTGTAGACATTATGTGTCCATGTAACTTGGTGAAAGGTAACTGATTTCACTATGACACAAATACAGAAGCAGCTTCTTGGATTTGTCCAGCAATCAAATCAATGAGGTCAACTTTTATAAATTTACAAGTGTACAGCTCTCCTTTCTATCTGAATTACCACAGCATTATTACAGCTTCACAATCAAAATTCTTATGTAGCAGGTACAAGTAGAAGACTGGTGCAGCATAAGTTGTACATGATAGATTGCATCCTGTAAAACTTATCACACTCAATTGTCATATAACATGAGGAAAAGTTCTCATCAAATGTTAGTAAAACAACTATCTCAAAAATATTTTAACAGACATCTGATATGTTACTAAATATGGCTAGCTGCTTTAAAAATCATGAAAATGAAGCAGCAGATGAGTTACGATAAATATGTTACATCACTGGCACCATACATACGTACATAAGGCAAAATAACAGGATAACCCTGCAAAAAACCGCTCTTAATATATCAGCCTTATACATTGTACACCATATGTACACAGTCTGAAGGTTTTAGCATCTTAAATTAATGTTACTAGATTCCAGTCAAGGAATAAGTATCAAAATGCACTAGGAATAAAAAAATATAGCTAAAAATCACACATGATTAAAAGTTTTCATTCAATTCAAGCACTATGCAAGAGGACAACCCATAAAAATCATTTACAAAGAAACCATTCTTCTCAGACAGTATAATGGAATAAACGTCCATTTTGAATGGCTCCAAAATATTCATTTCAACTTATTATCTCGGACCCCATATCTCTTAAACATAGCTCCCAATAACATGTGCAAATGTGTCCAACCCACACTATGTAACACACAATCTTGTCTCAAACAAAAACCACGTTTGCTAACATTGATCAGTATCTTATACAAGACATAAAAATACAATATCTCTGTACAAGGATTTTCTTCCCTATATATTAACACTTTTATTACATATGAACCTGATTCTGAAGCTACTGTACCATGCAGTTAAAGCAAAGTTCTCCTTGCATATGTGTACATTTCACCATTGTTATGCTGTGCAACTTCTTACCAAGTGAGACACAGTTCTCACAGCAGTGTTTCTGAAGACTCAAGTCTTCTGGGGTGTGCTGTGTCATTGGATGAGTAGCTCCCAACATTTCAGAGAGTCACAGTACCTCCAAAATGGTGGGACCACTCACCCGATGACACTGCATCACTTTCCAGAACACTTGCAACTTCAAATTATCAACAGTTTTATTATACGCTTAAGATTTTGTTGTATCTGAACAGTATGGACGCCAGCCATGTCCCGGAAAAAAGATTCTGCACACTGTGATGATAAGACAGCAAGAAAGAAAATAACACGGCCACTTTATTTTACAGAAATGGCTGTAGACTGCAAATGGATAGTTTATAACAAAAGATTCATCATGAATGATATTCATGATGGTGGTATGTATGCAGCCTCTGATTAATATGAGAGGCAGGCGAGATATCTGGAAGCCAAGATAAAGTGGGGTAGAAGGGTGTCACATCACATGCTGTGACTGGGCTTCAATGTTTCGTAGGGGATTTCCCTTTCATAAGTGTGCTACTGCAGGTATGTCTTACAACAATAATCATAACTGTATGTTATATTTTAGCATGTTCTGACATTGATCTTGATTATGTCAGACACACCTCTGTGATGTTAAGTGCAGCCTACGTATGACATATGGGGAACTCAAGGGCACTGGCAACACACACAGGTTACTGCATATGGAGATTAAACTGCCTACATAGAGGAAGCAAGAAGACAAGTCAATAAATCCAAGTTACAGAGATGCCAACAGCCACTTTGTGAGTTCTTCACAAGACAATCTCACATAAACACAGATGTCACACACAGGACAGCTTTCAAAATAACATGTCCAAAATTACTGGCTATAGCAATCCAACCCAGATACAAACATGGAGAGTAAGAAACTCTGTATGGTGTAAACAAACCATTTCTTGTAAAAGTAATAATCACCAACAAATGCACAATGTGTATATTATCTTCACTATGAAAACCTCCTACATGTTTCAACCCCGCCTGGTCATCTTCAGGGACAGCAGTTTCGTTACACTAGTGCTGCACTTATATAGCTGAGTGAGAATGTGAGAATGATGCCAGGAGGACCATCATGTTTGTCACGTGAGCGTTCTAACTTCATTTACTGCAGTTGAAATACAAGTGCAAGATTAGCCTGGAAAATGTGTAATGCTTCACAGTAACTCAGTAGTGAGCCCAGAACAAATATATGCATTTATATAACTTGCTTCAATTATTCTCTGAATATAATCACTTTTGTACCCACATACTTCCTACTGCAGACAATCACAAACATGTACCCCCTTACCCCCAAAGAAAAAAGACAAAATCGATAGCTTTGTTATGTAGTTATCAACATTGTTCGTTTCATTGATATAAATCCATCTAATAGGAGTGATGAGCACAAATTCCTTTGGAAGATAGCATATTACAAGGTATATGTATACTGTATGATGTATAGAAATATAAACTATTGTTCAATGATGGCCCTAGGCAGCAGAGTCCAAAGGGTGGCAAAATGGGCAACACAATAAACGTACTGACGGTAGTAATCTGATTTTATGCACTCAGAAGATCTTAAATTATTGAGAAATATTTAAGTATGTTCAAAAAGATGTGTTTTTTTTAAGTTCATAATTTGTCGCAGGCACGGCCAATTTCATTGCTCACACGGGCATTAAAATGCCTATCGGCGCCACTCCACTCATGACGCATTAATAAATAAAGTATGGTAACTTCTCATGTGCAAGACAGAAGACCATTTCTTCCCTTACAAAACCCATGTGATATTTTCTAAGGTATGTTTTACATTCTTGATACTAAGAAGTATAACTACTCCATTCTGCAACCGAGCTCTTTGTTCCACAGCATGATACAAACGTTTCAACAGTGTTCCAGTGTTTGTAAATTTCTACCATGCTAAACAGTCCCCTTCCAAGAAGACAATTTTTTTAAGTATATTTGTTTCACCACTAGCAAATGTGAAAAGATACGTCAAGTTGCCACTCTATAAATGAATGATGCCAGACGCTCCTTTCCCAGAACCCTCCTGTACCTGTCTCTCGAAATCCCAGGTGAAAGAGCTCCCCCCTCCAGGTTCCCTATCAGGGCCCCTACGGAGAGACATGCTCATCACCAGGGCCTACTATTCATATCTCTGAAAATTCTCAGTAAAGGAACCTCCCTCCAAGTTCCCCATCAGGGTCCTACGGAGAGAGATACCCATCACCAGGGTCTTCTACACATATCATTTACAAAGCCCAGTAAAGGAGGCCTCCTTCCAGGTTCCCTTCTCAGAGCCCCCATAGAGAGGGACATTCCATCTCCAAAGCACGCCTTTACTTGTCTCTGAAAGACCCGGGAAAAGAAAGCCCCACCTGGTTCCCCAACGGGGCCCCCATGGAAAGAGGTGCCCATTCCTAGAGCCTTCATACATTCAACTCACTCATTCATGGGGAAAGAAATACGGTCACCGTCCGTGGAGCCCCACGCGGATGGAAGGGCTACATACAGTCGGGTGCGGCCTGGTTCCCCAAGGATCGTTCTGGACACTGCTGTTCACTACCCCAGTGCCATGCAGCCTTCGGCACAACACCTTCCACCCTGTCCGGGGTAGACCAGAGCCCTGTTAGCCAGCATGTGTCGTGGTAACCCTCTACAGGTATCCACTCCACACCTATTACCACCTCCCACGTGACCCAGAGTACAGATTGCCAGCAGGTGTCAGGGTAGCCCCCGTCAGGGCACGGTTGTTGCTGTAGATAATCCATAAATAAACAAAAGGACAACACTAGGAATGACCAGTCAAACGCAACTATGTTTATTATGTGTTACTCACTAAATATTGTTATGAAAAGTAGAGTATTACAGTGTTCATGATTGTAATGTAAATAGATTTCAGTCCTATGTATCAGATAGAAAACAGAGAGTGCACCTTAACACTAATAATGGTCACAATTATTTTTATAAATGGGAAACAGTAGGGCAGGGAGAACCGCAGGGATCGGTTCTGGGACCGCTCCTTTTCATTAGTTATATTAATAGCTTGCCCGTACATATTAATACACTTGCCAATGTTTTTCTATTCGCCAATATACCTGTATTTTGGTTACTAATAAAAACGACTGTGCTGTCAAGCACAAAGTAACTGGTACTTTGTCCCACATTACTACTTGGTTTGCAGCTAATAATTTGGTTTTAAATATCACCAAAGAAATATAGTTAAATTCGCTCCTAAACAATCTAATTAACTAACTAACTAACTAACTCCATGGAGCAGAGGCCTTTTTGAGAAGCTAACAGTTTCTCAGGTAGACAAGAAATTACCCGCATTTTATGGAACCCGGAAGTTCATTACCACATTCACAAGAGCCCGCCACCTGTCCTGTCCTGAGCCAGCTGAATCTAGTCCATGCCCTCATCCCACTTCTTGAATATCCATTTTAATATTATCCTCCCATCTACGCCTGGGTCTCCCAAGTGGTCGCCTTGCCTCAGGTCTCCCCACCAAAATCCTATATGCACCCCTGTTTTCGCCCATACGAGCTACATGTCCCGCCCATCTCATTCTTCTCAATTTGATTACCCGAATAATATTTGATGATGAGTACAGGTCATTAAGTTCCTCGTTATGTAGTCTTCTCCACTCCCCTGTCGCCTCGTCCCTCTTAGGCCCAAATATCCTACTCAGCACCCTATTCTCGAACACCCTCAGTCTCCTAAACAATCCCTTAACCCTTTGTTGGAAATATCTTTTGATTATACAGTCATAAATGAAGTCTGAAAAAGATTTCTGGATGTGCAAATTGATAACAGATTGAATTCGAAGACCCATGTGGAATACAACCTTCCTGAACTTAGTTCTGCAATTTTTGTAATCAGGATTTTATCTTATTTTATGAACTTAGAAACACTGCAAATGGTGTGCTTATCTTACTTTCACTCTATCATGCAGTGTGGAATTATCTTTTGGGGCAATTTGACAAATATTTCCAGAGTTTTGAAATTACAAAAGAAAGTAATAAGAACAATATGTGGAGAGGAATTTAGAGACTCTTGTAGAGGTCTTTTTACAAAGTTGGATATTTTATCATTGTAGTATGAATATGATCTGTCTTTGATGTTGTTTGTGATAGATAATCAAAAGAACTTTCGTTCAGGTTTAGAAGTTCATGCCCTGAATACTAGAAGCAAAAATCAACCCCACTTCCCAATTTAAAATATCTCTGTCTTTCACGAGGGCATCACTTTTTGTGGTACTAGATTATTTCATTGTTTGCCTAGTACCATTCAAAGTCTTAGACATGATACAGGTCTTCTTAAAAATAACTTGCACGCATATGTCATGACTAATTCATTTTATACTGTCACAGAATTCTTCGAACATACAGTACATAATTAATTTTCAATGTTCTTTTCTGTACCATTCCAATTGTATTATTATACTGTCTTCTTATGATTTGTGTGTTGTGTTGTCTGTGTCTTTTTATGACCAGTTTCATGTCCATTGTGTAAATACTGCACTTATGAAATGTGAAATAAATAAATAAATTAATTAATTAATGTATGTATGTGTGTGTATGCATGCGTGCATGCGTGCGTATGTATGTATGTATGTATCTATGTATGTATGTATGTATGTATGTATGTATGTATGTATGTATGTATGTATGTATGTATGTATGTATGTATATATGTATGTATGTATGTATGTATGTATGCATGCATGCATATATATACGTAGGCATATATATATGTATATTGTGCAGTTTCCGGTTCACATCGTGCCTACACAACTGTCCTGCGCTAGGCTGGCTTTGAACTTGTGTTTTGTTTACGCATTTATTTGTGTTTGTGTAGCGATGCTGTCAGGAGCGCCGATTTCAGGGCGTCGAATGACTGATAATATGAGGGCAGTGGTGGCGGCCTAATTTAAGGCACTGTCTCAGTATTTGGTGCAACTGAGGAAAAAACGCATAGACTGTCAAATTGGCGCACATCCAGGTAGAGTGTGGAATTGCGAAAATACAGAATGCTGTTGAGCCAGCTTGATCCGTGCACCAGCAAGCTTTAAGATGTTCTGTGGAAAGAGAGGGTCACTTTCAGTTCAGGACCTTCCGTATTGCAGGGAGATGTCCTGCAGGAGCACATGGCGTGACAGCTCCGCAGGCCTGCAGGATTCACGGTTGGGATGAACTTAGCCCTAATTTTGTATTGGTCTGTATTGGATTCCCAAGAGTGCAGATCCAGCAGAAATTAGCGCTTTTCTTTCGGTAACCCTCATGGTGCAGACATTACCACTTTGGATTGCTTGGAAGCGAATATGAGTTGCTTCACGTAAGCTGCATGTGCATTGCTCGATTCGTTGCTTTGTGTTGCCTGATGTACTGTCAGGACTGATAACTTGGGATTGTGTTGTTACTCAGTCCCAGAGCAAACAGTGAGTTGGCACCCAGCATCCACACTGGACTGTGTGGCTCTGGTGCAGCCATCCCAAAACTGGCTTCAAAACTGCCGCCAAAACGCGGCCTTCCAACGCTATCAAAGTTTCGTCGTAAAGCTGCCGTCCAAACACAGAATTCAGTACAGGTACTCAGCTGCTTTCCTCTGCTACGTACTCCGAACAGTCTACTCCCCCTCCCGCTACCTTCTTCACTGCGAAATGTTTTACCTGCTACCAGTCTATCTTTACCAGAAGGACGAGCGGGCACTGCCTGGGATACCTCGCAGCAGTAAATTTTGTCTATTAGTAATAATATTAACGTCTTGAACAAAGATCAACGCTTACCCTCAGGCTAAACATAGGATTAAGACTTACTGAATTTGGCCCAGCGGGCTAAGATAATGTCACCAGCTGGGTTAGCCCTACACATTAGCCTGACACCGAAAACCGACTGTCTCTCCGAAAAACAGCATCTTAGCCGTTTCAGTACGAGGCGACGGACGAAGTCCATGAAGTTAACGATAAAAAAGTTTAAGAGAACTTTAGCTGAGTTCATGACAGTGGAATTACAAACCGATATCCAGCAGCTTTGCGGTTCAGTGGCAGTAAGCACACCTGCCTGTGAGGCTCCCTACATTCATATACAATTCCAACCTCAGTGGTTTAAATTACAAAGACTGTAACTGCCTTTCACGGCTCAGTCGAGTCACTCACAGTGGCACTGGATATGGAGCTGTATAATTACATCACCTGCTTACTCTCCATAACTGCACTGCAGTAAACTTTGATTTCTCAATCTGAGTCTTGCTCCTTATTCAACTTTTATCTGCCATGTAATTTGGTACTGAAAAGGAAAGCAACGATGCCCGGATGAAAAAACAGTGTGCCTGCTGCGTTTTTAGGGAACTTTATTCGCTTGTTCATTCTACAGAAGAGAGAACTTCATCACACTAAGGAGATTAGTGTTCTGTCGTTTCGAAAATACTTCACCATACAAACAGTCAAATGGCATTTGGAGGATTACTGACAGAAAGACAAAAAGCTGCATGTTGCCGAGGATTAAATCTTCCAGAATGTGACGCCACGTCGCTGGGTTACTTTTCCCCAACGTTTCAAAGGAATACAGTGCATTAACCTGTAAGATTAAGCGTCCAAGCCCCAGAAGATGAAGGCAATACGATCCTTCGAAACGTCAGCAAACACTAACCAAGAGACACGGCGTCACATACCGAAGACCTCAATCCTCAGCAGCACTGCTGCAGAAACATATCAGCTCCCACGTCGTCTGTTAAACGGTGTGACATGTGGAGGCCGCTTCGGTCACAAGTTCACCGAAATGTCATAATTTTTAGCTATCCCACCGCTCTGTTTATCTCGAAAAAATAGGACTTGGGGAAAAGAACACTAGACAGACGTATTGCCAAGGACCCACTACTGCAGAATACAACAATACTGTCTTATGTAGGGTTAAACGTGCAGATCCGAACGGCTACCGAGGCACAGAAGATATAGGTTTAATTCAGAAAACCTTCTCAATACAAATGAAGAAAGTAGAAGGTTTTGTGGGTCTGAAGAGGCACCTCCTGTGTCTTATTACTCAGGCTTGTAGATATTTTGAAGAAAATCAAGGACACAACCTCCCCAAGAAAACAACCAGTAACAAGATTTCAATCGAGATGGAACAGGACACTGGACCTTCTCCTTTAAGTTAATGACAGAGAAACACAGTCGAAGTGAAGGAAGCTTCCCTGCACAGTGAAGCCACTGCATCACCTATCTTGCATTCAGACCAACTGTACAAGCTTTTCCTTCAACAAATCCTTAAATGCGGAAGTAGTACAATGATCGGGAGAAGTATGACAATTCCTTAAAGACAACGTTCTGTAATCAACTTACAACATCTACCTTCCTTCAAATACAGAAGGGTAGTATGAACTGCATATAAGCAAATATACAACTTAGCAGCCAATGTCAGTCCACAGTTTCAAAAGTACACACTGACACCAAATAGATGGTGACACGTGCCCTCAAAGTACACACAATGACAATGCTGTAATTTTACACACCAGTACAATCAAACATGTCATATTAAATGTGTAGCTATATATACATGCCTGCTTCCACACCAGATCTACCATGCCTCCCAGAAAAGTTCCATTAATTCCCACCACCAAATTGAAAGCCACATGCATTCGAAACAGCTGTCATGCTCGTTTTAAATTATGCAACAAAAGTTACGTTAACAAAATGTGTCCATTCTTTGACACCATACCAACACATACAAATTTCACTGATCTACAGGGCAACTCGCACAGCAGTGGTTAGCATAGCCTGTTGGCATTATCAAGAGCAAGAAACCGAAAATATGAACATTGGGTAGCCTCCACTAACGCAAAGCTAACACCAATTTTAATGAAAATCCATATACTGATTTAAAATTTCATAGGAGACACAGATACACATACACACCCACATCCACACACACACATGCACACCATGTGAGGGCACAGACATAATCGTATTGTAAGTTACACATTCGTCATAAGATAACAAAATTTCTCAAATGGTACTCTCCTGGGTTCTTATATACTGTAAGACAATAAGTTTCTTCCACCGTTTCAGAGAAATATGCTGCCTCCATCTTCACAGTGACTGAATATGGTTCAGGTGGATACTTAAGGAGGAACTGTGCTGACAATACAAGCAGGCTGCAAGGACTGGGGCCAAAAAGAAGAGGGGACAGATCTTCTACAAAGCCCAAGGACATTGTTTGAAGTGATGTAAACAGCCCTTCTAAGGCACACAACCAGTGGGAAAAGTAGATGTACTGTCATATTTCAGCAGCACCTGCCATGAAAGCCTGAAAACTTATTCCGATGCACAGACTCTCCCTTAACCTGGAACTATTATAAAAGCCCAACATTTATGACAAACATCAGAAAAGTTTACTATGTGGACCCTATTGTAAGCAGTTCAATACAATCTGTCACATCCATTCTGCTTTTAGGTCCATTTTAATAACTGCCCACCCCATCCTCAGTGTTCCAAGTGTTTTTCCCTAATGCAACATGTTAAACCCGTTACTACTTTCAGTCAATCACTCCAACAAAACTGCATGTAACACTTTTATTAACACAAAGGCGGTCAATTCCCATTCAGAGGACAGTGAATTTGATCCCCAGTCAGAAATGTGTGCAGATCCTTCAGCCTGAAATCTTAAACCTTTTGCTCTATCAAAGATAAGATTTTAGGAATGTGAAGAACACCACTCCTTGCCCCCATGGTTTGCAATCCACATTCAGACACAGGTTCCTCTAGTAACCATCACTCTCATGAACACTGTAACACTAAGGAGTAAAACAATCGGCCCTGTGGGTGCCCCCAAAACACATATTGCTTTAATACCTTGCCCAGCGAGGAAGAAGCCAGAAAAGTCCACACAGACCTATCTAGGTGTACCAGAAACCAGCCAACTTCTAGTAACATACAACCCCTTTTTTAACCAGCTCAATAGGAGTATGTCCAACAGATCTCACGGTTTTAAAACTGACTCACTATCTCAATAAATGTACAGAATGGTGTCTATCTGTAGGCTACCCTACAAGTTCAAGTCCTTTATGACATGCCAAACATTTAATGAACATACGACAACTTCAGGCCTTCAAGAAAACGTGACAGCCCTGACTGGCCAGAACATGCAATCTAACAAACCACAAGCAATCACATGCAAGCACAACTCTCTGATTTATTCTGTCACGTAGCTTCCAGTAAACTCAAAGTCATGATCTTGGTCTCAGCGCTTCACAGAAAGATTGGTGAGAGATGTCGCATTCGCAAATTCCAAATTTGCAAAATGCCAGTCCAAAATCTGGTGATCTCATGATGATAAATACAATAAACCGAAGCAAGACTGACCTACTGTAACCAACAAGTAGCAATGTGAAGTGAGAAACCTGCCCGAAATATCACTGTGCAAATAGGAGCCAAATCCATATTCCACTGTGCAATCTCATCACAGCTCTCAGTTACTGTACGCACTGCACACTCCCAAAATCACACGGCACGCATGATGCTGCCTGATAAGCAGTACTACATCACAAGAAAACACTAACCTCAAAATACAGATATAATAATCGACCTTTATAAGAGGTGAACAGTCATACATCGACATACGCCCTATGCTACAATGTGACCACAAAATGTATTTCTCTCTCATGACACAGGTTTCATTTCACTCTGTATGTGCCATCTGACTATTACAGTGCATATGAACTGCATTCCTGTATTCAACTTTCAGAATCCTGAAGTAACAAGCAAAACTACACTCTCACCTGCAAAATACGAAGTACATATTCTTCATAAGCTATTACTATGATTACAGACAACACACGACCCCAGTTGTAACTCATCCAATTCGGAAGACCACGCATTCCTTCATCTTGACACACAAAAATCACATTCAACATGGCACTGCCAAAGAGAAACATGTAAGCACAGATTACAGCACGAATTATTCCTCACTCATTGTGATCCCGTGGCAATGTATTACGTCACGTTGTTCAGCCATCCACGGAGAGCGGGTAGTTGAAAGTCAGCCAGCAATGGCACATAGGCGTTAGGAAGAATATTAACCTCATAACTGCCTTATGGAGGGTAAAGCGTTGTACCTTGGGTCACGTCTTTCCTGTCATTAGCCATTGCTCAGCCATCTATAAGCAAATATATAAAGCAATGCCACTACCTACTTCAACATTTCTCCTCCATGAGAGTGTCTGTTAGAAAAACAAAACAAAAGTAAGGACGGCGACACGCAATTTTGGAATTCTGAAAACTGCGCTAGGCAGTCATTTGTTGTAGTTTCAAGAACAAGAAAACACTACTCATTTTGAGTACACAGACAGAAACAAAGTTAAGAAAATTTTTAGTGCCAGGCAGGAAGTTGGATCACGTTGAGTATTTCAAACAGGCTGCAAAATTGCATTATGGTCTCACAAAGAAGGAAGCTCCTAAACTTGCCTTTCCATATGGCAAAGAAAATGGTGTACTTATGCCAGACTATTAGGTAAAGAATGAATACGCTGATAATATCTGGCTCAGGGGACTGAGGAAACATCATGAGTCTTTTGCTTGAGAACACCTGAAGCTACTAGTCTCAATCAATCTACAACTTTTAATTGTGAAGATCAGAAAATATTTCTTTGAAAATTTGAAGGACTGATGTCAAACCAATTTCAGAATTATTTAAATCTGTAATTTTGATTAGACTGGTAATTCAACTATTCATATTAGTCTCAAAATTACCTGTGCTAAGGGAACCAAGCAGGTGGAGAGTGTGACTTCAGGTGAGACAGAGATACATGTCACAATGACTGTTGCTCTAAATGTCACTGGTAACCCATTTCCTCCAATGCTGATATATCCAAAAATGCATTTCAAAAATCGCATGTTGACTGGTGCTCTAAAAGCTTCAACTGGAGGTGCAAACCCAACAGGTTGGTCAAATGAGAAGCTCCTTGTTAACTACCTCAAGCATTTTATCACTTTGTAAGGCAGACCCAGTTATCGTGTTTTAGACAATCATAGTCCCACTTGTCAATCCCAGCCATCAATGTGGCAAAGGAAAATGGCATTGTCTTGCTTCCACCACTGCTCTGCACCCACTGGATTGCACTGTCTTTGGTCCATACAAAAAATAATGCTTGCCTTAATGATTTGAGGCTGTTCAACCCTTGCACACCTGCAACCATTTACAGCACTGTAGGCATTCTTGCAAGATCTTTCAGCATGGCATTTACCAAACATAACACTGGAAATGGGTCTCATGTAACAAGAATTTATCCCCTACGTGGAAATATTTTTGATCAAGATAAATTCCTGTCCTATGACACTGACAGACCTTAGTCCGGTGACAGAATCAGCCACGGCACCTTCAAGCTGCAAGGACAACAGTGAAGAAGGAACATCAGCTGATATTAGAGGGAGCTCAAAAACTATCCCCTGAAATAATAAGAGCCTTCCCTAAAGCTGGAACAAGAACTGGGGGAAGAAAGCAAGCACAAGGCAGGAGCCTAACAGACACACCAGAGAAGACTGAAATTGAAGACCAAAGAGCAAAAAATGGTAAAAGGAAATATTGAGGGAAAACACTTGGGAAGAAAACTGTGAAGAAGGTGTTGATTACGGTTGGCAGCTCTGAAGAGGAGCCTTAAGAGATTCCATGTGCAGAACTGAGTGATGGTGACGATTACGTAGGAGTGATTGAACAAGGCACTGAAGAAGGTTTTATTTTGAAATGGTGCAGAAAAGGATTCTATTTTAGTAGCTGGCAGAGAAGAGGTGCACTGCTCATTACACAGCTCAAGTAATGAATGATTTTCATGGGTATGAATATGAAATCAGGTATTACAAACACTTGGATAACATAAATACATTTACTGTTGACAAAGAAAATGAATACTTGTATTTCAGCATTCTTAGTAGTGTCATATCATGGAAACTTCCAACCCCATTACCAGTAGGACTGTCCAAACGCTAAGCATCACAGCTGTGTTTTGCAGGTGAATTTAGTGCATTTAATTTGAAATAGAGTAAAGCTATACAAAATGTATATGAGTACATGTAACTGAACTCATTTTAAGTTGGATACAGCTTATCTTTCACATTTCTTGTTCTTCAGTTGCAGACATATCAAATAAATGTCACTGGATTCCATTTACTTTTCTTCTGTCATTACGGTTTCTATTCCTGATAACATCAGTTGTGTGTTCATTACTGTAGCAGGCTGTAAGCCCTGCAAATACACAAAGTGCGAAAAATAAATTTACTCCTCACTTTACCCTCCTCTTGAATTCTGTCCCCCAAGGTACGTCACTTTACCTTGTCCCATTCAAATTGTCGTTAGTAGCCTATGTTTAAAATAATGTTGAAATGAAAAATATACTTCAGTTGCCAGACACGTGTGCAACAGCACGCACCGCTTCAAACTGTACAACATGTAATCCCATTCACACAACAGAATGGAAACCAAAAACTGAGCCGAGGCACAAACAACACCCACCCCTGCAAGCCTCATGAACGCAAATATGGGCAAGAAATCCTTCAAAAGTGTGACAAAGTTCACTTAGGAACAACAGAAACCAAAACTGCATTCATGAAGAAACTCACAACAAATTCAACTCAAGGAATCCCTGCAAGCATTTGGTTCATAAGGTTTTGTCTTCCTGTTTGCTATCCATTCTGGACACCTCAGGGTTTGTTACTGTATTTTTTGACAGTCCTTTGTACATCATATAGAAGCATAACTGTATTTTAAGGACAGGCAAAAGAAATGAACAGAAATTGTGCACTACAAGATTTTCATGACCAATCAGTGAACTTTACGGTTAGTGATGTGCATGAAATTGTAATGAACACATGTGGAAATAAGTGAATTTAAAATTCTTGTATTTCTAATAATATGGGATCTGTTACAGCATCAAAACCACTATTTAACAAGATACAGTATTTACACAGTATTAGCATAATATTACAAAATATTAACTGCTTATAAAAATAGAGTCAATGTGTGAACCAACCAGTTGGGTGATGAACAAAGAGAATCCCAGGATTTCAAAAAACATCATCAGTCTTCGCGTTTCCCAGCATCCTTAACATATATAAATCCCAGGTCACAGTTAACATAAATAAAGCACAAATATAACATTCATTAATATAATGCTTGTGAAATTTTATTACAAACTCTATTTCTGTTTCAGCAGTTCCCTTCTACTAATCCGAAACACAACTGGGTTTACTTCTGTACCTGGAAATTCTTACACTTGTGAAAAATTACTTCAAAGCAGAGTATTCAAAACAAGACTCAGTAAATCAGCTTACTAAGGTGTAACTTCAGAATGGTAAGAATCTGCCAGCCTGACCATTATGTCATGTGCCATACACTGCACATGCGATGAGAGCTCTTAAATACAGTGGTTATGTACATATTTGCACACTTGTAAGCCCACATTTTGTACTTTACAGAACCTGCTACATATGTCACAATATATGGAAGCAGAAACCTGCGATCATTTTGATATTTCTGAGGTAACCCATGTACTGTCATGCTTAGGATATTCCTGCTTCGAAGTGCGATTTACAGCGCTTCCTAAATATGGTATAGGAACTTCACACAAAGTGCTACTTTACTATATATGCATTTCATCAACACGTAAGAAAAACATTTCAGCAAAAATTACTCAACAGTTAATGTTACTTATGTACTACTGTTGTGGTCAAGTAGTCAGCTTGCCTGCATCATATTTGGAAAGTCCATGTTTCACACCCACACACCAACCATCTCGACACGACACATTTCTCCTGTTTTTCCTTCAGACTCTTCAGGCAGATGTCAGGGTATTACATCAAACTAGACCACGCCCTCTTCCTTGCCACCCTGTAATGCTACATAGTTTGCATTACTGTTGACTGCCATCAAGTCACAAAAAATTGTACTTATATTATACAGCCATTTGTTAAAATTACCCCATAATGTGTTCTATTACTACATCATTCTGACTGTATAAAACTTGGCCTTAAAACAGGTCAGACTATCACAGCAAGGGTGCAAATGTGACATATGGCAAAAGGTACAGTACAACCTTGATGTTCATTATTAAGTAGGACTCATAAAATTATCACAAATATCAGAATCCATTTTTTAAGTAAAATGCCAATTTGCATCCATTAACCTACAGAATACCTGAAATAAGACACAAAATAACCTCAACAAGCATAACAGGATTGAAATTTTATTTTTAGTAAAACACAAACACTTTCAAGAAGCACAAAATACATTAAACCCATGAAGGAAAGTCCCATTCCATGAAGTATGACATAAATCAGCCTCACTTAATGAAAGCTTGGCTTGAATGAGCTGAGAGTGATCTGTGCAATAGCAGGAGAGATTCAGAAGCCAAACTGCCAGCCAAGCGGTCTCATCGCAATTTGCCAGAACCAGTCACAAAAGGTTGATTCAGTTGTATTAAAATGGTGACCACAAAAGGTCAAAATCCCAAACACTGATGTTCACAAACTCTGTGACTGTACTGTAGTCATATCACATTGATGTACACACAGTAATACAGCAGAATGTATCTTTAAATATTCATTATAAAAAAGTACTGCTGGCACTAGTGTTCTGTACTTAACAAATGCCATTACGCTCCACAAAGCCTGTACACAAAGTTCCTGGACTCCACAACCAACCTCCCTTTAAAATCATGTAATGGCCATGTCAAGATGGGCATGGTGTAATAGCCTGTCTGGGTCCTATTGCTATTTTCCATTCAGTCTTAATATGTTTTACTGTCATGTAAAGACAATTATTTGGTTTAAAGGAAGTGTGCTGTAGGAATTTTCATGTCATTCACAGAACACTGCATATGTGTGACATGTTGTTACAAAATGGGAAAAACTGTTAAGGAAGTTTATGATTCATTAAAAGTGGCATTCAGCAATAAGCCATTAAACTGACCAACAGTATCTGAATGGCATCAATATTTTAAACGCTGTTGCTAACAATATTTAAAAAAACTGCCACTCCACACTTATTTCAAATCAGATAATTACCATTACTGGGTAATAAAATATACTAGCACTAAATGAAATAAACAACAGCTTCCAGACAGTCCACTAAGCATGCCGACTCATCATGTGGCCATCACAACTTTAAAAGGTACGCTGCACCCACAGCCCAGGAACTCTTTAAGCAGACACACGTAACAGCACTGAAACAACACAGTGAATAGTCTTAATCAACCACTGATCATTAACCATCACTCAATGTGCCAAATAAAGCATCATTCTGATTTTGTTTCTTGCTTACAAATTTAAACCACGCACTGTCTATGGCTTCTTACTGCACTGTAAAGCTATATTGCTATAGTTCCTGCATGCCTCACTGCACGAATGGTTCTGAAATTGCATTATCTGCCAATAAAAGATTTTTGTAAAAACTTGGAAGTTCCTCATTAGAACATAAAATAAGGAAACTGAATGTAAATCTGGAGTGAAAGAATCGAACAGAATACACTGATGGGTATATACACAATGAAGTCCCCATGTAAGGTTTGTCTTGGGCACAAGATTTCTCTGTTTAATAAAAGATAAATCTTAAATGGGGTTTGAGAGACGTGAAAAAGAAAGATATGTTTAATTTTTAGTTACAGATTTTCCTTTTATTTAATACAACAAAAGATAAACTCTTTGGGCCTTGCAAACTTCCCACACATACACCCTTACGTTTCAGTATTATCTGCACTGGGCCCTTCAGTTGGATCCCACCACTGCAGACTTTACCATGGATATTATGCCTCTTGCCTGGCAGTCAAGAGTGCAAAAGGTCTCTCTTAACTGCAATATGAATGTATTCTGCTTCACAGCCGTGCATGAAAGCAGGCAGTGATCTATCAGCAGTGACTAACACTATGCCATCTCAACTTCACACATAATGTAAACACTTATTATTAGTGCTGATGCCTTACAGATTATTATCCACACTGTTCCTGGTTTTTACAACTGCTACTGCAGTATCATTCCCCAGCTAAATTTTATGTCTTTGTTACTTCAAGGAATGTTAAACTGAGATCCAATATATTCAGTGTAACATCCTGCTATCAGTTTACTTTTCAGAAGTAAGTAGGTAGGTAAGTAAGTAAGTACATAAATAAATAAATACATTAAACAAGTACTAAGAATTTTCTTTGCAAGAACAGAAACTATACAATTTTCATGGGCAGGAAGCCAGTGTAGGTATTTTAAAAAAGGCAAATGGTTCAGAACCACTGCCAGCCATAAGCCACAACTTAACATCACACACTGAAGAATCGATACTGTGTGGCAACTTTCACACGTAACAAATCCTACATTCACATTACTGAGTCTGAAATAAAATCACACCTTGACAAAACGCTTCCACGAGGGGTGGAAAGAAAAAGCGAAACGGCTGAATAACCACTAAACCACACATCCACAGCACAACACTGGAGTGAGGATGGTTGTTGTAATGATACAAGATCAAATGTTGAGACTGATAACTGCTCAGTGTGCAAGTCCATTATCTCTACCAGAAATATGGACCACCTTGCGGTGAAATAGGGCCAACTGCCATACCCAGTGTCCAATCCCTTCCAAGTCTTTAAGATGCCACAGCAACAATCACACGGACTGTACCTCCTCCATGTGGTTACTTACAGAACTGTCATTACTGAACTTCATTGCGAGAAACAAGACTCTAAAACAAAACTCATCTGTAAACAGCATTAATACATGGATTAAGCACCAATTTCATAGATCACTTGCCGGTCGTTCATGTTTCCAGAAGGGTACGTGTAATGCTGGTGTCAGTACGCTCAACAGTTTACCATGCAGATTCACAAACCTTATGAACAAAAAGGAGCAATTCACAGTAATATTAAGAAGATACATAACTACTAACTCATTTTATATGTCAATGAATCTCTAATACTTAAAAATCACCCACAATCGTATAACCTGCTGTATATAACAAACGTAATGTACTGTTTGATTACGTTAAGGGAAATACTTACAAGACCTCTGTACTGAACTATTTCTATATGCTTATGACTTATTCCACATCCTGTTACGACTCTCATTAAGTTTTGGATCCACAGTACGTACATAACATGTGCACGCGTGGTGTGTGTGCGTGCGTGCGTGCATGCATGTGTGTGCACATACATTTTAATGTGCATCATGTAACTTACTGTCCTACCATGATTTTACTTCAAAATTCATTATCTTATGCACATCTAAGTAATTAAAAATATATATCAATGTACAAAACTCATATTATCAATTTACACAAAAGGAAAATATGAGAGATTACTGGCCCAAAGTAAAAATATGAAGAAGGAAATACCATCTTATCAGGAACTTCCATTAACATGGGCACTACAGTAAAAAAAAAAAGTGCCCCATTCTGTGAATTAAAATAATTAAAAGATTAGGTATTAGTGGCCAACACATCATTCACAAAGGTAAATATTACACCGTCGTCACAACACGTGTACTTTCACTCTATGACTGATGTCTTTCCACTTACATGTTTTGGCTATAATGCCATAATCAGGCTAGCAATTATTTATGTAATAAAGCAGTTAAGTTACATGGCCAGAAGTCCTCTTACCTACAGATCCCGAGATTTAAGCGTATTTCTAAAATACTTACAAGAAAATTACACACTCAATTAAGGTAAAAGGATACTTTCAAACCCCTACTGTCCTACCATGAACCACATAAAACACCTGCAGAAATTGTTACCGCCCGATTTGTGTACCACACAACTAGCATTTAGTATTCCAATATGGAATATTTCTCCATGTAAACTCTGACAATTTTAATAGCTTATTCTGTCATCAGCATGACATAAACATGTTTTGGTATTTGGATTACACTTGTCACTTATTACTTGTTGCAAACTGATGTGAGGTGAAGGTCTTGAGTTTCTTTTCCCTGCATGTGGCACTCTGTTTGTGCAGTTGCCTAGCAAAACTTATGTTTTAATTTTTCCTTAGCCATATGCAAGCAGCAGTTGGAGGAGCATACTGGCAACTGGATGGAAGGTTAATCTGTGCCAGCAGCCATTAGTGTAACAACAAACAAGGCACCCCCAGCATTTGCCACCACTAGGGAAGTGACACAACTTTATACTCACATGTTGAGTGCAGAGCTCCGTACTCACAGCTCTCATACGCCCTTTCACCCTTTCCCTGGTCACCACTGTTGTGTGCATGCGTGGGTGTGTGTCTTTTCATTTCTCTTGTGTGATATTTCTACATTCCAGTCCATGCTGTGGACAGGGGAAAGTGCTTTGTGATCGGTCTTGGTTTTAGCACACAAGTACTACAAATGGAAACAGTAAGAACCATACTACAAATACTGAACAAAAGACATTCAGGTGTTCAACATGAGTGCTGTTATAAAAATGGATACTGATGCAGGATTAAACCTTCCATCTGACTGCTGCTACTTGTATATGCCCCATCAGGATAGGGAAAAGGGCCTCAAATGTTAGCCACACGTCATTTTGCAAGAAATAATAAGTGACAAATGGAACCCAGCTATCGAAACAAAACTCAAACATAGCATTGACGACAAAACATCACAAAATACTAAAAAATTTTCAAATTCATGAATGGCAGACAAAATTTGCTCAGAAGGATATGTATACTGAAATATTAGACCAGAGAAGTTCTCCTACAGAAATGAAGGGAGTGTGATCCAAGGAAGGCTACGAGCTGTGTAACATACAGTGCTTTAACTCAGGGACACGACAAGCTATCAAAAATACAAACACTTCTAGCTAGTGATAACATACATACCTGCACTTCAAAATGAAAATCATGACAACAGAGTCCCATGTAACATCAGTACAGAGCATATAAATGTGGCTGATGATTTTTCGATTCCCCTTTGGGCCAATATTCTTCTTACTTGATTTCCGTAAAAACTTACCACCTGTGTTCACTGTACCACTTGACCGTCATGACTAACTGCTAAATGTCACAGTAACCCTACTTTAAAAAGATTTAGTATTACAGAAATACAGTGTTTACAAATGCATTGCTCAATTTCTTATGCATCAGAAAATCTGGTTATTCCTTCTTATCTCCTGTCACTAGGCTAAAAACGTTCTGTGGATGATCAGAACCACGAATAAAATTTTCTGTTATTACTGAAAGCTCAGTCATCCTGCTCACTCAGTAACTATACTGACTGAGCTACTTATTCCAGTCATTTATTTTGTGGATCCCACAAAGACCAAACTATTCAACTGTTCTGTTTAACGTAAACTTTTAAATACGCCATATTGTGTCTTGCTTCGACGTCATGTAAACATGCGATCCTGTATCTAGCACTGGAATCACATGGCCACATGACATTATGTCTTGCTTTGGGCTCAGGTAAATATATTTTCAGACCCGTAAGGTTTCTGTAGAAACATAAAGATTTGAATCTATTTGTGTACTGTACAGTTGGAGTGTTTTCATACCCACCCCACCAAACTGTGAATCCCTTCCTTTTTCACCTTCTGTACATGACATCAAACAATTAAAATCATATTAGTGAAGTTTCACTACAAATTAGGAGGAAATTAATTCACCTACCAACATTACTACTTCAGTATTCCTTGTTAACATCCCAGAGGTGTCTGTGAAGAACCCTGTCTGTATGCAAGTACTGCAAAATTGACAAAATATGCTTGGGCTACCAGCCATGTCAATTCAGAACTGCAATCTGGCATTTCAAACAGTGACGGTCACATAACTGGTTGCTAAATTTCTCACTGTTGTTCCCAGCTGGTAGTCTGATATTATTTTATCACTTTTAGTCGTCATGAAAGCTTACAGTCTTACATTATAAAAACTACCACAAAATTTCATGAAAATATAGCATGTTTTGGTTGGCACAAAGCAGCAATGAAACCAACAACAAAACCAAGTCTAGCAGCAGACTGGTGACCGTTCAACTTCACCATGGGCCAACGATGAAGTCTGCAAGGAATACTGGGTCTGTCCCTCTCTACTTGTGTCTCCATCACACAACTGACCCACACCAGCATTTGAAACAGGACTCGACGGGTCAGATGAGTCATAGATCCTGAGGCTAGAGCACAGAGAATCCTGGCTTAATCGAATAAGCCCTATGGCGGTACTGAGAAACACATCTTCTATTCCTGTAGACACGAACATGACATTAACATGGGCTGGCAAACAAATAAGTTGCTATTCACACACTACACTAAAGCCAGACAATGCTATTAACAAGCGTCACACATCTTATCAACGAGGTCCAACTCCAATAAAATCTTTTCAGGCTGACAGCTGCATCAGGTGACTCAAGCACACTTTCATTTCAGAAACTGAGTCTCTCTCTATCTCCAGGGTTCTGGCATGAACCATCTGATGCTACTGGCCTAAGAAGGCTTTACTGCACTTCATTTCCATCTTAAAACAGGTCTGTCTGTAGTCCTGAAGGCATATACAGCACTTCAGTGCCTGTTTCAATGTTAATTCAGTCCCCACTACATTCAATGTAACTAACTTCACAATCCCACACGGCTACGTACTGCATGTAGAATTCACGCTCCTCAGCAAAAGAACAGAACTGCAACTCCCAAGCTCTCATAAAAATATTCTTAAATTTCTTACGTTACCATTCATTTTGAATTCCTTTGAAAGTCCCATATGACACTTAATGCCACATAATTTTACGATTAACATTATGACATTTTGAAGACAATATCACAAGCCATGCAATTAAAATGAATACAAGTGCAACAAAGACCCCCCCCCCCCATCTTTCCAACGAATGTTATAAATTAATAAACTTGTTACCACAGCTGTATTTATGTTTGACTTATTAAGTCTCAAAAAACTGTAAAAATGTGACACAAGGTAGCTTCATCCTAGTCAGTGATTTTAAGACAACCCCCACCAGCAAAAAAAAATTAAAACAAAGAAAAAATTAAAATAATATTGATTTTTACTAAAAAACTCAATCATGTGTGCAAAAAGTTTTGTCATTATCTGTAATCTATGTACCTTATGTAGGACTTTATCCAACAGTATAAAACTGTAATAAAAGGATTTTGTACGGACGAGATCTCTTTCATGCTGATAAGGATTATGAAGGTTTAAGCACTATCCTTTTTATATTTTCTTGCCCGATGATGACCCTTTTGAATTAAATATAATAAAATATATTTGTGCTCATGGCATCACATTTAACATACTGAATTACTCAGACATAATAGAATGTCCTCTGTTTAATTAATAAAATGCAGTCTCCATTTCATATTTCTCAGTTTGAGGTCTTCCCTGTTTAGTGATCATTTCTATGATCACAACCCAACCGCCTGAATGTTACTCTTGCCATTTAAGTTATTCCAACGGTTAGTGTTGGAAACCACAGACCTGGTCCCACAGACAAGCACCAAGTGATGATTTCACCATATAGCTGTTATGTGGAATTTATCAGTAAGAAGTAACATCACTGGGTTTGCATTCCATCAGAAATCTCGACCATGTATGTGTGTGTGTTCACGTCTGTTCATTATTTCTCAGGAACTTATCACTTACAGATACACTCCAGACATGACAGAAGCCTTGCAAAATGAAACTAGGAATATTATCGCAGCAATCCTGAAACTGAACTTTAACATGGCAGAGAATTTATGTTTGTGTGAATGTGTTTGGATGTTACAGGACATCTGTTCCAGCAGCTGCCATAAAATAATAGTAAATGCAGTAAGTTTACTGAAAAATTTTTAGAACTGTTTAGATCCTCAATCAGGCCAGATAGTACCAGCGGTTTCCTGCTGTGTTATGACTACCCACGTGCAAACTGACACATACGCCACGCAGCCTTTGTTCATGCATCCCGTATTTCAGCATCACGTAACACTACAACTAACACAACTTGATACTTGATCGTCATATAGTAGGTATGCTGCAGAATGGTAAACAACACATCACCTTCATCATGTAGGGCAGATGACTCAAAGTAGCTGCCACCAATAGAATCTGCATACTGCATGGCTTCTTCCCTTGTAACCTTACGCTGCGATTCTAGATCTGTCTTATTCCCAACAACACTAAGAACCATCGACTCCAGCACATTGCGTTGTAGTTCTAAGAAAAGTAATACAATGAGTCAGTTAAAATAAACATGGATGGTTTACGTTCTTTCATGTGTTCCACAACAGATTTTATTTACAGAAACGTGATTCTGTTAGCACACTTCCATGGTTATTCAGAGAATAATCATTTTGTCTAACCAATACTGTCTGTTACTTCCCCGCCATCATGTCGTATGTGTGGGCAGACAGCTAATTGGGTGCAGTGCTGACGAGATGGAGGGGGAAGCTGGTACAAAGTACCATGGTCTGGCAGTCCAGAAGGAGCCCGGGGTCCAAATATGTTCCAACTATTTTTGTCTTCTCAGTAGTACAATTAACTCTTACATACCCAGCCCAAGTCACCCTGCAACTGACAGTCAGTATTCCAGATTCAGTGTAAAGTTTTTTAGCTGGTCTGCCCTTGATAGGAGACCCAAAAACTTTTTCACTGCGACCCCAAACTGCCATCGGCAGCCCACATTGGGTGTATTCATAACATCAGCGAGCCAACAGAAAGTAACAAATGGTATTGGTGAGATTTCATGGTTTGGTATATACTCTACAGGGTATAGATTGGCAGGAAACATTTATTTCTTTCTTGTGCTCAACCACAATGATGTTTTGTGACAGCATAGGAAGTGTTAGAGATGTAAGGAAATGAGATGGAAAGATGATTATAAACAGTCACACAGAACATTTGTGGTGGAAGTTATCATAGTCTATTTCATGGCACTGTAACAGAATTTAGAAGGATTTAAGAAAATCTGTGAGACTAACCATAACTGTGTCTTGGCTGAGATATAAAGTGTTGTCCCCACAACACAAATCAGACCATCACCACAAGAACTAACTCACTCATTAAAGACATGAGTGATAACGCAAGACCAACTTGCCTCTATGCGGAGTGCTGACACTGACCAACAGTGCTGTTTGGTTTATCTTATCAGCATCAGTGTCAGTGCATAATCTGTACTTTCAAGTTCTAATATAATTTGACACATCATTTTACTATAACAAATGCAGTGTTCAAACATTTTAAAGGTGGCAGTCTCACCCTATTTCAAAATGCTGGCCAAGCATTTGCTGGCAACACTGCAGAAAACAATCAAACACATCTCCCACGATAGGCAATGCTTGGTTTCAGTCACATCCAAAGGCTCCAAAATATGAAGGCATGCTTATACGTCGGCAATCATGTTCAGTACTATTACTAGTAATAATAGACACTTGCTGGTACAAGCACAGTACGACCTCACTTCTCAAAAAAATTCAAACATTCTTCTGAAATCATTTCATGTGGCAATCAGACTGAAGCATACCCCACGAACCACCGTGGACAGTGTCAAATACAGGTGTCACTGTCACCGTAAACCTGCTTGATATGGTTTAGTTTAGTGATAAAGTGTAGTTCCGAAGTAATGAATTGTAGGATCTGGTCATATGAATATCCACACACATTACATAAAACAACCTTCCACCCACAAAAAATTGGTGTACGGTGTGTTATTGAGCGACAGATGCTAGTTGGTCTCATCTTCTATGAGACCGCAGTTGACAGTGCGGGATACCAAAACATCACAACCCACTTCATTTCAATGCTTGAAGCAGATTTCTCACAAAATAGATTTCTTGAAACAGTACTTTGACAATCACTTAATTTCTAAAGCTTTGTGGTGCCCATATCCCCAGACTTGTCACTGATTTCTTTCTCTGAGGCTGTAAGTGGACCTATAAAAGATAAATCCACACGCACCTGATGAATTTAAAATTTCTCAATTTACATTTGCACTACAACGTACGGTGTCCACAAACATCACACAGAGCATTCAAGCATGCAATGGTGCAAGAGGAGATCACTTTGACACCAATTGTGATCATGAAAGATGATCTTGTAAGTTTCTTCTTCTACATTGTGCAGTTTATACACGGTGTGAAATATGTATCATATTAATAAATTGCACAAAATGTTCCATTTGGGTAACATGATTTTCTAACTGCCCTGTATTTACTTTACTCACCTAATCATGCTGTCAAAAACGTACCTTTCACCCAGTCTTTCATAGCCTGAAATGTATCATACTGTGTGATATCAAACACTATGAGTGCAGCATTGGCATTCCGATAATACATGGGAGCCATGGAACGAAATCTTTCCTGTCCAGCAGTATCCCAAACCTTGCAACATAAACATCCTGAAGTTAAATTTATTTATAGGTACCAGACACAGTATTACATATGAATAGGGTAGTAAATGTACCTGTAACTTGACACGTGTGTCCTGAACAGTTAATTTGCAAGTGAAGAATGATGCACCAATTGTTGGGCTGATGTGATGACTGAACATCTTTCCAATATACCTCAAAACCATGCTAGTTTTGCCAACACCTAGAAGGACACATCACACTGTAAGACTTGGTTTCCTAACGAACACTTTAACCTTTTCTAGCCTAGCGGTAACTTTACGTACCACCAGGAGCAACATTAAAAAATTCTACGTGGTGCCCACATTGCCTTTGTGTGTTTTGTACGGATATCAGAACAAACAGCAACTTTTGCCTTACACAGCATTAACTGAGTGGTTTTGTATAACCGAGGTGGAGAGTGTTTACAGCGCGGTACGCTTATATAAAACAGATACGCTTCGTCTTTAAAGAGTTAATCAAACTCTACTTTCTTTATGCTTCGTGTACACCAAACACCGCATTCAAAAACAGAATTATGTTACGTGAATGTATAAGAAAACGTCGATTTCTCATACAATAAAATGTCTCAAATTGTAGCGTGTATCCATTTATTTTCCCGTACAATATAACGCAAACTCTGAATTGTAATATTTCATCACACTGCTACCCTGTTACACTGCGGGTACACAGAACTGTTTAGCAATATCAGTTACCTTGTGCTCCGAGTACCACAATTTTTCCTTCGATTGTCCTCATTTTATGCTACCGCGCTAAAACTCTCTTCATTAATACTTAAAACATATTTCCCGACAAACAGGGAACAATATCATCCAAACTAAAATAACTTCCTTTCTGCAAAGTGTTTTCACAGCACAATTGCGTAACGAACGATATCCACCACACATTTCGCACGCATCATCTTTGCCAGAGATATATAAATACTATAAAGTCAATGATATACGTTCCGCGATTTGACGTTTCTGCCATCTATGTGCAACCCTCTCTACTAACATGAGGGTTGTTGCGACCTCTACGCCACAACCTCACAAAGGTACTAACACGTCAAGCCCACAGCTCTGGAATATTAGTCGGTAGGAAAGCTAACTACTATTTAAACCTACCGTGCTGTATTTTACCGGCCAACAACCTACACTGCTTTCTGTCCTTACTGACAGGGGAATTTCACTGGTAACTACCCCATCATACATAGAACTGTGATAGGCCAACTAACAACTGAATACAGCAAGCTGACAGGAATGAGTTAAACGGAAAGAAACAGACACATATTTAACAGGTTATGTTTTAGGGTAACAGTATGAAAAATCAGCGAGTACAACAGTGACAAACGACAGAAAATTACGCAACGTACTACACACAACAATGTATGTAACAAAGGACTGTATTAGGACAAAAATGATGGAGACGCAATAGCGTCAGTGTCTAGTTTGTTGGTAACTACAGTACAGAACGGCAGTAGCCTCGCAGTACGCACAGCAACCGTCACTCTTCTGCTCTCACCATTTCATCAGCAACAAACAGTCCCGGCATGACAGACGAATTTGTTTCATAAACACGCTGGATGAACACGTTTGTGTGTGAACAGACACTTCGTAACTCCCCATTCTAAAACATGCTTGACACAAACAACATTTATAAATATTAAGTACTGACAAGACAGGAAAATCTGCAACAATAACACATTTCGATCACATGCACTTGTACTAAAATCTGCACCTTTGTATAGACTAGACACGGCACCTGCACTGTCACTGTGCAGCCAACAATATTCTCAGAATTAGTGCAGGTCAGCCTACGCAGTAATTCACCCAAGGTCAAAAACTAAATTTTGCCAATAGCTTCTACAGTTTTCGCCAAATTTCGACAAAATTCGTCACATGAGATCCAAAATACAATACAGTTGAGTAGTTGGGAGTTTCATTAAAATAGGTGCAGCAAAGACCATTCTTCACCCAAGGGAGCATCTACAACCCCCAGGAATGAGGCGGCCTAGGTCCTACCTAGCCTGTTGCTCCACGAAACCAAATAAATGATCCTTGCCATTAGACAAGGTGTCCAAACACAGCGGGGTGTTCACTGCTAAGGATATAATAAACTGAATATTAAGACAGGAGGGTGTAGTTTGGATTCAGGCGGCTGTTGTGTGTATCGTATTTAAGTTTTGGTGGAACAAGGTGGCGGAGAACTTTCTCGCAATCTGCAAGACTCTTCTGCCGTCAAAGTTGGTTACATCTCACATCTCAGGGGAAGAAGCCATGCATTACAGTACAGGCTTGTAAGTACAGATACCTTATTTTATCTGACAACTGGAATCACTAATTCACTCAAACAGCTTTGCGTGACGACCGGCAGCGCAGCGTTCGCCGCCACTCCAGTTTGCAGTGAGTCGGGGTCCACGCGTGCCAGCTCACTGTACTGCAGCTAGCACTGTCTGTGTTCTCACTCGCCTGTTCACAGAGGGCGCTGGCAATGTTCTGCCTCCGCTCGCTGGCACGCGTCACTTCTGTCGTACGGACTGTCTATTGCACATTGAAATTCTGCTGGGCTTATACGTTAAGCGAGCCGACAGGATGTGAATAGCGACAGTTGCCTGATATAACAAGGCCTTTATGTAACACAAAATTGAAAGACACTGGGGTTATAACATATGTTGGACGCACCGAAAGATCTTACAATCGAATGTTCCCTGACTCTAACAGAACATTCCTAAACTTGTCTTTTTTATACTTCATAGGACGCCGAAAAATTCTGCAACCTAAGAGGCATATTGCCGGTCCCAGTGGCCGCGCGGTCTAAGGCGCGGGTCTTCGGCTGTTCGCTTGCTGGGATCGTGGTGTCGAATCCCGCCGGGGGCATGCATGCCTGTCTCTTGTGAGTGTTGTGTGTTGTCAGGTACAGGTCTCTGCGTCGGGCTGATCACTCGTACAGAGGAGCCCTACTGAGTGTGGTGTGTCTGAGTGTGATCGTGAAGCCTCGATAATGAGGAGGCCCTGGCCCACTGGGGGCTGTTGCGTCATGGGGGAAAAAAGGTACGCCGGAGAAGGATGGGGACAGAAGAAGAAGAAAAAGGAAAAGAAGGAGAAGAAGAAAGAGATGAGAAGGAAGGGCACAAAAATTATTTTTCGACCTCCCCTCATACATCACGCTTTCCAGCTGTTTACATCAACACTCTGGGCCCTTTACAGTAAGTGCGCCTCTCACAGTCAGCGAGTTTACTCAGGTACTCCTTGTCACAGCACTGCGCTACTAGCCGGAAGGTCGCGGGTTCTATTCTCGATGGTGTTATTGGAATTTTTCATTGACTTAATCTTTCCGGCCGCACTATGGCCCTGGGGTAAACTTAGCCTCTAACAGAAATGAGTACCAGGAGTATCTCCTCGGGGGGGGGGGGGGGGGTAAAGGCGGCCGGTGGGTAGGGCTGACAACCTTACCACCTTCACGTGTCGATTGTCTTGAAATCTGGGGGCCTCAACCTCCTGGAATCCTCACGGCCTGTTCAGGCCTGTAATTGGATTGCTTTACGCTTTTGGTACAGCTTTCACCCCTTGTCAGTGGTGCCTGAATTTTCATCGCAAACTAATGTTATCATATACAGGTATGAACAGTACGTAAGCAAGATAGTACTGACGCGGATCTTAGAGAAATTGGATGGGCAAGCGTGCACTGGATTGGTTGGCTTAGGTTAGTGACAGATGGCAGGCTCTTGTGAATGCGGTAATGAACCTCCGGGTTCCGTACAATGCGGGGAATTTCTTGACTGGCTGCTGAACTATTAGCTTCTCAAGACGGACTCCGCCAGTGGAGTGAGTTAGAGACGTGAGTTAGAAATCTCTCCAAGGTGTTCAGAACATTTGCAGTACAGGCGAGGGCACATGCAAACAAAATGCTTTGCTACGCGGTGCCACTGTCCTGTTTAACTGCATATCCACTGCTCGCACAGGCTAGATACAGGCCTGCCAACATTACAATGTCACACCTCGTCCTCCTGTAGCTGGCAGCATCTGTCATGGCGCCACCAACCGACACTTCCGCAGCACCTCCTTAGCTGAGTGCACATACCATCAGGCAATCTTCTTCTTCACCTACACTGCAAATTCGCAGCACATTAATGTGTAGAGAACACGCCTGCCTGCCTGCTTGCCTGCCTGTGATCTAGTATCAGCAATTAACCGTTTGCCGGGTTTTCGTGAAATACAGCATCGGAATGCTTTACCAGAAGTTGTCCAACCACCCTCAGTTTCGTGAAACTCTGCTAAGTGACAGTCATACTTTACTGATGGCTGTAAGTGGAGTTCTGTCCGTACTGTCGACATTCTTGACAGATTTAGTTGACATTCAGTGCAGGATATCGCACACACTGCTGTTCAGCAGTGTGAGTTTAATGGAAATCGGCGCGGTGAAAGCTGTACTGTGCTTAAAGGAGTAAACGAATTAATGTTCTTACCTGACCTGTATTACAGTTAATTCAGTCCGTACCGCGCAGTAAACACACTCCGTCTCGGTTATAAAAACCAGTCAGTTAATGCTGTATAGGGAAATAATCGCTGTTTGTTCTGAGATCCACACAAAACACATAAACACACTGTGTGGGCAGAACGTAGAATTTGTGAATGTTAAACCTGGCGGTATATATATAAATATCCAGTCCGTACCGTGCAGTAAACACACTCCGTCTCGGTTATAAAAACCAGTCAGTTAATGCTGTATAGGGAAATAATCGCTGTTTGTTCTGAGATCCACAAAAAACACATAAACACACTGTTTGGGCAGAACGTAGAATTGTTTAATGTTAAACCTGGCGGTACGTACAGTAACCGCTGGGCTTTAGAGTGTTAATAACTATAGGGACTTATTTTAATATTACCCTTCCATCTACTCCTAGGTCTCCCAAAAGTCTCTTCCTGTCAAGTTCTCCAACTAAAATTCTATATCCATTTAGTTGCCCCCGTTATTTCTACATGCCCCGCCCAACTCGGCCCCAGTTAAGGCAGTAGCCAATCTTCCTGGTAGCAATTAGCTGTGTTTTCATAAAGTTTCTCGAATGATCCCAGACCCATTTTTCACTGTCGGACGTACGATTTAATTAGCGCGTTTAGTTCCGTAAGGCTGACAAGTATAATGAATTTCCCACAACTCAGGGGGCGTGGCCTGACTCATCCATCCCCACAGCAAGACGCGTTTTCTGCAACAAGGAAATAAGTTACAGGAGAATTTGTTGGCAACTTGAGCATTTATCGCATAGAAATAACTTACTGAACCCACACAGCAGAGCTCCTGTTGAGAAGCTAGTGGTTCCTCAGCTAGTCAAAAAATCCATCACATTTATAAAAACCAAATGTTTCACAAAATTTTCACAAAAGCCCGCCATTTGTCTTTACCCTGAGCCAGACAAATCCAATATGCCTTCTCTCATCTTTTTTTGTAACGTCCACTTCAACATTATCCCCCATCTACAACTAGGTCAACCAAGTGGCCTCTGTCCTTCATGCCTCCCCACCAAAACTCTGTATGCACCGTTCATCTCCCCCACACGTGCCACGTGCTCTAACCGTCTGCTCAAACTCAGGGCCCTACAAACCATGACGCTCCTCATTATGGAGTCTTCTCCAGTCTCCGTGACCTTCCGGCCCTCTGTACCCAAATATCCTCCTCAGCAACCTCTTCTCGAACACCCCCAGCCTGTGTTTTGCCCTCAATGTGACAACCCCACTTTCACACCCATACAAAACAACAGGCAATATGTCAGTCCGAACGGTCCAGCTTGCCCATTGCATGTGCTCTCGAAACCTACCTCAGACTTAATGTTTCGTTTTGGCGAAAGAAAATTTACCGTGCCCTGACACGTGACGCTAGGTGGGACTACCGACGTTTCGGAGGACTCTCCTGCCACTATAATCAGGGTACAAGCCCCAGCGGGGGGGGGGGGGCCGGCACCAGCCAGTGATAAGTAACAGCAATGCCAGTAGCTGCAAGCAGAGTGCTGTGGCAGAGGGTGCAGGCGCTACAACGGGCCCAAATTGCTCTGGTTGAAGGGTTCTTAAGAACTAAGGACAGTTCAACAAAGATGCGAGATTTAGGGCTTCTATGGGGTCTTCGCTGTCCCGAAATGTCGGTAAACAGCAACGACTAACACCCCAGAAGAGTGCAGACCTCAGTCACACGGCTGTCTCATGACGTCAGTAGCTCCGACTGTCGTTTAAGAGTGCTGAATGACGGGAGGAGCTGCGATTGGGGCTGGTTGCATCTGAAGGAGCGGGGCAGGCCAGCAAATATGAGGTAGGATAACCGGTGGCCGTGTCGAGGCTGCAAACCGGCAACTCTAGAAGAACATCGGAAGCGTCCGTAGCCAAGCCTGCAGAATCATTACAATGAAACCGCAGCGACGTGGAATCCCGGTTACCTGATTTTTAATGCTTTTTCTTTGTCTTATATTTAAGCATCTATCGGCCAGCGATTACTGCACGTACCGCCCGGTTTAACATTCACAAATTCTACGTCCTGCCCACACAGTGTGTTTATGTGTTTTGTGTGGATCTCAGAACAAACAGCGATTATTTCCCTATACAGCATTAACTGACTGGTTTTTATAACCGAGACGGAGTGTGTTTACTGCGCGGTACGGGCCGGATATTTATATATAATTTAGATGAAACTCACTCTACTCAAAAGCTTTGTGTTGGTGCATGTATCCTTGCACCAATGCACATATGCTGTTTTTCCACAAGACCTTCAGGATAAATAGATAGTTGAGGCTGGAGCCAACCCACGGGCGACTCTCATTGGTTATTCCGTGCCGTGCGCAAAGGGTGGAGGCTGGGGCTCCTCCCCCATTGATGGGGCACCCAAAAACACGTACGTGTTTAAGACATCAGTTGTGAAGTCCTCAGTGTTCAGTGTCGCACGTATCTCAATTAACGCTGTGTTACTGCATTGCATGAGCCACACTCCAGCTGCACTGTGCGCGGAGGCCACGATGGATTCGGATCGCAACCTGACAATGGGGAACAGAACAGAACGGACGGCGCAGTTCGCTTAGAGGTAGCTTGCTGAATTTATCTCAAGTTTTTAATTATGTTCTGTGTTGATGACGTAATTAAATTTGGTGAAAACACAAATGTGAGCAAGACTGCAAATGCAGCTGTGTCGCTGGCGACAAGGTGCCCCTACTTACTTGGGGCGTCTGGTTGGTTTACTTGCACTAGAAGCCGAAGGGCGGGCGGGTCTTCACTTCGTACAGGACGAATAAGAACGCAAAGTGACATGGGCTTATCGCGGTGTAGTTAAGAGGTCGGCCTGTATGCGGTTGTGCATCCATCGTACAGACCGACGCTGCTTCAGACGGCAGAATGACTGCAGACGAGGACAGACGACACTCGCGGTCCTCACAGGGGCTACGAAGAGGCTGTCCATGTTCCGAAGCACCTGCTGGTCCTATCTTCTGTATTAAATCGGAGGTAAAAATTCCTCCGAAACGTCGGTAAATTTCTACCAGATTACACGGGGTCACACCCCAGTTACAGTAATTATTTACGTGTAGGGGAAGACCGCGCAAACCGGACCACTTCCTAAATTGAACCACTCACAGAGGCAGTGGTCGGCACTCTGGTGGCAAAGGGTCGAAGCTTGCAATTGTTGCAGGTGTTGGCGCAACTCGGGCGGCGACCAGAAGTGCTGGTCTCTGCGGCCCGTGTGCTTCACCGTGTTCCCCACTTGTGCATCTGGTTTTGCGGAAGCAGTACCGTCCACCTGAGGACGCTCCATCCACAGATGTGCCGACGCATTTCCTTCGATTAAAATTAGCGCCTAAATACTTTATATTGCACCATCCAGTCTCTGGAAGTTTTTGGTGAAAATAAAAACGGTGTGTTGCTGTAAACTGGACCGGCAGTGCTTTCCTGAATTGGACAGCCTATTTTATATGATCAATTTTAGGAAAATGAGGAGAAACCATTCGTCATAAATTTTCAAATCTATGGGATTGATTAATCAACGTGTAAACACGCGATTTGAATCGAGTACTGAACACAGCCTTCCAGTTCAGTTCGGCAATCCGTTTCCTCATCGTCAGTTTCTGTGGCACTTTGGATACAGAGTCGGGGGAAATGTGGCGCGAGGGAAGGAAATGATGGACAGGGCACTGGTTGCGTGCTGGAATGGACAGTCAGTCGGCATGTAAATACAAACTGCGCACTGCGAAGTCCTGTTTTGCTCCGCCGTCCAATTTTGACATACAAATGCTAAAACTGGAGCCGCGCCGCCTTGCAGGAACCCTTCTCTTTAATGCACCGCCTGTGCAGCAAGACAAATAGCAAGTACGTGCATCATTTCCTAACGAACACTTTTTGAGGGAAAATTAATCTTTCGTCTTCTTTCCGCGGTGGCGCAGTTGGTTGAGGCACTGCGCTACAAACCGGCAGGTCGCGGGTTCGATTCCCGATGGTGTCAGTCGATTTTTCATTGACATAATCCTGTCGGTCGCACTATGGCCCTGGGGTCGACTCAGCCTCTAACAGAAATGATTTCCTCGGGGGTAAACGCGACCGGTGCGTAGGGCTGACAACCTTACCACCTTCATGTGCCGATTGTCTAGAAATCTGGAAGCCTCAACCTCCTGGAACCCTGTGGGCCTGTCCAGGCCTGTAATGGGACTGCTTTACCTTTACCTTATTTCCACGAAGTTTCGTGTATAAACGGTTCTCTGTTTAGGGGCAGCCAATATATGCGGTCTTCCCCTACCCTCATTACTGTGAATTCACCCCCGCTCCATTTGTAAAACTGTGACACGTGTTACAATAGTTTCATTTCAAGCCCCCCCCCCCCCCCCATAAACGTTTTCCATAGCCTATCTAAAGATAACGCCAGGGTTTTCCTCGCCGACAGACCACGGTGTGCCGCAACTGACTTCATACAACTGTGTCACTGCTCTGAAGTTTCCTCCACTCACCGCACAGTATAACACAAGGCATTACCCCATTTAGCCCGAAACACTTCGAACCTCAAGGCCCACCATTCGGTGGCAACACGTACAGCTGGCAAGTACACACCAAGATAACGTACGGTTAGGATACTGGTTCTACTGCATTCGGGGAACCTTTGATTGAGGTCTTTCGGTGCGTCCAGCATATGTTATAACCTCAGTATCTTTCAATTTTGTGTTACATAAAGGCCTTGTTATATCAGGCAACTGTCGCTATTCACATCCTGTCGGCTCGCTTAACGTATAAGCCCAGCAGAATTTCAATGTGCAATAGACAGTCCGTACGACAGAAGTGACGCGTGCCAGCGAGCGGAGGCAGAACATTGCCAGTGCCCTCTGTGAACAGGCGAGTGAGAACACAGACAGTGCTAGCTGCAGTACAGTGAACTGGCACGCGTGGACCCCGACTCACTGCAAACTGGAGTGGCGGCGAACGCTGCGCCGTTACGCAAAATGATCTGAGTAGAGAGTGGTGTGAGTTGTCAGATAAAATAATCTGCCCGCTAAATGTAGAGTTGTGTATTTTATTCCCTCACCGACAAATTTTATATTCTTTCCAGGCGGTGTACGATATGGCTAAGACAAACACACACACCGTAAGGACCAGGGGTGTACAAACCGTGTTGTGAACACCTAGCATCTGAAAGTCGGGAGGCCGATTTGGAAAAACAAATATGGCCGACAGCAAAACAGCTTTCGTAAGCGAAGAAAATGATCCCGACGCCGATAAGCCTAAACTAGAGACAAGACGCCTGTCACATGCATTTTCGATAGAGAAACTTCTTTCTGTGACGTCAGAGACTACGTCACAAATGTCTTTAAGAATAACGTCCGAAGAATCACTGGAACCTGTAAGCGCCGGTCGTGCTGGTAACAAGCAACAAGCAGTTACAGACAATGCACATCTGGGAGTGACAGGAGAAGACACCGGGACTCCGCAATACCGACGCTGTGCGTACGGAAGAAGTTCCGCGATCACGTCTATTGTGAGTGCCGACTCTTCGTCAGTGGGGTGCTGCAGTGACTGCGAGGAGGGCCCGGAGGAGCTGGGCGAGGTGCGACTTGAGGCGTCTGCTGGTGCGACCGAGTGTGGTGCTGAGGTGTCCACTACACTCACGGACGGCTGCGAGCTGGGGCCACAAAACGGTGAGTTTGGGCTCTTCAATGTGCAGGCACTTGGCAACGAATGTAAGAACTAAGTCTGCGTATTCAGGACAAAATGGCAGATAAAGATGGCTAACAAATCCTCTAAAAGTGTGACAAACGAAACACACAAGAACTCAAAAACACAAGCAACGCACGTATAATAACACTGAAGCGCGTTCGCGTAACCACTGTTGCCGTGGTAAAGCAATAAGTATTACATATTCTGAGTGTGTGTCTGTAGCCTTAGCTATCCAGCATGCAAAGCGCATGCGCCGTATTATATTGCCATCTGTGGCCTGTCCGACTCTACCTTATTTTTCCACATTATCACATACCGGCACGATTTTCAGAGAAAAAGTTATTGAACATAAAATGTGTTTTGATTTTCTCTACAAATTTTGTCTGAAACATTTCACACTCTAAGGCGAACTCGGTGAGACATTATCACAAACGCACACAGATCTTCATGTGAAGTACTCGTTATTATTCCTACATTTTACTGAAACTTGTATTTTTCCGACAGATTTTCGAAAAATACTCATACACCATATTTCATTAAAATAGTCCAGTGGCAGCCAAGTTGTTCCATACGAAGGTGCTTACGAACGGACGGGACAGACAGACAGACAGGCAGGCAGGCAGGCAGGCAGGCAGGCAGGCAGGCAGGCAGGCAGGCAGGCAGGCAGGCAGGAAGACACGACAGGCAGACCGACACACAGACAGACAGACAGAAAAGACAGCAGGCAGGCAGGCAGGCAGGCAGGCAGGCAGGCAGGCAGGCAGACAAGCAGGAAGACACGACAGGCAGACCGACACAAGACAGACAGACAGACAGAAAGGCAGGCAGGCAGGCAGGCAGGCAGGCAGGCAGGCAGGCAGGCAGGCAGGAAGACACGACAGGCAGACCGACACACAGACAGACAGACAGACAGATATGACGAAGCCAATGGTCACTTTTCGCAACTTCCTGAAAGTGCCTAAAACCGCACGCATTAAGAAACGAACATAACCTCACACTGTGGACACGCCTGCTGCCGCTAGGCTTGCTAGCTGAAACCGTACCACTGGAGTCAAGCAGACTTAAACTGATGGTAACACACAAACACACGTACCTGCTGACCTACGGGCCCAAAAATCATTTGCTAACCTAACAGAATTCAACATTCATTTATCTATTCAAAAAGGGCAATCACATGGGGAGAACCTCAGCACTACAACGCCGACACACTCTGCACTAAACCTCGCCTGTTCCCCGATTTCTTCCACTAATATCGCAATAACAGCTAACAGCGTTGTTGATTCTTTCCCTACAGAGCCTTCTTAACCTATTCTACACAAGATATTTATAATTTTGTGTTGCTATCCGTAAGAACAGTAACCGTAACAAGCAACAAACACATGGCCGTACGCGACACGTGATATAACGTCAGGAAGTTACATTGCATGACAATATGAGAAATGAAGAAAGAATTTCAGTGAATTTGAACACCGCACAGTTATGCACAGACACCGCACAGTTATGAACAGACACCGCAGCAGAAGTTTTATATCTTACCAATTTACAGGCCAAAAAAAAAATGCAAAAGTACACTCTGCCCCAAGATACCCGATATCTGAAACAGCACTGCTTTGTGGCAAGGTGCCGACGGCTTCACTTGCTTCTCCTTCTGATATGGGCAGTGTTAACATGACGATGGGTGTGGGGCGTTGGTGGAATGGTTCTGACAGGGGAAACTGGAGTACTGGGAGAAAAACATTATACAGCGTCGGTGGTAGATGAATGAATGAGTATGGAGCATTGGTGGAATGATACTGACAGGGGAAACTGGAGTACTGGGAGAAAAACATTATACAGCGTCGGTGGTAGATGGATGAATGAGTATGGAGCAATGGAGGAATGATACTGGCAGGGAAACTGAAGTACTGGGAGAAAAACATTATACAGCGTCGGTGGTAGATGAATGAATCAGTATGGGGCGTTGGTGGAATTGATACTGACAGGGAAAACTGGAGTACTGGGAGAAAATCATTATACAGTGTCGGTGGAAGTTGAATGAATGAGTAATGAGCATTGGTGGAATGACACTGACCGGGGGAACTGAAGTACTGGGAGAAAAAAAATTTACAGCGTCGGTGGAAGATGAATGAATGAGTATGGAGCATTGGTGGAATGATACTGACCGGGGGAACTGAAGTACTGGGAGAAAAACATTTTACAGCGTCGGTGGAAGATGAATGAATGAGTATGGAGCATTGGTGGAATGATACTGACCGGGGGAACTGAAGTACTGGGAGAAAAACATTTTACAGTGTCGGTGGAAGATGAATGAATGAGTATGGAGCATTGGTGGAATGATACAGACCGGGGGAACTGAAGTACTGGGAGAAAAACATTATACAGCGTCAAGTGGTAGATGAATGAATGAGTATGGGGCGTTGATGGAATTGATACTGACAGGGGAAACTGAAGTAATTAACTAACTAACTCCATGGAGCAGAGGCCTTCTTGAGAAGCTAACAGTTTCTCAGCTAGTCAAGAAATTCCCCGCATTTTATGGAACCCGAAGGTTCATTACCGCATTCACAAGAGCCCGCCACCTGTCCCTATCCTGAGCCAGATCAATCCAGTTCATGTCCTCCCATCCCACTTCCCGAATGTCCATCTTAATATTATCCTCCCATCTACGCCTGGGTCTCCCAAGTGGTCGCCTTCCCTCGGGTCTCCCCACCAAAATCCGGTATGCACCTCTCTCCTCCCCCATACGTGGCACATGCCCCGCCCATCTCAGTCTTCTCGATTTGATTACCCGAACAATATTTGGTGATGAGTACAGGTCATTAAGTTCCTCGTTATGTAGTCTTCTCCACTCCCCTGTCGCCTCGTCCCTCTTAGGCCCAAATATCCTCCTCAGCACCCTATTCTCGAACACCCTCAGTCTTTGTTCCTCCCTCAGTGTGAGAGACCAAGTTTCGCATCCATACAGAACAACAGGTAAAATTATAGTTCTGTATACCCTAATCTTTGTGTTTTTGGATAGCAACCTCGAAGACAAAAGATTCTGCACCGAATGATAGCAAGCATTCCCCGACTTCAATCTGCTCTTAATTTCTTCATGAATGGAGTTTCGTTTCGTTAGGGTTGCTCCCAAATATTTGAATTCTTCCACCCTTTCAAAGGATTTATTATCTATATTTATGTTGTGATTGTGTCGTGCATTCTGATTTCGAGACATGACCATGTACTTAGTTTTCTCAGCATTTACTTCTAGACCAATCTCCTTACTAGCAATAATTAAATCTTCTGCATTTTTCTTTATGCTATGTACGCTTCCGCCCAATATATTAACATCATCAGCATAAACCAGAAGCTGATGTGTACCATTCAATGTCAAGCCCTCCTGGTTTGCCTGAACCCTCCTAATGGCATATTCTAAAGCAAAGTTGAAAAGCAATGGCGACAGAGCATCTCCTTGTTTCAAGCCATTCTTAATAGGGAACGTGTCAGACAGATGTTTGCCTACCCGAACTCTGCTATATGTTTCACTTAGGCACATTTTTATTAACCTTACTAGTTTCATGGGGATACCGAACTCAATGAGAATATTATACAAGACCTCCCTCCTAACTGAATCATAGGCTTTCTTGAAGTCTATAAATAGCTGATGAACTGCCTCATTGTATTCCCATTTTTTCTCAAGTATTTGACGAATGCTGAATATATGATCAGTGGTTGACCTGTTACGTCGAAATCCACACTGATGATCCCCAATAATTTCCTCTGCATATGGAGTTAACCTTGACAAAAGGATGTAGGATAGAATTTTGTACGTAGTCGACAAAAGTGATATGCCTCGATAGTTATTGCAATCTGTCTTATCACCCTTCTTATAAATAGGCACAATGACCGACTCCTTCCATTCCTCAGGCAATTCCTCCTTATTGCAAATAGAAATAATAAGTTTATGGATTTCAGACCGAATAATCCTACCCCCTGCTTTAATCAATTCTGCTGGAATCTGATCAATACCTGGTGATTTGTGGCTTTTTAGTTTTCCAATAGCCATCTCAACCTCAAAGGCACTGGGCTCAGGCACTAGTGGCTCTGCTGTGTGTACTTCAATCTGCCTAACATCATTAACCCCGTGTATATTCAACAGCTGGGAGAAATGATTCCTCCACCTAGCCAAAATACTGTGGGAGTCTGCAACCAGGTCACCCTTCTCATCCTTTACTACATTACTTCTAGGCTGGTACCCCCTCTTAAACTTATTCATAACCCTATACAAGTCTCTTATATTCTTGTTCTTACTGTTTGTTTCAATTTCATTAATTTTAGCTTTCAGATATTCCTTCTTTTTGTTCCTGAAATGTCTACTAGCTTCACGTCTTACGTTGTGCAGATTATCTCCATTATTTTGGTTTGGATTCTGTAACCACTGAATTTTAGCCTGCTTCCTTTTATCTAAAAATTCTGCACATTCTGCATCAAACCATGGTTTATGCTGCTTCCGTTCGTGTAGACCTAGACTCTCTTGAGCTGAGATTTTGATATTCTCTTTAATGTTTTCCCAAGCCCTATTCATGTCCTCACTAACATTTAAGTTTTCCAGAGCTGCAAACCTGTTTGAGATCTTAAGCTGATACTGTTTCCTAGCCTCTAGTTCACTTAGCTTCTTGAGATTAAATCTCTCTACATCAAACTCCTGTGCTGCTTGTTTACTTACTGCCAGTCTTTCCCTAACTTTCGCAACCACCAGATAGTGATCAGTATCACAGTCAGCTCCCCTGAAAGATCGCACATCGAGTATACTGGAATGCCGTCTCCTATCTATCAATATGTGATCGATCTGATTGTGAGTCTTCCCATCAGGAGAGGTCCAGGGGTATTTATGAATATTTCGGTGCGGAAACATAGTGCTCTTAACAACTAGATTCTTTGATGTGGCAAAGTTTACTACTCTAACACCATTATCGTTGCTATCCTGATGTAAACTCTCATTCCCAATAGTCGGTTTGAAAATATCCTCTCTCCCCACTTTTGCATTAAAATCTCCTAACAGAATTTTCATATGGTATTTAGGAAAATGATCAAAAACCCCTTCTAATTCCTCATAGAAGCTGTCCTTTGAATCATCACCCTTCTCTTCCGTTGGTGCATGCGCATTCAGAACAATGATATTACACCAGCGGCCTCTCAGCACTATGTATGACATCCTAGCACTAACAAACTCCACTCTCTTGATTGCTGATACCATTCTCTGGTGCACAAAAAAACCTGTTCCCAATTGATGATTTTCCTGCCCTTTGCCATAGAAAAAAGTATACTCCCCGGCTCTTACAGACCCTTCTTTGTCCCACGTAACCTCCTGTACACCCACTAAATCTAACTTGTACTTAGCTAATTCCCTGGCCACTGTCATAAGTGACCCTGGCCTATACATGCTCCTCACATTCCATGTTCCAAAACTCATATCCTTTTTCCGTAGCTGGGGTCGTACCAAAGAATCGGTCCAGGTCCGAGGCTTTGTAGGCTGTTTCGTAACATCATAATTTTTTACGGTGAGGAGTTGTTAGCACCTCGCCCAACCCCCAAGCTGGAGGACCACCCCTTGTCGGCTGTCCGCGACTGCTCATTCAATGTATTCGCAGCTACCCTCCATACCTGGAGGCCGTTCCTCCATCCGCAACCCGAGGACGCGCCATGCCGTGGTGACAGGGACCCACTTAAAATGGGGGAAACTGAAGTACTGAGAGAAAAACATTATATAGCGTCAAGTGGTAGATGAATGAATGAGTATGGAGCGTTGGTGGAATTGATACTGACAGGGGAAACTGAAGTACTGGGAGAAAAACATTATACAGCGTCAAGTGGTAGATGAATGAATAAGTATGGAGCGTTGGTGGAATTGATACTGACAGGGGAAACTGAAGTACTGGGAGAAAAACATTATATAGCGTCGGTGGTAGATGAATGAATGAGTATGGGGCGTTGGTGGAATGATACTGACAGGCGAAACTGAAGTACTGGGAGAAAAACATTATATAGCGTCGGTGGTAGATGAATAAACGAGTTTGGGGCGTTGGTGGAATGATACTGACCGGGGGAACTGAAGTACTGGGAGAAAAACATTATACAGAGTCAGTGGTAGATGAATGAATGAGTATGGAGCATTGGTGGAATGATGTTGACCGGGGGAACTGAAGTACTGGGAGAAAAACATTATACAGCGTCGGTGGTAGATGAATGAATGAGTATGGAGCATTGGTGGAATGATACTGACCGGGGGAACTGAAGTACTGGGAGAAAAACATTATACAGCGTCAAGTGGTAGATGAATGAATGAGTATGGAGCGTTGGAGGAATTGATAGTGACAGGGGAAACTGAAGTACTGGGAGAAAAACATTATACAGCGTCAAGTGGTAGATGAATGAATGAGTATGAGGCGTTGGTGGAATGATACTGACAGAGGGAACTGAAGTACTGGGAGAAAAACATTATACAGCGTCGGTGGTAGCTGAATGAATGAGTATGGAGCATTGGTGGAATGATACTGACAGGGGAAACAGGAGTACTTGGATACAAACATTATACAGCATCGGTGGTAGATGAATGAATGAGTATGGAGCGTTGGTGGAATTGATACTGACAGGGGAAACTGGAGTACTGGGAGAAAAACATTATACAGCGTCAAGTGGTATTTGAATGAATGAGAATGGAGCGTTGGTGGAATGATACTGACAGGGGAAACTGAAGTACTGGGAGATAAACATTATACGGCGTCGGTGGTAGATGAATGAATGAGTATGGAGCGTTGGTGGAATGATACTGACAGGGGAAACTGAAGTAATGGGAGAAAAACATTATACAGCGTCAAGTGGTAGATGAATGAATGAGTATGGAGCGTTGGTGGAATTGATACTGACAGGGGAAACTGGAGTACTGGGAGAAAAAAATTATACAGCGTTAAGAGGTAGATGAATGAATGAGTATGAAGCGTTGGTGGAATGATACTGACAGGGGAAACTGAAGTACTGGGAGAAAAACATTATACAGCGTCAAGTGGTAGATGAATGAATGAGTATGGAGCGTTGGTGGAATTGATACTGACAGCGGAAACTGAAGTACTGGGAAAAAACATTATACAGCGTCAAGTGGTAGATGAATGAATGAGTATGGGGCGTTGGTGGAATGATACTGACAGGGGGAACTGAAGTACTGGGAGAAAAACATTATACAGCGTCGGTGGTAGATGAATGAATGAATATGGGGCGTTGCTGGAATGGTACTGACAGGGGAAACTGGAGTACTGGGAGAAAATCATTATACAGTGACGGTGGTAGACGAATGAATGAGTATGGAGAATTGGTGGAATGATATTGAAAGGGGGAACTGAAGTAATGGGAGAAAAAATTATACAGCGTCGGTGGTAGATGAATGAATATGGAGCATTGGTCGAATGATACTAACAGGGGAAACTGAAGTACTGGGAGAAAAACATTACACAGCGTCGGTGGTAGATGAATGAATGAGTATGG
>BLKM01003505.1:0-16718 GCA_013340265.1 Coptotermes formosanus | reverse complement strand
TTATAAATTTCCGAAGATTTGTTTTATGTTTCCTTAGCAATTTTTTTTAAATTTACGTTTATTGCCATTTCAGTGCAGTTTATATCAGAAGTTACAAAACGTAGCCGCAGTATAACATTCTCGCCATAAATGAATGCAGATTGAACATTCGTAATGAATTTAGCTTCACACCTACACACCCACACGCATTGTAATGGGCCCTTTATTGTACCTGTCGCTTTTAAACATCGCGAAGAATGACAACATCCAAACTGCTGACATTTAAATTAATGGAAACATATTTGGCCAAAACAATTGCAACATTTTGAAAATACTTTCCGATAATTAGTTAATTACAAATTTCCTTTATCCAGTGTTGAATACTCAGATACTTCCCTGATCTAATGGCCTCGTAACTCCTATACTACGAACAGAAGTCGTAGCCTTTCAGGTAGCTGCAGAGGTGATTCTTCCAGACGTGGTACTTCAGGGTATTTATAACACAAAATAAATTTCGAATTCATTTAGGCTTACAATTTAAAACAGCAGCTGTATAGAATCAGGTGATCAGAAACGATAAGAAGGAAATAGTTTTCTGTTCCCTGTTTGGAAATTTCTGGATTCGAATCTTGTAAAAGAGTTTGGGTAAAGTATTCGACTTAAAAAAGTACCCCCAGTCTCTCCGAAATAGGCGAAAGCCTTACGCTATAATAGATTCACTTCGTTTCACCTCATTTCCACTTCAGCGCTCGTAGCACTGTAAATAGTGCAATTTAACAAACGATTATTACGAAAAAGTACTAAATCAATTCAAAAATCGAATATTAACTATATTATTTGCAATCATTAGGCGTTGAATTACGTTGGAACACTGAATAATTACACAGATCTAGAAGCCTTGCAATTTTAAGGGAGGTGAGGATAAGGAGTCCGTTTTCTAGGGCATGATGCCGGGTCGCTAAGTGGTTCCCGACGTTCCGAGACCATTACTTTTTCTCTAAATTTCGGGAAACAAGTAACTAATAACGCAGCATCATTTTCCAGAGGAACTGACACCTCAGTTAGATCTGTTACGTTTCTTGTTGGGTCTAGTTCTACATCCTAACGTAGGTACGGGAACAGACGGGGCTCATTGCCTGTTATTTGCGATTTTTTCTCAGAATTTTGCAAAGTGTTAATTTAATATGATCGCAATACACGAAGGGAGTGATGTCTTTATCCGCAGTAGTCCTGTAGAGAAATTTCCTGTGTCTAGCAATATATTGCCTCTTATCTTTGCATTCCGATGAGAAATTGCACGTACCCTAGGGACCTTTAGAGAAAATGACACCCTCAGGGATTTTGAACTCCTGACTCGGTATCACATCCTGGTAAAACTCTCTCTCTCTCTTCCTCTCCTGCTTTCTCCTAAGAATAAGAGTTGATTAACTTGAAGATGAAAGACTCAAGAGAAAGGATGGAAGGAAGGAAAGGAAGGATGATGATGCAAATCTTGTCAGGTTCAGTTGGCGTGAATGAAATAAGAGCGGAGTAAGAGAGGGGAGAAAACTTCTTGAAGAAGCGAGACGGTGCGAAGATGGAAATTTCATGACAGGTTTGCATGTAAGAATGATGGGGTGTGAGAGATGTGTATGAAAATGGTGGGGGTTCGTGCAAAATTTGGCAGGTTAAATATAATGCATTGCTCAAGTTTCTACCCTTCCCACACCCTTTTCTTCTCTCACACTCCCATTTTCTAAGGAAGGTCCCTGTGTGTGTGTATGTGTGTGTGTGTGTGTGTGTGTGTGTGTATGTGTGTACCCTACCCTGTCTTTGAACTGCACCTTCTATGCTTTCTAACTTGTGACTGCAAAAGCGCCATAAGTACTGTGTAAGATATTTTTAAATAATGACTATAAAATGTTGCAATTTTGTCAGGATTTTCGGATATATGTTTCGTAAATACACAACTAAACGCTAAGGTTTGAAGCAGCTTTAATGTAACAAGAATCGACGAGATGTTTCAGATATCTATGTTTATACCTAAGAGTATAAAACAGTATTTGAATTAAGGTTTGTGGAATTAACTTGCGCTTCGCTGAAGTGTTTTGTAAGAATTAAATTAAAACGTTTCTGCTTATACAAAGGGATGTGGGCCATTCCAGGCCCACGCGTTTAGACATACGCTTCCCAGAACGGAGCTTCAAGTTCAGTCGTGAATGACTTTGTATGTGTTTCATGATTGAATACGTGGCATCAGAGCAGATCTTTCGGTTCTTCTGTTAATCATTATTCCACCATTGTTTCTTGCTCTTATATCACTCTCTTCTAAGTTACAAGGCAGCCCTGATTAGGTAGCACATTTTTAAGCGCTCCGTCTTTAGGTAGAAACTTCATCAATGACCCGGAATTTCAGTGGTCACGGAGTAAGGAAAAGTTTCAATAGGAAGAGCCATAGTAGCCTTATATAATAAATGAAGAGAGGTGGTCCTAGGTGCGATGAAATTATGCATACAGTAGGCAAAGCTTTAGAGAAAGACCGAAGACAAGCAAAAAGCAGGATTTTTAAGTGGGGACAGGCAGTAGATGCCTAGTTTTTGAAACAGAAAAGAGTTCTGCAATTTAACGTAGAGACAAGTCTGTAGACTTGTATTCCAAAAGTACCAGGTTCTAGTTACCACGTGGTTATCTGATATCTCGAGCAAGATTTGTCTAGATTGCTCTCGATCTTTCCAAGAAATTTCTTGGGTAGTTCCTGTAAATATGAAATGATTGCTTCCTCGGGGATTCTAGTATCCTGAACATCCAGTATCCGTCTCTGTGATGTAATTACGGGACTGAATCTTTGACATTAAGAAACACAATAAACCTCTCTCAAGAATCAAGTTTCGGTTAGGAAGCAAGAGACTTCTACAGGGCTGTGCCATGGCTCAGGCGGTTAGTCGCTGGCCTCCCAGCGCGGAAGCCAGGGTTTGATCCCGGGTCAGTCTATGTGGGATTTGTGGTGGACAAAGTGGCACTGGGACAGGTTTTTCTCCGAGTACTTCGGTTTTCCCCTGTCAATTTCATCCCACCAGTGCTCCGTTACTATGAAAAGGACAAACAATAATAATTTTCATCTTCATCGTAGGGTTGCACAAGAAGCCTTGAGGCCGCGGCGCGTCCGTAGCGTCTGCTGCGGGGCCCTTCGCCACTAAAAAAATAACAGACTTCCACGGCTGAAACATTAACGTATTGAAATTTGTACCGTTAGCATTTTCTTACTCGTATGTGAATGGACATAATGCAGACTTTCCACAAGGCTGTTTTTCAATTAAACACACATAATTTATGGGAGGGATTGTCTCGTCAGGAATAAGGTAGGATGAATTTAATGCCGATTTTTCTGCAGGCAATTCCATTTTCTTAGCTCCGGTATGAAAATTTTTGTGTCCACTTGAGACAGGAATGTTGGGTTTAAACTGCATTTGGATCCCATTTATGCTGTTCCTTGTATCAGCTGTCTTTCTGAACTTTACTTTTGTTCTATAAGGATGAATGGGGCCTGGCTTTTGTAGTTGATTCGAAAGTGAAAATAGAACATACTGCTGTTAAGCAGTGCGCGGGATGATACACAAAAAATTAAAAAAAAGACTAGTAAGGGAGAATACTTGGAATTTTTTGGATTAATTGCACTTTGCACAGAGGTGCAGAAGCTGTAGACGCGAAAGTCTGGTTAGGCAGAAAAAATATTACTAATATCCTAAAACCATTTCAAAAGATGTATCTCAAAATAGGCATACACATCGAGGAATGAAAAACTATTCTGTAAATTAAAAGATCTTTACTTTCATGAGTCTGTGTTCTGTGATATTATGGAAAAAGTAGGCTAAAGACGATCGAGAATAGATCGCTTTGGAAGACAGCTGGGCTGAATTGGCCGAAGTTAGGGAAACTTTTACGTGAGAGGTGTCATAACTTAGTAAAATTCGGGTGACCAAATCAATAAAAGTGCTATGAGGGGGCATGGGATAAGGAGGGGAGAAGAGAAATACATGGCGGATTTTGGTGGGAAGTATGAAGGAAAAGTCCAATGGAAGTCCTAGGCATAGATAGAACAATAATATTAAAGTGAACCTTAAAGAACTAATATGGGATTCCCTGACGTGGACGAAATAATTCCTGGCCAGTGCTTCAAGACAAGAGACGAGCATTTTGCACGTGGCTGTGAACACTAAATTCCATAAAATGCAGCTGGATTCTTCAATATGTGGGAATCTATCAGCTTCTGAAGAACGATTGTGCTCCGTGAGGGCAGTTGCTTAAATTTAACGAAACACTACGTAAAAATGTTTAATATTGCCACTAACAGACTGAACAGTCGCAGAATCCCGGAAGTCCTCTTTGGTACCTAACGGTATTACGCAGGGGAGTGATAGGAAAGACGTTCCGAATATGGTTATGACGTCACAAGTTTCTTTAACAGAAGAGTCTGCTCATTTGAAACCCTGAAAGCAGGCCAGAGCTTACGTAAAACTCTCCGGTTCCTCTGTGAGTAAAAATGTTTCTGTAAAGATCCATTTCTACCGAGGAAAGCAGTATTGTATCTCTTGAGGCACTGTTGCATTAAGTAGTGCGTATTATCAGGCGCTGCCGCCATGTTTAGCCTTACTCCATAGACCATCTCATCAACCGAGAATAATAAATGACGTAGAAAACCACCCGCGGAGTTGAACACTTTATGAACGCACACAGTAACAGCAGCAGTCACACCAACTTTAAATACAAAACTTCCCCTTCTTGTGTCTTCGCTCTCATTCCTAACAAACTTCCATCTTTTCAATAATATATCTCAAATGTCCTGAAACCCCTTCTTATTCGTTCACGTGACTTTTGACATAGACCAATCGCGATGAAACAGGTAATTCTTTACATTTATAAGTGAGGGTGAATGATAATGGAAATATAAGGGTAAGAACAAAGAAAATTGATTGGTCTTTGTAAGTGAGAGGTTGTCTGGGGGTGAAAGGTTTCACACCCCTAAAGTCTATAATTGAGTGGGGGAGTGAGTTTCTGAGTTGCTTACGAATTGCTTCAGGTTTCATTAACTGATACATATCTCAAGACTCATTTCCTCATGTGTCTGTAAGCTTTTCCTCAAATTTCCAAATTTCCTCAGGCTGGGTGCTTGCTACTTTCTACATATCTGTCAGACGGTTGATTGATTGAAACTGCTGGCTTTGCAGCTGACTGACCGATTGGAACCGTGTATTCTTCGCCGTTTGCTAGGAATAACAAATCCAAGGGCTGTGCCATCGCTCAGGAAGCTCTTCGCTGGCTTTTCACCGAGGAAGTTCGGATTCGATACCAGATCAGATCAGGTTTGTTTTTTTGGTTGAAAACATGGCGTTGGGACAAGTCTTTCTGCTCGTTCTTCAGTTTTCTCCTGTCAGAATCGTTTTATTATTGCTGCATACTCATGTTCCATCTGTTTATCAACGAGGGCATACAAATTTAGCTTTTGAAAGGGGAACTAAAACGATTTAAAATAAAAGGAAACAGACAAAACAATGAGGTGAGTTAAACAGTTATTATGCGCGGGGAAATCAGAAATATATAACAACTGGAATTATAGACAAGAATTTTGGGATCAGAGTATCAGTGTGGGTACTGGAATATTATTTTGGGTAAAGGCATATCATTTTATGGAGGAATATACCACAATTTTGTGTCAAATATAGAACAAATTTATGTAATATACAAAGAAGAACTGCTCATATGCAGTCTAAGGCATTTCCTTGTAAGCCAATTCTGCATCGTGTCAAATATATAGTCAGCTCTGTGTGGCTATACAAACTAATCTACCATAGTTGCTCTCAAGAATTTATAAATTCCGAAAATATTAAGAGAGTTCTTCGTCTACAAACATTGCAAATAATGGATTTATTTCGAATTCTTATACAAACGTCGCAGTATATTTACCTACTTCCTACTCGAGTTTGAATGACGAAATTCTGGTGTAGATTATGTGCGGTTTTATTCGAAGTGTCCAAACAATTTCTTCACTGTGACTTGGAATTGTGACATGACAGCTTGTTCAATATTATGGACATATCTATACGTTTAAAATTGCACCTATTATCTATTAATCATGCAGCTTGTAAAGAGCTGCTGACTGGAGAAACCAACCACCAAACGTCATGGTTGTGCACTTAACACTTCTGCTTACTATTCCGGGCTCCCCATATTTAAAGCTTGGCCCAGAGATTGGCAATGTTCTATGAAGCATTTCTGGTTTCTATGACTCTATAAGGGTAAATTCCGAAAAAATCTATACTCAGTTATTGTTGAGTTTCAAGTACATTTCTTTGGATGTGGCTGGTAATACCAGGATTTTTATATACACTGCACTTTACCTATACTACTTATTATGATTTAAGATGTTCTTGTCTCATAGAAGTTACTTGTACCCTATTGAGCCTGTGTACAATCTAGTTTTCCCTCTCCCTCCAACCTCATTCTCCGTTCTTCACCTGGTTTTCCCATTTAAATGTTATCTTGTATGTGAACGTAACTAAATTTCTCTCTTCAGGGGCATTTTAAACAATGAGAGAAAGAAAATTAAATTTAGTTAAAACACCTGCATTTACACACTACCCAGTTCATTTCTCGGCAGTTTTCTTATGTCTGTACTTTATATATTGTGAGCATTTTCCCCAGTACAGAAAATATATTTAATCCGAGTCTAGGCAAAGTCAAATGAAACTGTAGTTACTAAAATTTGTCTGCGTTAACACGAAAAAGAATTTGTCCGGCAACACTAAAAGAGGACGGTCTGAATTATATTTAATTATTTCATTGACTATCTCTATCCAAAATTTTCGAAATCGCACTTCTTAATAATAAAACCGGTGAATGCTCATTGTCAGTGGATCAAATTTAGTGCCTTGGAGGCTGTGCAGCTGTCTTTCTCAAATTCTAAGTTATTTGAGTTAGGCTTTCTTAAAGATGTATGCCCTTATTGCAAAGTATTTTGTACGCACTCTGAAGTTGTTTTCAAAATTAACAGTATGCGCTAAATTCTGCAATGTTTTGGATAACCGTAGAAATATCCGGTTGAAAATTTTAACAGCCTTTATTTGAGTCAAGTAGAAATTCTTCCTGATGTAATTCCCCTCCCCCCACTCTCCTACTTCTTCACTTCTGCAAGCACAGACGTGCCCGAAACATTTCGTCTCACAGCGCCGTGGGTAGGCAACTTGTCTAACGTAAGCGTAAAGCTGGAGTGTGTGTATAACTTGAGCAGGCGTTTTCATAAAAATGTGCCACACGATACATTTAATTTTCCGTCTATGGTATTGGATTTAAAGATGGTCAAACTGCCGTCACTATTCCCGACTCTCAACAAGAAGAACAAAGCAAAGCAAAGCAAAGCATAGAAAATTAAAATTTTTCTTATCTAACCGATATCTTGCTGGTGCCACTTATCGCCACGAAGGATGTAATGGTTATTTCGCAATACTTTCGCCTCTGTTGACCCATGCAGGAGGTGGAATATGATATTCGTTATACTAATTGGACTACAAGTTAGACTGCGTTTCGATTCCCAGCGGGAACAAGAAACTTTTCTTTTCACCAAATCTTGCACTGTTGCTTTGACCCCGAATGAGGTTTATAGTTGCAGTACTCACGGCTCTTTCCCTGGGAGTAAAGTGGCCGGGGTGTGAAACTGACTATACATCTCCGTCTGGTGTCGAGGGTAAGAAGGCTTGGACCTATACATTTTCCCTTCCATGTGCGTTCGTGTCATGCACAAATGACGGATGTGAGGTTTTGACCATTTAACGCCTTAAAGACGGAGCGTGTCTGTTTTATATAAGGACTCAGTGTGTACCGCGCTGTAAACACTCTCCACTTCGGTTATAAAAACCAGTCTCCTAATGTTTTATAAGGCAAAAGTTGCTGTTTGTTCTGGGAGCCGTACAAAACACATAAACGCAATGTGAACACCACGTAGGATTTTTTTAATTTTGAACTTGGTGGTGCGTAAGTTATCGCTAGGCTTTAAAAGGTTAAAGATTTAAATGCATGCAAATGATAAAACTATTTTATAAATAGACTTGTATCTCACATAAATACATTTAGTTTTTGGAAAAAGACGAGTTAATAAAATTTCACCCTAGAACAAGCCGTGAAGGCCCAGAGGACGAGCAGACGATTGTTCTACTCTTTCTTTAACCTTGGCGATATATGGGAGTCGGTGGTTAGGATCACGTCCCGACCGCTTTGCTTCCGAGAAAGACAGCTTTTAGTCATTGTCCAGGAGGCCGTGTGGGCCCCAAGTCCGGTCTGGACCTGTGCGAAAAATTTCGCCCCACCGGAATTCGATCCCCGGACCATCCTCCCTTAGAAAGTCGCCGTACCGACTACACATCCCCAGCCCACTGAGTTAGTTAATGCTGTTTAAAAAATCAGCACTATGTTATGAAAAGTATTTTGTTATGAAAATTGTTTGAAGTACATAAAATGCTCTGCGAAAGCTGAGCAGAGTTGTAGAATCTAAGTGTAATTGTGTATTTAGTTATTACAGCGCTTTATAAAGTTAACTAAGTAGTCGCACCAATAGCAGAAATTATAATTGCTGACTGTCCCCAGGATGAAATACATAGGAACAACAGCAAGATCTTAAGCACTGGTAAATGATATTTCCTTCTTAGTGTGTAAAGTTTTTATGATGATATGCCTTGCTCCACTGGAAATATACATAGAAATTTCCTGCCCCACAGATATTTAATATTACATCACAATATTGCCGCTTCTTGCATGAGCTAGTCGAGTTGCCTCCACTAATTAGGTGGACTTCGTACTGTCACTTTTTTCGCCAGACTCTCCCTTGTGAAAATCAAAAATGCATCACGTGAAATTTATGTTGCGATTCCTAACCTCTGCATAGAGCTGATATAATAAATTTATGTTTGTGAATGTCTGCAATTTGTGAACACCAATATTTTTATCTTGTTGACAGTGATACATATGTCAGCAATATACACAGAATACATTGTTGTGTTGCCACTGGAACAGTTGTTAAGCCAAAGAAACACAGTGTTACGGTATACGTACATTGCCTATAGTGTTAGGGCTTCAATCTGCTACGTGTCGGAATATCACTTGTGGAAAACAAAGATGCTATCTTTTATGGAAAAAAAATTATCACGTATTTGATATCTGTAAGGGACGAGTACATAGAAACCATTTTACTGCTTTTAAAGTTCATTATTTTACTGTTACTTTCGCGAGCTGACTTATGATGTGTAGAATCAACCATACGTTTTTTTTTGTCGAGGTACAAGATTTCTAAAACTTACATGTCATACTGTGTGCATATTATTTTTTAAATAATACAGGGCGACTTCTAAAAATTCGGGAAACATTCGTATCAATAATTCGGTAAGTTCCTGTGTGATGCATAATATTTATACAAAATTTAAAATCCTCAGCCGGCCAGGAAATCGCTTTCATTAAAGAGACGTAAGTTCAGTTACTCTAGCACTAAAGCATACTCTTGCATCATTTGAATCCAGTCTACAACTTGGTACCTATTTCGCTAAGGTCTATTTTAAGACTGTCGTCCTATAAATCTCTGAATTTACCTCCAAAATATTTTCTTTAGGTGAATTCGGACAAAGCCTAATGAGGTAAATGTTTGAGTATATTAACTGGCTAACTTATTTGATAATAATATACGTCTATAATTACAACGTACAAGCGTACATCAAAGACAGGAACAAACTGCCTCGAGATTCGATGTAGGGAGTGTCTGAATGTCATTATTGCTGGTTGTAAAATTAGTAGTTTAATTTCCTTTGCCACAGGACATCTTGCTTCCGCAGGAATTTCAACCAATCACAGTGTTCTGCCGCTTTCTTGACATTATTTTCCTACGGCATCCAATTGTTTGACGCATACATTTGGATGGAAGAATACCCACTAACAAGCAGAGATCCTCAGAATCCTATGCAGCGTAGTTAGGTACAATCACTTTTCTACATGGCGCAGTAAACCCTAGTGGGCCAGAGCCTCCTCCCTATCGAGGCTTCACGATCATACTCAGACACACCACACACGGTAGCACTCTTATTAACGAGGGATCAGCCCGACGCAGAGACCTCTACCTGACAACACACAACACTCACAAGAGACTGACATCCATGTCCCCGGCTGGATTCGAACCCCCCAGTGTCAGGAAGGGAGCGACTGCAGACCTACACCTTAGATCGTGCGGCTGCTGGGATCGGCCACGATTATTTACACCACATTGAGATTGTTCCTTAACATGGTTAGTCTTGTTGCTAACGCCCAATTCGAACCCAGATTTCTTGAATTTAGGGTTGAAAATTAAACGCAACCCTGTAAGCATGAGTACATAATAAGGCTTGTATTTAATACAACAGATGTGAAACATGCCTTCCTTCCAATAATTCAGTTATCAACTAAATCGCACAGTACTTGTTTAAATACTTTAGCTGTTGTAGCAATACTTACCTTTGCTGTCCTTCTCCTTCGTGCGTTATGATTTGTACTAAACAACTCCTTACTCTTGTATGTACAATACTATGAAACGGATGCAACCACAATTCAGAAGAGGGAATAAATATGTATTTCGTGATAGTACAGTCACTCGCAACACAACGATCTACTTAGTCAGGTAACATGTTTAGGATTGTTCCTACTCATCATCAGGCCTTTTCTCTGAAGATGACTTGGAATAAGCCGAAAATTGTTGCCTAATTTATTATAGTCCAGCGTTTTGTGTGGCTGTACTATCACGAAATATGTACTGATTGAAAACACAGCGGGGGTGAATCAAATTAAGGGAGGAAATAAAATAAACAGTTATCATAATAGAAGGGATAGTGTGTTCCTACAGGTCTTGTCTTTTCAGATCACTAAGAGATCATTATAGGGGATCTACAAATCTGATTTAGTATAAGATAAAACCCTGTCTTCAAATATTTGATTATGGCCACAGGAAAATTTTTCTGATCTCAGAACCTGTGAAACAGCAAAAGCAGTATTTGGTTTTCGCGTTTTTTGACACGTGGAGGGGTCTTGGAACTCTGGGGCAGCTACTCAACTTTAAAAGAATCTCTTGTTTTCTCAAGTGGATTTTAACGCGCAAAAGATACATATTGCTTGCTTTATTGCCTACTGATATATCGTGCTAAGTATTTGCAATATTCAACACATGCTACTTTTAGAATCGTTAAGAAAATCGAGGAAGGAATGCCAGTAGTCTTTTTTTTCTATTTGCGTCAAAATGGCCCCTATGTGTTATAAGACCAAATAATAACTGCAACCTAGTCATTATAAAAGTAAAAACCGGGGGTGTAAAAACCCCAGGCGCTACTTTTCCATGGCTACTAAATTTTATACTGTAGCGCGTAAAATTTGTGTGTCCTGAGTGCAGAACTTGCTTCATGTCAACATTCTGGCCCTTAGAATTTTAAATCAGCACTGGAATTTTTGTAAAATTTGTGCGCCCTTGTGTTGCATGAAAGTGTAAACGTTCCTAAAAGCTACGGAAATTTGTTTTCATTAAAGTGAAAGCTTACACTTATAAACTGTTAATTTAGAAGCTACGTTTCTAATGACGTGTTTTAATTTGATTATGAATCTGAAAGCGCCGTAGTACGAAAATAAAAATAATAGGTGTACCGGATGGGGCATGGAGTAGCTGGTCTTCGAGTCTTATCAAATTACCGGTGGGACGGAGCCGGAAATGGGAAGGGCACACGTCATTTCCGTTTCAACTCTTGATAGCATTGACAGCATGGGCAACAAGTGACGGCGGTGTCCATCAAATTACGAGCCTGTTGTGTTTGTATCGAGGACGTGTTAGTGGTAATGTTACGTGGCAGAATGAGGTGAAAAATATCCTCTGAATAGAATGTAATTGGAAATTTTGACAGAATAACGACGGAAGTGAAGTACTGAGGCGTAGTTTTGTGAAATAAGTCAGATGAATGACATCTGCGCTCGTCTGGGATATTACGAAGCGTCGAATGGTGATCCTTCACCGACGTTTCGAGACAATGTATCGGTCCTATCTTCAAGGGCCAAGAAGTCTTGAAGATGGGGTCGATACATTGTCCCGAAACGTCGGTAAAGGATTACCACTCGACGCTGCGTAATATCCCACAAGAGCGCAGATCTAATCAACATCGCGGGGGAACCTGAAATCAAAATTAGATGAATCTTGATATAGGATATCCCTGTTGGTGTATCAGATCGCAAATGTATTTTTTCAACCATCTATCACACACAGAAGCTAGTTTCGTACCCATTATTCCGGCGACTAATTTCGGCTCTAAACGCAAGCGACATCACATCACTAACAAGAAGAGTAAGAATGGAAATCTCTGTACATCATAGGAAGGAGATCTCCATCCTGTGATGTAAGTTATACTGTTGATGTGAAGGAAAAATCTCCGTTCTACATATACAGAGTTTTCCATTTTTACTTTTCTTGTTACTGGTCAGATAATGACTCGTGTTTTGAGCCGAAACTAGTTAACGGAGTAAAATGTACAAAAAGAGCGTGTTGTGTGTGATTGATGATTGAATAAACATGCATTTGTTTAGTTACAAGAAGTTGTGAAAAAGAATGATTGACTTCATCTTTGCTTCGTAAACTATGAAATAGCAAGCTGGCGAGCGCTGTGTGTTGGTTATAAAATTTATTTTTACTTGTTGGTTTATTTTGTCCCGTACGTGTTCTTTGTATTGTTTTAGTCAATAATACGAACTGGATACGTGTGCAGTAGTAGAGGGGGTCTCAAAATTTTACGCTGCGGTACCACTAAATGAAATTTAAAAATGTCACTATACTATCAATATGTATTTTTGTATTTACGTAAAAAATCTGAAGTTGCAAAGACGGGATGACAGCGAGGATGAGTTATATAATGTTGCCAGCAATTACATCTTTTGGCAAATATCTTTTTTAAATATTTGTCGTTTTTTATATTGCGATTTTCATTTAAGGCCACGTACCGCTAAAAAGTTCAAGATACCAGTAGTGGTAAGCGTATCGCAGTTTGAAAAACCATGCTCTAATGGGTCGCTAAGGGTATATAGGTGCATTACTTGAACTTCTGTGCATATAGTTCTTTTTGATTCCCCTTTAGTACAGAAACATATATAATTCTGCAAAGCCGATAACCAAAATGAAACTGTATTTCCAGACAATTTTTATTTTTATTAACCCTTTAAAGACGAAGCATATCTGTTTTATATAAGGACTCAGTGCGTACCGCGCTGTAAACACTCTCCACTTCGGTTATAAAAACCAGTCTCTTAATGTTTTGTAAGGCAAAAGCTCCTGTTTGTTCTGAGATCCGTAAAAAACACATAAACGCAATGTGGACACCACGTAGAATTTTGTAATTGTAAACGTGGTGGTATGTAAAGTTACCGCTAGGCTTTAAAAGGTTAAATATACATTATATCAATATCGCTTGTATAAAATAATATATCTGAAATGAGACATATTTCATGTTATGTGACGGTTTTTGTAGAGAGGGCCGTGTTCGTTAAAAAAGTGTTCCTTTCCCACTGGGTTTGTTGCACAAGCTCTTCAAGAAACAAAATGAAATTCTAATGACACCTGCGGAATGCTCCACCTTCAATACAGTATACAGACGCATACAAAGGGATGTAATCACATGGCTTGCCAGTTAGGCATTTTCTTACTCCGCGAATGGAGGTCTGTTGGTATCGACCGAGCCCACGTGACTGGTCGGCTTCATCGTGTTAACTCGTCGTTCCTCCCAGCTGTGTCCATAGACTTTAGTTTCGGCGAAGGTTATGTGGCTGCACATTACAAGATGCGCAGTAGGACGCTATGTGTTTGGTAAGCGGGGGTGAGAAAATAATTTGAAGTCCAATTCATATTTAGGCGGAAACGCTTAGACCGATTTGCCATTTTATTAAATATGACTTGCTGCTATCTGTTGCTAATGATCAGATTTGCCGTTGTATAAATTATGAGTACAGACTTGTAGCTGTCTGATGTTAATAATCGGTTCCCTAGATACATAAAGACGTTTTTGAACCATTTCATGTCTGAGACTAAACTGAGCTATAATGAAAATTCTGCTCTTAACGCGCAGTATTATACTCTGCTTCGCAGTTATAAAAACATCAGTTAACCTTTTAAAGCCTAGCGGTAACTTTACGTACCACCACGTTTAACATTAAAAAATTCTACGTGGTGCCCACATTACGTTTATGTGTTTTGTACGGATCTCAGAACAAACAGCAACTTTTGCCTTATAAAACATTAAGAGATTGGTTTTTATAACCGAAGTGGAGAGTGTTTACAGCGCGGTACGCACTGAGTCCTTATATAAAACAGATACGCTTCGTCTTTAAAGTCTTAATGCTGTATGGAGATACAGACGCTTCTTCATTTTTTTCTGAATCGTACAAAACACATAAATAGACTGCGTGAACAGAATGTAGAAGTCTTAACTCTAAACGTGTTATAGCCTGTAGAGTATAATCTGGTCTACAAAGTGTTAAATTTTAGGCGCTATAACAACTATGCAAATATTATCTCAGAATGCGATTCCACACACTAAAGCAAGCCATAACTCAGAATAGTCAATATCCTCCATCCCAACGCGGAATATTTTTCTTATTTGGTAACTTGAAAACTGCATAAATCACAAATGTTTTGTTTGGAAAATTTTCTTTATTCACCGTCTTGTTGAATTGTTGTAGGTCTGAACGGTCTTCTTGCTTCCTTTTCTTCAGTGCTTGTAACCGTCACAATAAAACAGGAAATCTGGTGTAAGCAATATAAAATTACACCTTAAAAAAGAGAAGAAAATTTCAGAACGAACTCTGCCGGTGTAACCTGATTCATAGAGGAAGGCTGTAGTGCTTCAGTAAATAAATCACAAGCTGATACCGAAACAATGAAGATGTCTCGAGCGGTGCCAACTTTTATATCGTAGATACAGATCAACTTATGGGGTAATGGCAAAGAATCAAAGATGGTGAATGAGCAAAGATGAATATGAGTATGGAAACGGTATCTTGAGTTACACTTGGTGTTTTATTTAACTACATTCCCAGTATCTCCCAGTAAATAAACAGGTTCGAATGGTCTGATGAATGACAAATTATTAAATTGAAAGTATGTAGAAACAAGTAAACGTGACGTAATTTCATTACTGTACAAAAAACACGAAACACGTTAATCAATATAATAATAGATGTCCCGAGTTTAAATTCGAACCGAGTACCTCCCTAATTCAAGTCAGAATTTTATTTTCATCATCATCATCATCATCATCATCATCATCATCATCGTCATTATTTTCATTATAATTATAAAGTCGAATGTGACAAGCGTGTGTTAAAACTTTCAAATGTGGTTCTAACACCTCATGCAGCCAAACAATGGTTGGATGCACTGCATTGTTTGGAAGCTTGCGGTTTCCGCTGTGCTGTTGTTCCCGACACCACAGCAAATGTTGTTACCACATTCAACCGCTAGATGTCACCTCAGTCTCTACCCCAAGTACACAGTTGTTCGTAGAAACCTTACGCTGCCTTCCTTCAGAGCAATTGCACCCAGAGGCTATGCGTCCCAACATGGGGCATTTTACAAAAGAGTTTTATTTTTAATGATACTCCCCACGCTTGTGACTCCCACAGTGGAACATAAAATGATGCAAATTTGATAGGGATTATATTTTGAGAGCTGCGGCCAAGAACAACGGCGTACGCTTCAAAGGAGAATGAATGCAGCAATGAATTTTTATTGACAAGCCAATTGCATCCAGTTACACAGCAGCGCAGAAACTGGATCTGAGGTTTAGGATTCGTAATAGTCCTGTGAATTTTCTGTACGCACTGGACGGCACGCTTTGGTTTTGGTGAACATTAGTGGCAAGAGATCAACATACAATATATTTAAAAATTATTAGACTTAATATTAAGCTGTGTAAGAAAGCTGTTTCATCTGCAGTGTTTGTTTAACTGACTGGTGAGTAAATGCACTAACTGACCATCTAACCAACACACATTCCATGCAGTAGCAAAATTACTTCAAATTTATAACCTCGTAAAGGAATTCATGTTGTTATAGTATAAGAATTTTTGCAGCTTTAAATCACGAGGACTTCCGAAAATAATTCACAAATTATTCTTCTCTGCTGCTTATATTTCTGCTTATACAAATACATTAGTCGATCTGTTAATATGGTTGTCATTTTGTTTTTGTAAATAACTTATTAATAAAGGCGTTGTTCTGTAGACATCACATTTTTTTTATGAAATACAAAGTTTTCTCTGTGCGTGCCGTTAGGTCACTTGGAGTAATGGAATTATAATCACCACTAATTCATAAGGTCGTCCCTTGATGGAGGCGAGTGGCCACTGACGCCGCAGTTGCTTTCACCTACGAGAAGCCAACGCGAAAGCATTCATGAGATGAGTTGGATGAGAAGGAAGAATTCTTCTTTCTGCTGGGAATCAAATGGCTGTACTTCGGTTATTCGGTCTGTAGACAAGGTTTTTAAGGACTAGGCTATCCTAGAACATGCATTTGTCCGAAATAACCTCAAAACTTCGCATCGTAATCGTGTTTGTGCCCGCTTCCCTTTGCATGTAACGTAGCCGCGTGCCTAGTCGCATACTGGCTCAAACTCTTCATTAGGTATCGCCATCAGAACAGATCTAAAGAAAAAATTCGCACATCCTCTATCATG
>BLKM01003504.1:0-10474 GCA_013340265.1 Coptotermes formosanus | reverse complement strand
ACATCCATCCATACATACACACATAATTACATACATACATACATACACGCATAATTACATACATATATACATCCGTACATTCCATGGATCCATGTGTCATGAAGAAAACAGGATGTGCGACAAGTCATAAATACGAAACATAATACACAATTTTACAGTGTAGAATACCATAAATGCGATCCCAGTGGCCGCGCGGTCTAAGGCGTGGGCCTTCGACCGAGCGCTTGCTGGGATCGTGTGTTCGAATCCCACTGGGGCATGGATATTTGTCTCTTGTGAGTGTTTGTGTGTTATCCGGTAGAAGTCTCTGCGAGGGGCCGACTACTCGCCCAAAGAGTCCCACCGAGTGCTGTGTGTGTCTGAGTGCGATCTCAAAACCTCAACAGTGAGGAAGCCTACGGCCACTAGGGCTGTCCAGCCATGATAACAAGAACAAATATCTTCCAGTAATGCGGTAAATTAGGTGACTGAAATAAAACAGATTGAATGATTAAACTTTATTATAGCACACTCTTGTGTGAAACACGAAAATATCTAGCGTCTTCTATACCCGAGAATAAGCGGTGTTAAATATGACAACTGTCCCTCTGACAAACTGAAAAAAATTTAATTGAATATCTGAAAGTCGCGCACGCCTCAGATCCGCCTCTATATTCACGTCAAGTGATAGAGATTAGTATTTGGACTTGATTAAAGTTAAGGAAAAATGTTGCAGAATCAAGAAAAATCCGTCCAAACACATGAATGTGGTTGTGTTTGGACAGATTTTGTCTTGATTCTGTATACACAACATAAACGAAAGACATGCTACAAAATTGTCATTTATAGTCAGGCATCTATTATAAACCAATTAGAAAACAAAACGACAAGGATCTTAACCTTTTAAAGCCTAGCGGTAACTTTACGTACCACCAGGTTTAACATTAAAAAATTCTACGTGGTGCCCACATTGCGTTTATGTGTTTTGTACGGATCTCAGAACAAGCAGCAACTTTTGCCTTATAAAACATTAAGAGATTGGTTTATATAACCGAAGTGGAGAGTGTTTACAGCGCGGTACGCACTGAGTCCTAATATAAAACAGATAAGCTTCGTCTTTAAAGGATTAACCGTTTAAAGCCTAGCGGTAACTTCACGTACCACCAGGTTTAACATTAAAAAATTCTACGTGGTGCCCACATTGCGTTTATGTGTTTTGTACGGGTCTCAGAACAAACAGCAACTTTTGCCTTATAAAACATTAAGAGATTGGTTTTTATAACCGAAGTGGAGAGTGTTTACAGCGCGGTAGGCACTGAGTCCTTATATAAAACAGATAAGCTTCGTCTTTAAAGGGTTAACCGTTTAAAGCCTAGCGGTAACTTCACGTACCACCAGGTTTAACATTAAAAAATTCTACGTGGTGCCCACATTGCGTTTATGTGTTTTGTACGGATCTCAGAACAAACAGCACCTTTTGCCTTATAAAGCATTAAGAGACTGGTTTTTATAACCGAAGTGGAGAGTGTTTACAGCGCGGTACGCACTGAGTCCTTATATAAAACAGATACGCTTCGTCTTTAAAGGGTTGAAATGACCTTAGTTGTGTTTGGACAGATTTTGCCTTGATTCTGTATCAATTAAAAAAAGCGGAACATCATCCTTGATAAAATGTTGAGTCCCACAATCGGAAAACTGAATATACGTGGCTCCACTGTGGAACAACATGATGTTGTTGCTTTTCACGAATTTACTCTTGTCATAATTTAGCTGCAGAACATTTCCGACGTCATGCATCAAAGAAAGCAGCGTCAGGAAAGCAGTAAGGGATTCGACTCGATAATGCAGTTTCATTAAAAAATAAAATAAAATGTATAAAACTTAAAGTCGCCAAACTTTAACCCCATAAAGACGAAGCGTATCTGTTTTATATAAGGACTCAGTGCGTACCGCGCAGTAAACACTCTCCACTTCGGTTATAAAAATCAGTCTCTTAATGTTTTATAAGGCAAAAGTTGCTGTTTGTTCTGAGATCCGTACAAAACAAATAAACGCAATGTGGGCACCACGTAGAATTTTTTAATGTTAAACCTGGTGGTACGTAAATTTACCGATAGGCTTTAAAAGGTTAAGGCAACTGGTGAACGTGTTGCCGAACCCCGCTTTGAAAGAAATCCAAGCAGATAAAAAAGATGACATATTACGGTGTACTGGTCCAGAACAGAGCTGAATTTCATAGATACGATTCACTTTTAAATGTGGTCTATCATGCTTCTGTTAAAAACTCCGAATTTCCACGGCTGTATATATGAAAGCAGTTTTTGCGTCCCTTGGAGAACGATGTTATAAAAGTTTTACGTGTAACTTAGATCTATACCAACTCACGCAATCTTATAATTTTTGGACGTTTGGACTTTTCGTTTTTTCGTCTGACCCTACTGACCTCTATGAAGCTGTAAGCATCTTGCCCCCTCCCCCACTTCTCCCTGTCTATAACCCTATGAAAGGACACGGCCCACTCAGATCAAACGCGAGTTTGCTTTCTGCTTTCGTCTACTCGGAGTGGAAACTCGCGTTTCGTTTGTTTGAGGCCATGACAAGGCACTGAACAGGATTTCACTTTATTACACGCTATACACGGAGCCCAGAGAAAGGTTAAATACCTAGAAAACCATCTCTAGTTTTTGTCTAGAGCGCAGACATGAGTAAGTAGATGTAAATATAGAAACTTGTACGTAAATAAATAAATAAATAAAACTAAATAAAGACATCTTTACGTGAATGAGTCCTAAGGTCTTCATGGTGGTGAAAATTCACATTGTCGTCTTACGGTTTATGACAACGTGTTGTTTCGGAGGGAGTTACCCATTTTTAGCAGGCATATTCTATTTATGTCTTCGAAGGTAGAAGGCGTAAACTGAAGGTGGGGGCAGAATATTTTTTAGAGTTTTTGATAACGAAACTGCACCATGCCACTAGTCACAAGATTACAATCCCAGTACTTTTTTCACATTATTTCAACCAAATTTATAAAATGCACGCACAACGTACAGACAGAGTCTGAATAAAGAGGCTGGTTGCTTAGAACACTTCCGATAAGACTTAGCGATTTAGTCACTACATTACGTGTCACGAACAAAAGAAAGGTATGACGACACGTCTACTATTAGTACCACGCTATGAAGGATCGTGGGAAATGGAGGTAGGGCTCCACGCATTCTTAACAATAGCATTACACAGAATAGAGTGATTAGACACAAGATACATTTTTTTTTGCCTTTGCGAGGAGCGTTAACAGTGCCTAATGTACAGGCTGGGTAGGCCCCACAGCCGGTCTTGCAGCTGTGGTGATATAAACGTGCTGGTGTGAAGAATTGAAACCCCGTCGTCCGTCGCACAGCCAGCCGCGGCACTGAACCGCAGACTTGTCCAGACTAACTCACCCTATGAGCCACGGTCCACTCAATGAGCTGACAATATATCTCTCAAGTCACTCGCAAGAACGTTCTATTATAACACACGAGTTTTGGCATTATTATGGTCGTAAATTCAAGTTTGCGGGCTTACTTAACGTAGCAACGTTTAGAATCAATCAACTTGCCTCCACTGTTAAAATGAGCTTATTCTTCTACGCTGAAAATGGAGAAAGGAGGCTCGTTCGAAACATTAGTGCCTATTTACCTTACCTACAACACTGCACTGCGCAATATGCCACAATTTTAAAACTGACATCTTCATAACTTCCCAGCATTTAAATACATCCTGAGGCAAATAAATCCAACCCACATCCTCATTTCATATCTTTCTTAAGATTTGTCTTAATATTATCTTACCATCTACACGTTGTTTTTCAAGCTGTCTCTTACTTTCAGGCAGCCACTCAGTCGGTCAATCAGACGATCAATCCCATTACAAGAGAGTAAATGTACACACTGTATATTAAAGTACATATTTTTTTTAAAGTTAACCCTCAATTCATATTTAGTAATTATGTTTGCTGTATGCGTGTGTATATATGTGTAAGTCGCCATGTACTGACTAAGTTTTCATGATTGGTAACAATCATTTCAGAATTATTCACACAACGCACGCTCGCTCGCACACTCACTCACTCACTCACATGAATTTAGGAAATCCCTTACCTAGAGTATGCACCATCAGACAGCTCACGGCCGATCTGCAAAGGGAGAATATTTAGCGAGTTAATACTCGTAGCCCACACGCATATAAACATTACTCACACAAACAAACAGCTGAAACGAGAGGCTAATGGAAGACCATTTCCTTTCCAGAGCCTTCTATGTCATTACTGCTATTCTACATTCCTCAGTTTGAAGAGGCAGCCATAATTTAATTCCATGGCGCGCACACACACACACACACACACACACACACACACACACACACACACACGCCGTGTTTGTTATACAAGAAATCGCCTCAGGTTTGTGTTCCTAATTTACATTTCCTTTCTAGGATTCACCCATGTTAACATCATTCTCGAACTAAAAACAAGAAACTTTTGTTTGTATGTTAATTTCAGACATGTGGCAGAAAACAGTAAAATATATTGGCAAACGCACATGTTTAAAAATAAATTTAAGTACACAGCATACATTTAATGGGCCTGTTTGGCAAAAACTGTGAATTACATGCTAATATACGCGTAAATGTCCTTCAAACTAGTTCCAAGGAACAAAAATTGTATTATTTTTTGCTAGGTGTGTGTAAAAAACTCAAGTGGCGTGGACATTCAATTGCTAGAATATCATCACAGTACACAAATATTTGTCCTCTACTTCTTAACACTAGCATTACCCAGACATTTCGGTTCTTGGTTTATCATCAGGGAAATCGTACATTAATCCTTTAAAGACGAAGCGTGTCTGTTTTGTATAAGGACTCAGTGCGTACCGCGCTGTAAACATTCTCCACTTTGGTTATAAAAACCAATCTCTTAATGTTTTATAAGGCAAAAGTTGCTGTTTGTTCTGAGATCGGCACAAAACACATAAACGCAATGTGGGCACCACGTAGAATTTTTTAATGTTAAACCTGGTAGTACGTAAAGTTACTGCTAGGCTTTAAAAGGTTAATTTAATAAATAAATAATATATGCTTTTTAATATAAAGCACTTGAAATGAAAACCGAACTCACATGCACGGCAGAATCAACAGCCCCATTTCCTCAAATAATGTATCATGTAGAACATGTGTTACCGCTTGTTAGGGTAGGTGCTGGAAAAGAGCTTCATCTCACAGACACTCCTGACATCTGGTGAATGGATTATTAAATACAGACAGAAGTTCTTTTCTAAACGTTTCCGACAATGGGCCGCAAGTTTAAGAGCTACTGCATGACTCGCACACCGCCAGGCTTATCATCGTGCGTGCGGTTACACTGAATTACCTTGTTCATACTCTCCAGTTTAATCTATTGTAACAGACATGTGAAGCACAGCGTAACGTGAATTTGTTTTGTTCGCGAATAGGCAGCACAGTTTAACCTTTTAAAGCCTAGAGGTAACTTTACGTACGACCAGGTTTAACATTAAAAAATTCTACGTGGTGCCCACATTGCGTTTATGTGTTTTGTACGGATCTCAGAACAAACAGCAACTTTTGCCTTATAAAACATTAAGAGACTGGTTTTTATAACCGAAGTGGAGAGTGTTTACAGCGCGGTACGCACTGAGTCCTTATATAAAACAGATACGCTTCGTCTTTAAAGGGTTAATAAGATGATAATCACTGTGGAAACCTACGTAAGAAAGAAATCAAATGAAAATTGTCCTAGGCAGTTTGGAATAGTTTCCCGGCCTTTCAATTCCTCCGAAATCAAACATGTGTGACAGCTGAAGGAGGTGTTTTACAACATTCACGCTAACATGTTGTGATACATTTTATGCAGAAACGCAAGGCCTTTCTGTTTGCCGTGCATCTGGGTTCGGTTCTCATTTCAGACCGGTGTACTTCTGTGCTTAATTTAATGCAGAATTTCGTTACCATGCAAAACAAAACTGATTGTAACGCATTATAAGCACAGTTCAAACCCTCTTGTTTTCTTTCATCACTAACTTAAATATTACAGTCTTCTACACAATGGCTGCTAACCCTTCAAAACTGACAAAGATCAGCCCTTAAAGCATAGCATTTACTGAGCTACATAAACATTTATTTCAAAATTACAAATCTACATTTTGTACGTATTTATGGGTTTTGTATTTTATGAGAATAAAGAGCAATTATTTCTTTATGTGACATCAACCGGTTGTTCTTTGTAATGGAGATGCAATGTCTTTTTAGGTATGAATTTTTTAAATGTATAGATGCATTTCGTGGTCAAAGGATTAAAGAGGAAGCTGTGTTAATAGCTACCAGTAACTAATGGTTAAAAATATCATCTTTATCGATATTGGTAAAACTCGTTTTCTGGGTTAACCTCAGTAAGACGTTGAATTTCACATGTTTGGGGGCGCAAGGCAAGGCTGCATGCTGCCCCATGCTACGGCGTACTGGGCTCAGATGCTGGAGAAATCAATATCTGACACAACGGAGGGCCTGCAGGACACCCAGCGCCGCTTGATAAAGAATGTTGCCCTAAATAACACAAAAATTATCGTCAAATAAAGATTCTGTCGCAGAATTGTGCTTGAGGTTCACAGTGAAGAACACGAGCTGACGAAGTTAAAGCACTCCCTCGGCTAATATCACATACAATCAATTTCCTCGGGGTCTCGTAGGCACGGCAATGACAATCCGCTTTCAAGTAGTCTTTTGAGCAGTTCAGATAAGCTTTTCAAGTAGGACTCCGAGTCGTGGAATTCGTTAAGCAAATAGTCCTGAAAGTAAAATGATTAATTTTGAAATGAAAAATAATATTCAATCTCGAGCCACTTTGTGATTCGTGGAGGCCAATATGGCACCGCAGCAGGTTTATCTCCGAGTTTCTTCTGCTTCGCCTGCTAATTTTCACTCAACAATTGCTCCATACTCATTTATCACCATGCGATAGCTTTGACCAAGTAGCATCAACTGCAGTGTGTAAGCTGCAGCCTTCATCTGTGTGACTCGGTACTTGACTAGGTGCAGAGTAAGTTGGGAAGAAAGTAGCTGACTGCAATCGTCATGCTGTCTGTGTGTCCCCCAATTTCAAGTCTTGAAACACTTTGCCAATTTAAAAAAAGAATTGTATGAAAAACATGTCACTGTGAGAAACCCCAGTAATTTCTCAAAAATACTAACAACAACATGGCTGACATGCGAACATCTTAGACGGCAGAGATATTAACGACATGTACTTTAGGTCTTGAAAGGATTTAAGTGGAAGAGAACTGCCAACAATATTCAACACGTTTAAAGTTATATTTTTTAAAATATAAAATAGATTTGCTGATGAGTTAATTTCAGTTGTATCTCTCGGGTCTGATGGTGATACCTAATTGAACAATACACCTAGGCGTGTGATATACGGATGATTATACACTCAGTACGACATACTGTATGTGAGACAAGTGCTTTAACCCTTTAAAAACGAAGCGTATCTGTTTTATGTAAGGACTCAGTGCGTACCGCGCTGTAAACACTCTCCACTTCGGTTATAAAAACCAGTCTCTTAATTTTTTATAAGGCAAAAGTTGCTGTTTGTTCTCAGATCCGTACAAAACACATAAACGCAATGTGGGCACCACGTAGAATTTTTTAATATTAAACCTGTTCGTATGTAAAGTTACCGCTAGGCTTTAAAAGGTTAAATATGGCGACGATGTGAAATGTTGGCTTTACGACAGACTAACATAAAGCAAAGGGTTCTATATGCCTACTTAACTGATCATTTCTATATGGAAATAAAATAATAATAGTTATCGACTATCATGAAGCCAATTGTTACTCAGAAAACACTACAGAGACAAAATTTGGCCAGAAATAAAAATGCCATTCATGTGTTTGCATACATACCGTTCATATCTAAAGCGACACATTCCCTATTGTTCATACCGTCAATTGTGGATAATCAAATTACACAACATTCACTCCAACAAAATGCACTGTATTGTTTTCAGATATTCTATGTTAAGATATCTTGTAATACAGAATACTTGAATATGAATCCCTCATGATTATCGCATGAGGGATCGAAACATGTTGGATTGATTTACAGGACATTGTAATATGAAATATCTGAAGCCGATCCCAGTGGCCGCGCCGTCTAAGACGTAGGACTGCGGCCGAGCGCTTGCTGAGATCATGGGTTCGAATCCCACCGGGGGCATGGATATTTGTCTTGTACAGTGTTTGTGTTGTCAGGTAGAGGTCTCTGCGACGGGCCGATCCCTCGTCCAGAGGAGTCCTACCGACTGTGGTGTGTGTCGGAATGTGATCAAGTGAAAAAATACACCCTCTACACCTGCTGTGAACAAGTAGGTAGAAGAGGGAAGGACTACGAAACGAAACGAAGTATCTGAAGACAATACAGTGCGTTTTGTTGGACTGAATATTGTGACGTGCATCCTAGTCTCTCTGTAGCTGTTTCCTCTTAGGTTACATGAGTTCAGCAATTTAGGAGTTAATCATGCAAGATATTCAGGAGAGCGTTCGTGATTATTAATTAACAAACTTTCGTCGATGTTGGACGCGTGATGATGGAAGATTAACTCTCACCTCTAGCACGGAAATGGAAATGGAAATTATCGTGACGGTTTCGCATTTATCTGTGCTGGTCTGCTTAATAATTACAACAGGCAAAATAAAAGAAATTATCAGAAGAATATAGCGATGTTCTTGATGAAATAATAATTACAAAGACATCATTTTCTGAACCAAAGTTCCTTCCACCACCCATCGGTTTAACTTTGTAAAGCCTAGCGGTAACTTTACATACCACCAGGTTTAACGTTAAAAAATTCTACGTGGTGCCCACATTGCGTTTATGTGTTTTGTACTGATCTCAGAACAAACAGCAACTTTTGCCTTATAAAACATTAAGAGATTGGTTTTTATAACCGAAGGGGAGAGTGTTTACAGCGCGGTACGCACTGAATCCTTATATGAAACAGATACGCTTCGTCTTTAAAGAGTTAAGGCAGTTCTGGGCTGGACAAAACAGAAACCTTGGGACTTTGCCCTGGAGCAGTCCTGGATGCACACTACGTACAGAAAACAAGACATGAGTGACTATGATGAAATAATAGCACGTTTCACGGAAAATGTGACATAGGAATACAACTAGCATTTTTGGGGTGGGGGGTGGGCGGCTAACGCTGGGACTCTGATGCAGTCACACAAAATGTTACAGCTGTAGCCGACTGTGATCCCTCCTTATACATTCTAAACATTTCCGTCTCTCCTCAGTTTGCTTTAGTCACAATTCTGTGTAACGTAAGACGCATTTAGGGCAAATTTACGTCACCTCGTGCCTTAGCTTATTTCGCAGAAGATGAAGAAGAAGCACAGCTAATTGTTTAGTTTTTGTGCAGTACGAGTACTCAAGTACCCAAAACGCAAAAGCTTACGTCTCATTACAGTATGAAGTTAATTTACTTTGGCAGAAATTTGGCAAGAATCTGCTGTGTAAAACGGAGGAGGAAATGTTACATTTTCTTAAATACAAACATTTATCTCATTCTCCGCCCGTTTTCACTTAACGCCACTGGACTTTCATATTGATTAAATACAGTTCTGCTTACTCGTTGGGTCCAGCCATTCATACATTTATTTGGTCAAGCAGCTGATTTCGTACTTGCAAACAACACTGAGACACTTCGGGTTTCTGACATAATTTTTCTCTTGGACTCACAGAAGTTATAGACTCTTTTAAATCGTATTAGCCACAATAAACTTAACATATTAAATGTTTCAATAGGTAATACAATGGAAAAACAAACATTGTAAAGGGGGATTAATGATAAACATTACTTACACACAGTTCAGAAGCTATTACAAAAACAAGAAAAGTCAAAACATACGTAAACCGGATGAAAATCTTCTAGCCTTAAAAAACAGGATAAGACCATATATAATGTACAATTTTCTCACTCAATGTAGTGTTCATTTAATTTAGTGTTCATTTTTACGAGCAAAGCCGGAAGTTCTGGTAAGCAGCAGCACAGGAAAAGGCAAAACTAAGGTGTTTTTCTACTCTTCCCTTTCTTAGATTCTGCCACACTATCCCTATGACACTACACTTCTGGTGAAGTTGGACGCGTGTTTCACAGTCAGTTTTGGCGGGTTTCCGTAGGCAGCTCCATCGAAATAAATTGAATAAAGGTACATATAGGCCATTTCTGGCGGCCGTGCGTTCTAAGGAGTGAGTCTATGGCCGCTCGCTTGCTGGAATCGTGGGTTCGAATCCCACCGGGGCCTTGACGTCTGTCTCTTGTGAGGGTTTTGTTAGGGACAGGTCTCTGCAACGGGCTGATCATTCGTCCGGAGGAGCCCTACTGAGTCTCTGTGTGTGTGTGTGTGTGTGTGTGTGTGTGTGTGTGTGTGTGTGTGT
>BLKM01003495.1:8164-26037 GCA_013340265.1 Coptotermes formosanus | reverse complement strand
AATAACTGTACTAAGCAGTGTTGATGTGCAGGCCCACAAATTTTTTTCGGCAGAGGTTGTTACTGCAATACCGACTTAAACAATAACTGAACTAAGTGGTGTTGATATCCAGGTCCACGGGTTTTCTCGGTAGAGTTTGATACTGCAATACCGACTTAAACAATAACTGTACTAAGCAGTGTTGATGTGCAAGTCCACAGATTTTTTTCAGCAGAGGATGATACTGCAATACCGACTTAAACGATAACTGAACTAAACAGTGTTGATGTGCAGGTCCACAAATTTTTTCGGCAGAGGTTGATAGTGCAATACCGACTTAAACAATAACTGTACTAAGCAGTGTTGATGTGCAAGTCCACAGTTTTTTCGGCAGAGGTTGATACTGCAATACCGACTAACACACATTCCATTGCCATTTACTTGTGTCATCTTCAGATCACACCTGTAATTACTGCCATCTCTGATCGTTAAACTATATAATGTCAGGATAAGAAGCGGTAATATTTTGTATAAAATGTAAAGCTAACTTATTTAAGGTAAGGTTTTGTTGAAATTTCGAAGGTCTTGACGCTAATTCGTGGATATTTAAATAACGGAGATCATGCTGAAATATTTATTTTACTGACGATTCGCCGCTGATAAATGTAGGAAATGCTACTGTACTAGAGAAAATCCCACACTGTCGGGAGTCAGGCGTGTGTCTGTGAATTCGAATCGTGTGGTTTGTCCTTCTGGGATAGCCATTCTAGGGTAGAATCTGCTAGACTGATCATTAAACCTTCCCATGATGCTTAAAGCCTGGTTTTGGTTCATGAGTATTCAACGCTGTGTTCCAGCAGCCCAGAAAACGCAGCTATATGCGGAAGATGGCCCCACCCGCTTGTCTTCCCGTACTGCAGATCGGTGACGAAATGAGATTTCTGACAGATCGAACAGTGCGTCTTATGACAGCAGCTTGGCAAAGTTTGTCGCGCTCTTGGTGGTTATTACATCCTTCAAATGGCCAGTCATAAATCAGGCGGCGTCAGATGTTCCAGTGAGTCTACGAATATCAACACATTAGCTAAAGCAGCAAAATTTTGAAAGTTTCATTAATTGGAATACGAAAACATGTTGTTGTGAATAAAATTTTCAAATTTCTTAAGAATACTGTCTTTTCTGTACATTATACCCTGTGGTCGTGTAATGCGTAAAAGACGTTTCGAATTAACTTTCTGTCTCCAGTGTGCTACCGTCAAGTTTGGACGAAGGGTTGCTGGGGAACACTATTAACCCTTTAAAGAAGAAGCGTTTCTCTTGATATAAGGACTCAGTGCGTACCGCGCTGTAAACACTCTCCACTTCGGTTATAAAAACCAGTCTCTTAATGTTTTATAAGGCAAAAGTTGCTGTTTGTTCTGAGATCCGTACAAAACACATAAATACACTGTGTGGGCACCACGTAGAATTTTTTAATGTTAAACCTGGTGGTATGTAAAGTTACCGCTAGGCTTTAACCTTTTCAAGACGAAGCGTATCTGTTTTGTATAAGGACTCAGTGCGTACCGCGCTGTAAACACTCTCCGCTTCGGTTATGAAAACCAGTCGCTTAATGTTTTATAAGGCAAAAGCTGCTGTTTGTTCTGAGATCCGTACCAAACACATAAACGCAATGTGGGCACCACGTAGAATTTTTTAATGTTAACTCTGGCGGTACGTAAAGTTGCCGCTAGGCTTTAAATGGTTAATTATGATCCAGACTGTACGGCGTCAATCCCAGAAAACAGTAACGTTACTATGCACCACTGCGACAGCCTGAAGTCTTGTTCAGACTTTTTATTTGGTGTAGGTGAAGGTAAAGGTCACTCTGCAACATATAACACTGGAGACACAGAGCGATGGAGGTACTCTTTCTTTAACCTCGGCGCTAGATGGGGATGGGTGGTCAGCGCTACTTCCCCGTCGTTTTATCCACGGGAAACATTCCCGGTACAGGAGGCTGGGTGGGCCCCAAAGCCGATCTGGATGGATGTGGAAAATCTGACTGTCACTGGGGTTCGAACCCCAAACCGACTGAGCTATCCCTGTCCTGTGATTTCTTCTTAAGAGTTCTGAACTAACTAACTAACTAACTAACTAACTAACTAACTAACTCCATGGAACAGAGGCCTTCTTGAAAAGCTAACATTTTCTCAGCTAGTCAAGAAATTCCCCGCACTTTATGGAAGCTGGAGGTTCATTACCGCATTCACAACAGCCCGCCACCTGTCCCTATCCTGAGCCAGCTCAATCCTTTTCCGTAGCTGGGGTCGTACCAAAGAATCGGTCCAGGTCCAAGGCTTTGTAGGCTGTTCCGTAACGTCATAACTTTTTACGATGACGAGTCGTTAGCACCTCGCCCAACCCCCAAGCTGGAGGACCACCCCTTGTCGGTTGTCCGCGACTGCTTATTCAATGTACTTGCAGATACCCTCCATAACTGGAGGCCGTTCCTCCATCCGCAACCCGAAGACGTGCCATGCCGTGGTGACAGGGACCCACTTAACGCGGTTAAGAGTTATGAATATTGTGAAAATTTACACTGGGGATGTTACATTCTTATGTAACAGGATTGTGATTGTGGTATTTTCTGTACGAAGGGACATAACATCTGAACAGGATTACAACGTTCTGAGACATGTTGACGTGCAGTCCGACGTTTCAGAGGAATCTGCTATCATCAACATTATGATATTTTATTGTAATTGAAAAGAAGTTGCACATGTAGAGATGTTGTATTTTTTAAATAAATTTATGTGTATGAAATTTACCTCATAGAGGGAAATTTATTTAGTTATTTTAAAGCCTGACTTTTTACAGTAGGGCGGACGACATTGAGGCTGCATTCCGTCCGATGACGTCGCTCGCTATACAGTGCTCAGTTCTGCTCAGTTCCATGTTAAAAAGAGACACTGTGTGCTAGGTTTTTAGTGAACTGAAAACTTTGTAACTAATTTGAAGATCAGAAATTGAGGTAAGTGGAACCCTCTTAGCACGACATGGCACCTCCTCAGGTTGCGGTTGGAGGAGACTGACTTTATGTAGAGGAGAGAAGCGAATATATTAAATAACCAGTGGTGTATGGCTGCAATAGTTAGTCCTGTATTCCGGAAGACTGTCAAGGGATAACATTTCCATTCACTAAAAATGCAGGGTATTGCGAAATGCTGTATGGGACATCCGATGTGTTTTTTAGAAGATGCTGGTGAAGTTCCTGTTTGCGTAAAGTAACGGAAGTTGGTTGACGAGCTGAAAAATCTTGAATTTTGGAGGTGGAAATGACTCAAATATAATGATTTATTGATTTCTTGCCTACAAAAACGCTGTTTAACCTTTTAAAGCCTAGCGGTAACTTTACGTACCACCAGGTTTAACATTAAAAATTCCTACTTGGTTTTATTATTGCGTTTATGTGTTTTGTACGGATCTCAGAACAAACAGCAACTTTTGCCTTATAAAACATTAGGATATTGGTTTTTATAACCGAAGTGGAGAGTGTTTACAGCGCGGCACGCACTGATTCCTTACATAAGACAGATATGCCTCGTCTTTAAAGGGTTAATTTCTTGATTTAAACAGAAGCAAAATACTGGTTGATTATAAATGGTGAATAGAAGACGACGTGGCACATTTTGTGGTACATAGCAGAATTGGCGTGCAGGGGTTAACGAAACCAAGAGAAACATCAACGAAAATTGAGATTAAAATCCAAATTCGAAAACAAAAACATTTTATTTATAAAAATATTCATATTTAGGTTTTCCTACAGGGCGTAGATTAAAGGTTATGAACGTTATATGACGTTGTGATACGAGTGAATGAACAGTCAGCAAACTTATCTTTTACACGCGAAGAATACTGTGAAATAAATTCATGGAAATATATCTTCGTAAACTCTACTGGCTGAAGTCCTCGCTTGTAGAAGTTGGGTGTAATGTAACGCAGACTCTTTTCCTCGGCTGCGGAGTTCTGATTGAAGGACTCCGTACGTTTTTTAAACTTTATAACAGGTTACTTGCTCTCAAATTTCCTTCTCATTTCCTCCGCCTCGCACCAGATTGCGTCGCCGACCGCAGACAGATCACAGATGTGCCTATATCGACGAAATAAAGTCGCTAGAAGGGGAGTAGTTCACTTGATTGTGAGGTAGATTGAACAAGAAGTGATGGCAGCGGTGTGACGGGAATTAATCTTTCAGGCAGAATTATATACTGTACGTTCCTGAACAACAAAATGCCCCTCTTTTTATAGTGGTCAAAATTCTATAATTCTGAAATTTACTACTGGTGTTTATCCTGTTTTGATATTTTAACTTGTCTTTTTTGAGTCTGTTAGAAGCAGTTCCTTCTATTGGTACGTTGCTGTGGTAGCGTGTAAGTTTTTTTACTGACCAAAATGTTTAAATTCTAAAAGGTTTTGACGATGGTGTATAGTATTGTGTGGTGATGGGTTTATGGACTTTATCCATCCTCCGAAGAGTAAAATATTAAAAATATTAAAAAATTAAAATCACAACGTTTCGGAAGTTGGCTCTGCTTCCGTCCTCAGGTGAATGGAGGGGGCTGGAGGCTAGCTGTGTCTAAGGGGCCCAACAGAGTACGTGTTCTTCTCTTTTCCCACTCCATTCACCTGAGGACAGAAGCAGAACCAGCTTCCGAAATGTGATTTTAATGTTTAATTTTTTAATATTTTACTCACAACACAGAAATTATTTAGCTTTAAATTTTGATACATAGGGGTACGGATTTCTTTTACTGAATTACTCACAACTAAATCAAGGTAACCCACAATTTTATAGTTATTTTAAAGGAAATATCCCTAGGAAATAGCAGAAGAAGTGAATGATCAGGTTGTGTTGATTACATGAAAACTCCTTAAAATAGCGTCCTTCATGTGAAGAGGAAAACTTTTTGGCTGGTCAAAAAATTCCCAAACTCTTTCAAAACCCTAACGTTCACTACCGTATTCAGAAGAACACACCACACACGTCAGTTCTGACCCAGACGTATGCAGGCAAAATTGTCAAACTTTGTCTTTTAAAATTTAATGTGTTCCATGTCCGTGCACTATATTATACAAAAAACATTAATCACCAACAAATGCACAAAGAGTTTTTTTCATCAATTGTAAATACACACTCCTACATGTTTCGACCCTGCTGGGTCATCTTCAGGGAGAAACTTTCCGTTGTTGTTACACTAGGTTGCACTATACAGTTGAGCGAGAATGTGCTGTTGACTGTGCACTGTCATATGTTAAACGCACGTCTTCCAAATTACAGGAAATATAAGCCATTCACATACCTAGCCTTATAATTTGGATTCCCTTGGTTTCCCTACTATCCCTGACATGCGTGCTACATGTGCAGATCATCGTATTAACTTATTTCTTTATTTGATTAACACAAAAGCAATTAACGTTGCGAATTACAGGTTTTCAATATTAGTTTTGTGCAGTGTGTTGTTGCTTTATGTTTCTTAGATTCAGATATTTTACTCAGGAACGTCCCTTTAATAACACTGGTTCTATTTGTGTTTGTATTTCTATCTGAAACAAGTGGTGCGCAGGACTGTGACATTCTGTATGTCCTTTGCATCATCCTGTGACGGGTCTATGGAATGCAATAAATTCCCATCCGCTCCATTCCATCCTTTCGCTGTCTACTAACTGACAGTTTACAAACAGCTTATAGCGGAAGTGCATCCTTCATTATGTCTTACTGAAAGCTTTATTTCCGTCTCATTGAACATATTTTCTTGTCACATGACAGTTTTATGTTTTCCACATTTAAATTTTGTAATTATTTTAGTTTCCTCAGTACAGCCCTGAGAGTTTTTCTTCTCACTTTCTAGCGTTTTATAAAGCGAGACACCGCAACAGTTTTCTCCTGTCTTAAAATACAAATTAAATGCTGGCTAGATTTTGGGTAACTTCAGGTAAAATTGCAAATTATTTTTCTTGTCCACGATGAGGTGCCTGCAGAAGGAGGAATGCGTAAGAGAAAATAGAAGGTAGATTCTAGAAACGATAAGAATTTCAGGAGGTGGGATATGAGGCGATTAAAAGAGACGCTTCCTTTCACTAGATGTCTCTGCATCTGTTCACGGGGGGGGAGGGGGCGGGGAACTTGGTAGACCCCACCATTGCTTCATTCAAGAGTTTAATTTCGGAGACTAATAAAGAGGATCTTGTACCCCCTTCACACCCCCCCCCCCCCGGTAACCTTTCCAAGTAACATTTGATTACTCTCCCAGCTCTGTGGATATGACTAGGAGAGTAAACCGCTCCCTGCTAGGGCGACATCACCCCAGTAACTTATATAATGCAATCAAGTGGTGTGGGGCCATCTTGTTTACATTGTTACGCGAATGCTGTAGCTTCAGACGGCTGGCTTTCAGAGAACTCGAGGTTGGCTGCAGGGAATTTTCTGACATGGAATACCTCACGCTCTTTGTTGGGTTAAACGGAATTCGGTTGAAGGCACCGACGTTCAAAATATTTGCGTTTAAGTAGACTGGATTTGCATGTCCGATGTCCTTGCAACAGCTGCGGATATGTGACAAGGATTTGTGCTCATGGACCTCTGGTTACTGCTAAATAAATTTGACGCTATCTATCCCGTTGTGTATATAGACTTACATTAAATAACACTACGCATCCTGTCTGATATAACCTGTGTTTATTATTATTTTTTCAAACACTACATGTTTCGATCATGTCGATCATCGTCAGGTTTTTGTTTATACAAAAACTTAAAACTGAAGTAAAAATGTAAAATTTTGCGAGATCTCACAAATGATGTCAAATAAAAAATATCAGTTGCAATCGACTTGTAATCTTGGGGGAGTGTCATTAAACTTTTAAAGCCTAGCGGTAACTTTACGTACCACCAGGTTTAACATTAAAAAATTCTACGTGGTGCCCACATTGCGTTTATGTGTTTTGTACGGATCTCAGAACAAACAGCAACTTTTGCCTTATAAAACATTAAGAGACTGGTTTTTATAACCGAAGTGAAGAGTGTTTACAGCGCGGTACGCACTGAGTCCTTACATAAAACAGATACATTTCGTCTGTAAACGGTTAAACACGGACATCAACCAACTCATGCACTGAATAAAATACGTTAATGAACTATTATAAAAAACCCTACACGTTTCGGCACCGAAGTGCCATCATCAGGGGGCCGTTTAATTCAAAGGAATTTGGATCCCACAGACAAATCTAATTATTGTGTCGCCCTTAGAAAGTGATTAAAATATTAAACCTTACAATTCTAAAATGCGTAAAGTTAGTAAACATAAATTTACAATATTGTAACATTATTAGTATGAAAAATATTAAAATTAGACCGTTCCGGGTATAACAGTTGCTTACAGCTGTATGGATGCATACAAACACCTGTGTCGATCGTATGCAGAGATCTCGTCCTTGTCCTGGTGGAACACGTGCAGCGAATCGTGCAAGTTGGCGATAACACGCGGGATATCTCACCAACCGATACGACTTGTGTTTGTGACACACTCATGGGGTCCATGGAATATATGTACATATGTATCTATATATACGCATGTAGGCAGTAGATTTGTGATATTGAGTTATTTCTGAAGGACTGTATTAGGTGTACGTACGACAAAATCAACGGAATATTTATCCGTGGAAAGCATAGACTTAAGTGGACACTGTGCGATTTTCTGTCTGAATTTTCGTCAGATGTTTCTTGACACTGCCTTTATTTTTTCAACTCAACGGCCGGTCACAAACTGTAGACGTCCTGCCTTAGGTCGACACGCGATGGTCATGTAAGGGCTGGTATGTACCACATATATAGCGTAGCCACAAAATCACATTCAGTTACAAGACGTGGCATAATTGATGATGTGTTGTGTAGAGTAATTACAGTAACAATAAACACAGTCTGACACACCACAGTATATATATATATATTTATTTATTCTGCACACTATACCATTTTATTCTAAAGTTGCGCCAATATACTACATGTTTCGGCTCGGCCGAGCCGAAACATGTAGTATATTGGCACAACCTTAGAATAAATGACGTAGTGTGCAAAATATATATATATATATATATACTGTGGTGTGTCAGACTGTGTTTATTATTACTGTAGTTGAAGTAACACACCGGGATGACCCAAGTTAACCCTTTAAAGAAGAAGCGTATCTCTTTTATATAAGGACTCAGTGCGTACCGCGCTGTAAACACTCTCCACTTCGGTTATAAAAACCAGTCTCTTAATGTTTTATAAGGCAAAAGTTGCTGTTTGTTCTGAGATCCGTACAAAACACATAAACGCAATGTGGGTACCACGTAGAATTTTTTAATGTTAAACCTGGTGGTACGTAAAGTTACCGCTAGGCTTTAAAAGGTTAAGATTTTGTAGAGTATTGTTCATATGCGGGAACAAGATTAATAATTGGTTTTTAAGTCATGCGTTTTTTAATCATTGTCCCGGTTCTGTTTGTTGCAGGTGGCTCTGAAGTTGTTACCCTCCAAAATTCACCATTAAACGTGCTCAAGGCGTATCTGGATAAGAAGATAAGCGAAGGGGACAAAGAATGAAGAAGAGGGTTGAAGACTGAGATGGCGCAATTGTAAATACTGAACGTCATAAAAATGGCGGAATCAGAAGACTTTGGTTGAACTGGTGTCCTTTTTTTTTAATTTTTTTACTTTATCTTTTTTGAATTTCTTACATAAATGTGGTCAGACTGTTTTATACCAAGTGTTTTCACATGCTTGCATTCTAACATATGAACTGTCGGAAGTTAAATTACGTTAAGAAAGAGCTTATTTGCCTGCTGTGAGAAACACAGGGCATTTCTACACGAAACCTGGCTCTTTCAAGAAAACTAACGTGATTATAACGCAAATCAATTACGAAGTGTTGCGTTTCTTTATCATCGATAACGCAAATTTATTTCGAACAGGGACGGGGTCTATTTGACCATACATTGCATTTTGTATACTATCGTTTAAAAGCAACATTGAATTCGTTTATTGTTCTATTATTTATGGAGTAATTATCTATCTATATATATATTTGTTTTATATTCAATGTGCTGTTATTGCCGTCTGAAATATTAATAACATTTTGAAACACAACACAGTGGTACCGCCTGGGCTATGGAGAAGTCAGTGGGGAAACATTATCGTTATGAACCTTACCATCAACAGAAGAATAACAGCAAGACAGCGTCTCTAAAGAGAAACCAACAGCCTAATCAGAATCAAGATCGCAGTGGCCGTTGTTTGTGTTTTGGGAGGAACGGTGGTGGATGTGCTCAGGGCGTGTTCAGTAATTTAGGAATATGTGCCCTGTTAGTAGGTTATACGTTGCTGGGGTCCTTTGTGTTTCTTGCTATAGAAGGCGGTGGGAATGGCAGTAGTGATGGCGTCCATTATCACAGACCGTCGACGTCATTAACTGCAGTGACGTCAAATGTCGATAATCAGAGAAGACCCCAGGGTCAGAATTCGTCACAAGATATGTCTGAGTCTGCGTCATCTTGGTTGAAGCGTGTTTCAGATGAATCTCGTGCGAGGACAGTTGAAAATATCTGGGATATCACAGTGTCGTTAAACATACTCTATCGGGATAACTGGACTCGCTTGGCAGCCCAAGAAATATCAAGATTTCAAGATCAACTCTTGCAAAGGTTGACTGAGGAAATGCGGCATGGAACATGGCCTCCTGGCGCTGGGAGGGACCAGCAGATGAAGGAGAGAGGCATAACGTCGTCGCCTTATGAATGGAACTTCGCCAGGGCGTTCCTGTACTCTTTGACAGTGCTGACAACAATAGGTGAGTAATGTTTGTTCTCATTCAACCGCAGCTAACATCCTTGCAGTATGATTTTAGAACAGGAACATTGTCACCTCCCAGACGTCAGTAACCTGTTGCGGTCTGAATGTCCATTTTCTTCGGCGTCAAAAATCGCTTCTCCTCCTTGTCGTGTATTGGAAAAAAAAACTGTGCTGAAATTCTTGTATTTTGGTTTTTGTCCGTACTTTTAAGTCATATTTTTGATCAATCTGACCATTTTTCTTCGACTGAATATAATTTTTACATCCTGCTTTATACGTTCAGTTCCTTTCCAAGTCGGACAAATTCTTCAGCTGTTCCTGTGAGAGTCATAAGGAATTTTCAAGACTATATGCCACTTTTGGTGATAATCATTTACTACAAGTAAATAATATATGTTTTTGCGAAGCCGATGTCTCTCCATGTATGAGTATTCAATCAGAAATTCTTTTTATTTTTGTTTCATTGAAGATCCACCATAACCTAAAATTGCCGATCCCAGTGGCCGCGCAGTCTCAGGCGAGGGTCTTCGGCCATTCACTTGCTGGGGTTGCGGGTTCGAATTCCGTCAGTGGCATGGCTGTCTCTCTCTCTGTCTTGAGAGTTCTGTGTGTTGTCACGTAGACGTCTCTGCGTCGGGCTGATCACTCGTCTAGAGGAGTCATACCAAGTGTGTGTGCGTCAGTGTGACTGTGAAGCCTTGATATTGAGGAGGCAGTGGCCCACTAGGGGCTGCTGTGCCACAGAAAACAAAGCCTAAAATTCTTAACACAAAGAATTATATCGTTTTATGGAGTTATCAGTGCTGGTCGCAAGGGTGAAGACTTTTGTAAAATGATTTTGGGTGCGTGTAAAGTTAGGAATTGTGCTGATCCAACATGAAGCAGAATTAAATTCACCAGACGAATTTCTGTGTGAACTAAATATAACTTTTATCTGTTCAGCAGCTTCTGAGACGAAATTAGCGTAAATAAGCTGATTCCCAATGACGCATTCATGATATTTTGTGCTAAAATAGCTTAAAAATTGTTTTTACGTGTCTTTAGTCGTTTTATTCTTGTTTTGTCTATATAAGGCTCTCCGTAAGTAGTCTACAGGGTTCTTGGTTTGAACGAAATTAAATCGGAGAACCGGTCTAATTATCTTTCTGGCTACCCATTAAATCTGCTGTCAAATTTGACCTGTTTTGCAGGTTGAATGTAGGGTGTTTTAACTTGATGGATGTACACGATGGCATATAACTTCTCAGGAAGGACGTTAGTTCTTTGTAACTTGCTGATGCTGAGACGTACATGATTTTGTCTATGTTGCGCCACGATTTCAGAAAACCGCATCTTTCTATTTCGGAATTTGAGAGACTTCTTCCTTCCACATACTTACTGCTTATTGGCTAATATGAATCTTTTCTACAGATACGACATTTCACATACTATTTAGCCCTTTAAAGACGAAAATTAACTCAAGTATATTGTGTATATATATATATATATATAGATTCAGCTCGTACCGTGCAGTAAGCGCACTCCTTCTCGGTTATAAAAACCAGTCAGTTAATGCTGTATAGAGAAATAATCGCTGTTTGTTCTGAGATCCACACAAAACACATAAATACACTGTGTGGGCAGAACGTGGCATTTAAAGACCCAGTCCGCACCGCGCAGTAAACACTCCGCCTCGGTTATAAAAACTAGTCAGTTAATGTTGTATAGGGAAATAATCGCTGTTTGTTCTGAGATCCACACAAAACACATAAATACACTGTGTGGGCAGAACGTGGCGTTTAAACCCCAGTCCGTACCGCGCAGTAAACACTCCATCTCAGTTATAAAAACCAATAAGTTAATGCTGTATAGGAAAATAATCGCTGTTTGTTCTGAGATACACACAAAACACGTAAATACACTGTGTGGGCAGAACGTAGAACGTTTGATTGTTAACCACTTAGGCTTTAAAGACAACTGGTTTAGTATTAGCAGATCGAAAATTGATACTTCTCCATGTAAGCTTTCCAGACACCATATATCTACTTAACAGTCACTCATAAGCTGCCTTTTCATTTCGCCATAAGGCTTTTATTAAATGCAGTTTTGTTGAGTGAATGAGGGAAAAGATGTATTTTGCTTGCACAGTTTTTGAGACACCTTTTTTTTTCGGAAGTAAACTTTAAGATCAGATAAAAGACGGCCTAAAGGCACATCGTTCAAGAATAATGTGTACAAGCCTTGTACATGGGCATGTAGTGATAGTTGTAACTTTCCTTCCATTTCAGAAAATTATTTAACTACATAGATTCTCATAAACAGAATTTTTCCCTTATTTCAGTGCAGGCTACATTTGCCTTAATACGGACAAAACAATGTGGTAATAAAGGCTATTTGTAAATTTTTAAGAGATTTACACCAGTACCTGCTTGGAATAATGAGTTCAGTGGCGTGCAGTTAACATCCGCAACGTAGTTCATTGGTCAGGGTGTTACCAACCATAATGTGTTGTCACCTGTAGTTTGTCCCGCTCTACCTGTGGGAGTAGTATGTAATGGGCACCTCCCATTCCAGTACATCACTGGATTTTTGTACACGCATGGTGAAGGTTTCTATTATACTGGACTATTTTGCTGTGTGCGCGAAACGTGAGAAGAAAGAAAATTTGTATTCGCGAGAAGATAAGAGAGAAATATTGCAGTCGGCCTGGCTACGTTAGGTGTGGCCCGCAGCATTACATTTACATCTATTATTATTATTATTATTATTATTATTATTATTGCTATAATTCAATTCAATTCAGTGGCGTTTATTAAAGTACAGGCTTAACAGCACAAGTGCCAATTACAAAGCCAGCACAAGAACACAAATACAACCCAAAGCAGTATGAATACACAAAAACAAAACACTAAACAGACAAAACAAAAACAATATTGCAGTAAGTAAGGAACATAGAAGTACCGGGGCAAAACCGCTATAAAGTGGAAAGACACAGGTAAATTAATTTAAAAATGTGACAGATTAACCCAGAATCAGTTATAATAATAACAAATCATTAATTGAAACAGAACTACATTGAAGATACGGCTGTCCCTAATAACAATTACAATTCAGTTTAATTGAGTGCAGTTCAAAGGACACAAACAAAACACATCGTCACAAATACAACACACAAAACACTAAACAGACAAAACAAAACCAATATTGCAGGAAAAAAGGAATATAAAAGTACTGGGGCAAAACCCCTATACCCTAAAACCTGGTAACAAATCGTTAATCAATATTATTATTATTATTATTATTATTATTATTATTATTATTATTATTGAATCAACACGTGCGAACCGACAGAACCATCCCCAACAGTAAACCGGACGTCATAATCTGGGATAATGAAAAAGGAACATGTGCGCTAATTGAAGTAGCAATCCCGGGAGACAGAAATGTGATAAAGAAAGAAGCCGAGAGGATTCTAAAATATAAAGACATTATAACAGAAATACAGCGCATGTGGAATGTAAAAACACAGGTGACGCCAGTTATAATAGGGGCAACTGGAACCATTTCAAAATCCTTCAGAAAATACTTGAGCAGCGTACCGGGAAAGCACGGTATCAACGAACCGCAGAAAACAGCTGTACTGGGCACAGCACACACACTGCGGGAAGTGCTGATGTAGAAGCAAGCACAAAAGGGTTTAATATTGCAGACAGCGCTATATGCACCATTAACAGTACGTGCAGAATAGCTGCGGCACTGTGTACCCTAGAAACATGGTTTGTTTCACGTGCGTAAGTGTGAATACCCTGCATAAAGGGGATGATGATGATGATGATAATAATAATAATCCCCTTTTTATTCTCTCTGATTTTGCTTTTCTGTTCCTTCCATAGCCAATTCTGTTCAAAATCCTGTTCCATCAGAAATATCTCTATAATCGTTGTGTTTAGGGGTGTGGAACATGGTCTTTCATATTGATGGAAGAACATAGGTTGAGGGTGTTCGAGAATAGGACGCCGAAGGAAATATTTGGGTCTAAGAGGGACAAGGTAACAGGGTACTGGAGAACACTGCATAATAAGGAGATTTTTGAATATTTACTGATGATCAGATAATAGCAGGATGAGATGGTTGGGTTTGTGGCAAGTACAGGGGAGAAGGCAAATGAACCCGGGATTTTGTGGTGAAATCTGAAGGAAAGAGCCTATTTTTAACACCAAGGAATAGATGAAAGTATACTGCTGAACTGGATTTTATAGAAATACACTGATGAGGGTGCGGAGTGGATTCATCTGGCTCAGAAAGAGGAACAGTGGCTCGCTCTTGTGAAGTGTCAGTGAAAGTTCTGGGTGTAAAAAGAATATATAATAACTTGACCAAATGCAACAGTAGTACCTTCTCAAGAACGACTGTTTATGATATCTACTTTAGTTGAGTCAGTCAGTCAGTCAGTCAGTCACTCACTCACTCACTCACTCACTCACTCACTCAGCCATTTAGCCAGCCACTCAGCCTGGTGGTCGGTTGGGCGATTTGTCGGCCTGTCGCTGTGTTTGTTGCCTAGCTACAACCGATATCTTACACCTCTGCCGCAGCGCGTGTAAGAATATTTTGTTTCCACGACATCTGACAATAAATTGCAGCAGTACACCGTAATTTACAGTCGCATTTATTTGTTATGGCCCTGTCCTTTATTTTTAGAGCATTTCTAGTAGCGAAAAGCGACTATTAAAATCATTCTTTCTGTCTGTCTGTCTGTCTGTCTGTCTCTGTCTGTCTCTCTGTCTCTGTCTGTCTGTCTGTCTGTCTCTCTGTCTGCCTCTCTGTCTGTCTGTCTCTGTCTGTCTCTCTGTCTGTCTGTCTCTCTGTCTGTCTGTCTCTCTGTCTGTCTGTCTCTCTGTCTGTCTGTCTCTCTGTCTGTCTGTCTGTCTGTCTCTCTGTCTGTTTCTCTGTCTGTCTCTGTCTCTGTCTGTCTCTCTGTCTGTCCGTCTGTCTGTCTCTCTCTGTCTGTCTGTCTCTGTCTGTCTGTCTGTCTCTGTCTGTCTGTCTGTCTCTCTGTCTGTCTGTCTGTTTCTCTGTCTGTCTGTCTGTCTCTCTGTCTGTCTGTCTGTTTCTCTGTCTGTCTCTCTGTGTGTCTCTGTCTCTCTCTGTCTCTGTCTGTCTCTCTGTCTGTCCGTCTGTCTCTCTCTCTGTCTGTCTCTGTCTATCTGTCTCTGTCTGTCTGTCTGTCTGTCTGTCTGTATGTCTGTCTGTCTGTCTGTCGGCATGTGATTCAGTCAGACGTGACACACGTGTGCACCCCAGCCGTCAGTATGTATATTTGTTTAGGACTGTTAAACTTTTACATTGCTTTTAGAGTTAAAAGTGCCCTTAAAGGTTGAGATGACAACCCAACAAAACGTAGCTTTGAAATTTTTATAACCTATTGTGTAGAGCCCGATGATGGCTGATTAGCCGAAACATGTAGCTCTTTTGTGTCTATTTAAATATATGTTTGCGTTTGACAGACGGTAGTTGTTCTTGATCTTAGAATTTCAAACCCGCTGAACGTGTTTTCACGAAATTTAATGTCGGATTTCACTGCCTTTTTACGAGTCCAATTTTTATTGGGATCGATGGATTTTAAACACCACTTTATATGAAGACCTGTAAAAGACGGGTTTTTTCCTCTTCACATACAGAGAGAAGCTCTTTAAAAATGTATGGGAAAAAAATGTACGGAACAAATGGTATACAGGCAGGTCACATAAAGGCGCTATGCCTAGCATACATTTAGCTTACGGCTTACGGTTGAGACAAAACAACATAAGGGGCACTATGTACACATTTCTGAAAACACATGTTTCTTACTAAACAGTTAAATTCTATATATATACACACACACACACACACACACACACACACACACACACACACACAGATATTACTGAAGTTTTTTTATTCTTCTCAGCACTTAGATTTTCCCGGGCACGAGGTGACGCAGTCGTTGAGACACTGCGCTACAAGCCGGAAGGTCGCGGGTTCGATTCCCGATTGTGCCATGGTGAATTTTTTTTATTGACGTAATCCTTCAGACCGCACTATGATCCTGGGGTCGACTCAGCCTCTAACTGAAATGAATACCAGGAATATTTCCTGGGGGTAAAGGTGGCCGGTGCTTAGGGCTGACAACCTTACCGCCTTTATGTGCCAACTGTCTTGATATCTGAAAGCCTAAACCTCCTGGAACCCTCAAGGCATGTCCAGGCGTGGATAGGGATTGCTTTGCGTTGGTTTGCTTAGACTTTCTTCCCCACATTTTCTAGACTTACGTATGTCTAAAGATATATTTAACTGGAATGTAGTTGGAGCTACTGCTACTGTGGTTACTTCACAAAAATTTAAACTTTGTCTCTAGCGAAATAATTAAATTTTTAAAGCCTAGCGCTAACTTTACGTACCACCAGGTTTAACATTAAAAACTTCTACGTGGTTCCCACATTGCGTTTATGTGTTTTGTACGGATCTCAGAAAAAACAGCGACTTTTGCCTTATAAAACATTAAGAGATTGGTTTTTATAACCGAAGTGGAGAGTGTTTACAGTGCGGTACGCACTGAGTCTTTATATAAAACAGATATGCTTCGTCTTTAAAGGGTTAATTAAAACGGGACAGAATTCCATTCGTACGTTCTAATTTTGTTTTAAAATTAGCGCTGGCTATATTGCCTTATTTTACAATAGTGAATCTAGGAGCAATTTGAGGGAATTAATTGTAAGTATAGCTAGTGTAGTTTTAAGTTTTCGACAGCTGGAATTATTGATACCAATTTAATTTATCTTATATTCTGCATTTGTCATAACATATATTTAAACCCTGGAAGTAATGGGGGCAGACCTCTCCCACCACCACCACCCGGTTTAAAATTCCAATAAATGAACATAGAAGAGAGGAGAGGGCGAATTTCCCTCTGATAATTTATTAAATGCCGTTCTTTCAGCTACATAAGAGTACGTGTATGTGGTATGACCAAATACTTAATCAGTGCAGGGACGGTGCCCTTGTGGAAGGCTTGACACAAAAGATAAAAGTAATCTGACCCCGAAGATGGAGGCACTACGGTCCTGTTATTCTTGTCAGATTTTAATGAAACTGGAATTTTCTCGGCTGATTTTCGAAAAATATTTAAATATAAAATTTCGTGAAAATCCATTTGATGGGAAGCGAGTAGTTCCATGGCATAATGAAGCTGATAGTTGCTTTCAGAATTTTGCGAAAGGGGCCAAAATTATTTTTGTTTTTTAATATAATAAAAGCGAGTTATAGTAATTATACAACTCTATTTTCAAGTTGAATTTATTAGCTCTGTACAAGTTACGGTCCCTAACCCCCCCTCAGCCCTCAGCCCCACACCCCTATCGGGTTTTGGTGGAAGCAAGGCATCCGTCCCTTGACAGCCTAAACTCAGCGGTAATGCTGTTAAAGTCTATAAGGGCTTGTGGCTTTCATGTGTGTAGCCTAAGTTTAAAGTACACAGGGATGGAAAATTCACCTAAAAATAAATGTACATAATGAAGAGGACTTCTTTAAAAAAAAAATTTATGAAGGAAGCCGCGTTTGATTTAAAGTTTTGAAACACTCCATGAAGTCGTGAATTACTGTTGGCGCTGCAGTAAACAGGCTTTGTTACAGAACAGGGAACATGCATGTTTTTATATCCGCGTTATAATTCCAGAACAGAGGGAAACAAAATTACAGTTGTTATTCTCCTCGAAACGCCGTAAAGAAGAATTCCGTTTATAAACCTTAACTTTGTTTTTGTTGCTGATTTTTATTTTTCTTTCCCCGTATTCAACTTCATATTTTTATTTTTAAATTACAATGTAATTTGGCGATGGGTAAATTTTGACAAATTTGAAGACGGAGATGAATGTGAAATTCATTTTAGAAGTCAACTATACATACATATATACACACACATACATACATATATACACATACATACATACATAAATACATAATACATACATACATAGATACATACATACCTACATACATACATACATACA
>BLKM01003491.1:2398-13722 GCA_013340265.1 Coptotermes formosanus | reverse complement strand
ATCAGGAAATGTAGAACAGTCGGCCCTTTGCACTGTGTACAGTTGCTGTTGTATCAAGTTCTTATCTCGAAATGTAGAACTGTCGGCCCTTTGCACTGTATACACTTGCTATTGTGGGGAGTTCCTATCACAAAACGTAGAATTATCGGCCCTTTGCACTGCGCAAAGTTACTACTGAAGTTCACCCCGGTAATGCCATATAGGGAAATAACAGCTGTTTGTTCTGAGACCCATACAAAACATACGACGACGTGGGCAGAACGTGGGGTTTTTTCAATGTTAAGCCTGGTGGTGCTTAAAGCAGCTGGGGTCTGAATGGTTAAATGGAGTGGTTTAAGAACTTTATACGTTGTGCCCTCTCACCCTAGCATAAATTTCTTCGAAAATCTACTTCATTTCTTTGTTAACTTGTGTGCGCGTGTGTATAAGAAACACATTTATCGGTCTTTTACTTGTGTTTTTAAAGTAAATATGTGTGATGGTTTTAAAGGTTTATGACATTTTACCACGATTTTTGTACATTTTATTGGTCTGATTCTCTTGGATGATTATTCGGACTGTCACTTATTTCAACAAAACTCGTGTTAAGAATTGAGGGACCTAAACATTTTGTTCCACAAATGTAGGTGATTATGGTTCGTAGCAGACTCTGTCTACACACGGGACACACGGGATAGTGAGAGGCACCGTTGCAGCCACTCTTGTCACACCTTCACCAAAACTATTAACACTGTCAAACATATACATTTCCAAGTTCCAAATATTTATATTTTCCAACTTCAGTTAATTACTAAAGTGTTATATATACTACTCAGTTACGGTTAGTAATGTTTTATTAACAATTATTTGATTCTTAATATTCATAACATTGTTTTATACATAGTCTCTCGGCACACCGGTAGAGAACTACATCTCTCTCTCTCTCTCTCTATGTTTCCCTCTCCCTCTCTCTCTCTCTCTGTATATATACATATATATATATGTGCATATATATACCACGAGTTGGACGACCAAAATATCGTGGTTCGATTCCCAGTAGGAACAAGAGATTTATCCCTTTTTCAAAGTGTCCACCTGCTCTGGGGTCACCCAGTCTCTTCTGTAACAGGTACCGGGGTCGCAGTCGCTGTGGTTATAGAGGCCGGGTCGTGAGGCAAGCAACTCATCCCTCCATCTAGTGCCGACGTTAAGAATGGGTGGAGCTATATTCCCACTCCCACATACACCTTTATGGCGTGTATATGGGCAACTGAATTTTATTACATAATAGTAATATTTAAATGTTTATAATAATAACAATGCAACCGACGTTATTGGGTTCTTTATTAAAACCATTAATTTCCCTGTTTTCTTTTGTTTAGATGCACAGTGACTCAGGCGGACAGCCAGATCAGAGAGCGTCGATTAACGGTAAGCACACTGCCATAATACATTCACCTGTGGTGCTGTATGATATGTGCAAACGTTAATAGAAGTTGTGAGCCCGCACAGAGCAAAACTCAGCCACCTTTCCTGATCCCTTGCAATCTCACGCCCACAGCTACTCCAGATCTTTCCCTTTTAATATCCTCTAGCACACCAGGTGTTCTGCATAACCTCTCAGTTCCATATTGGTTCTGATATTGGTCTGAAGATTGAAGGGGCATGCGTGAGGAGTGTCTGTTATGTGTTGAGGCTGAAGATACCTTGCATAGAATGTAACCCTGAAATGCCGAACTTGGTGCACCCTATGGTCATGCAGGTATTTAAAATGTAAAGGTAAAGGTCGCCCTGTAACGTGCCATGTGGGTACAGAAAGGGAGTAGATGCATACCTCTACTCTTTTTTTAATCTCGGTGTTAGATGGGGAGTAGGTGGTTAACTCAACGCCCCGGCCGCCTTACCCCCGGGAATGATTGGGTACCCAGTGTATACAAGGCTAGGTGTGCCACAGCGCCGGTCTGGACGGGTGCAAAAAATCTCGTCAACACCGGGATTCAATCCCCGGACCATCCAGCCCGTATCGGGTCGCTATACAGACTACGCTGTCGCGGTCCACGAACGCGTTTAAGGTTACTACTACTCGTACAAATTAAAAATCCATCCGTCTCGGGCAGTAGTTGGAATTTAAACCCTAAGCGTCTTTGAAGGGGTGAGATGTGCGGAAACATGCAGCTGGGAGATTAGAAGTTATTTGTGAAAATAGAAAGAGCTTCAACGGAGAAATTTTGTTGAGGAAAGTTGTAAACTGCTGCAACTGAAGCAGCCTTAGCAGTCTGGGTTTGTTACCTGCTCATATGTGGAGAAATGTGGAAAAGGTACTTTAAGAGAATGGAAGTTTTCTTCGTGTATAATTCAGGCCAGTGCTTGTTCATCTACGTACGTGCTGACTCAACATGCTAATGACCAATTACAAAATCAGCACTAATACGCAGTGATGATCGAATAGATAATGTAGGAGTTACACGGATGTAAGTTATTAAGTTACGTTTGTATGTTAGTCTCATCCTGCTTCTTATTTAAGGCGCCTCATCCCGTCATAATCAAAGAGTTAGGCTACGCGGAAGGTAAAACAGCATGTTATGCGACAATACGGTGCAAAAAAGACGCGATAATAACACTCTACCTTGCTTCCTGCAATGACCCGCGGACACCGCTTATTAAACCTTGTCCATTAGGTTTGCCGGCCAGAAAGTTCCGCCATATTGAATCATGTCCTGATCGGTTTCCGCCACCATACTGGCGGCAGCGACGGAATGAACACACTACAAACACAAACACACGTAGCTGCACGAAACGCTCAACAACTTGGGCAGCTGCGTGTACTTTGTCAGCAGTAGATACTTATGGCTCAAATACTGCTTATTTCTATTGGTCTTGCTCTCCCATCCTAGATTACCACTTTTTGCACGTAGAGGAAAAATAGTAGCAAAAATGCGTCTAATGTAACATCTGTCATTTCTGTCTAAACGTCTGTTCGTCTGCGTATGATAAATCAAGAACAGCGTGACGGATTGTCGTCACGTTTGATACTAGAAAGTTTTACTAAAATTCGCAGCCGCACTTCAGCTTTCGTTCGCGATACGAGAGAATTAAGAAGACAAGCCGGCAGTTAAATAAGTATGCCACAGTCTACAGCGCACAGAATTCTGGGAACTCAGTTCACAAACACTAAATGTGGCAACGTGTAACAGTTCAAGACAAAGAAGTTCGCTATACATTCTTTCAAAACTCGAATTCGACGAAATTTTACAGCTAAAATTCAGTTTTGTGACGAAACCATTTTCCTTCCGTCCGGGCATGTTAACCTGCACAACGTTAAAAACTGAAGAAGCAACAGGCGGCTTTAAGTGACGGCAGGTACAAGGCGCAGTCCTGCTTCGGTACCTTTTGTGCTCCATCGAAACAACAGGTAAAAGTGTTTCTTACTCTTCTCAATAATACAGTCACAACCGACGCAGACACTTCTAATACTTAATCAGGCTACCGGTTTCAGCTTAACGAGCCATCGTCAGGCCTATGACAGTAAATTATGAAAATTAAACTGTATAGAGCAAAACTCTCCCTGTTTTACAATTACATATATACAATGTATATCACTAGATAAATGTGCCGCCTAAGAAAAAGGAAAATATAAATCTTAAACATAAAAGGGCGTAAAATATAAAAAACTGTACGTTCAAAAACTTTTGTGTACTTATACGTTCTTTATATTTTACATCTTTCTATATTTACGTTCTAACATTTTTTTATCGTAGGCAGCGCAGTTATATAGTGATACACATTGTATATATGTAATTGTAAAACACGAGGCGTTTTTCCTGTCATCAAAATGTACCGAGTTTAATTTTCATAGTTTCTGCCATAGGCCTGAAGATGGCTGTTTCAGCAGAAACCGGTCGCCTGATTAAGCCTTACAAGTGTATGCGTTGCGTGTGACTGTACTGTTGATAACAGCAAAATGTACTTTTGCATGTGCACACCAACGGGAATGTCTAATATTAAAATCAAACAACAGGTGTTTGGGCATTTCATTTTTGCCGAAGGCACAGTGGCTGGAGCAATTGCCCTTTCAGATATTGATCACCCATTTTAATACCACTATATCGACTTTTCGTGACTGGTTTCGACACATCGGGATGAGACAACGTGGCTGGTAGGTCGGCTTGCCTCCTGTGCGATATTGCACGTGTCACGGTGATCTTAGTCAAGCCCCCTCGCCTGTCAGTAACGACCACTGCTTTCGTGCTATGTGGAATGAGAATCTCCTTCAAGTATCCGAAGCAATTCATGGTTTCAAAAAGCGGATTTTATTAAAAATAAATTTTCACGCTTTTTGGTCTTATTTTGTATTATTAGTACGGCACTTGTTAAGTTTTTGGGCCAAAATGAGGGTTGTATGAATTACAATGTTCGATTGTAATGTGAAACGAATATTATACTAAATCGTCTTAAATTGATGTGTCGATCCTGTAGTGTAATCGATATATTTTTCCGTCACCTATCGTTTTCTTAAATCCCACGGCATAAAGGTGAAACACAGCACCTTGTTCCTGCCCCCTCCCCACAGTATTTAACCTCTTTGATATTTTTATTGCCGCAATAAACGCCGTCGCTTCTCGTGCCCTGTGTTAGTTATCATACACTGGAGACGGAACGCCATTTCTTCCCGGGGCTGCAGCCCAACCCACGCCCAAGGGGTCGGTTTTTAATTACTGTCGTGACACAGTTTTCTCTTGCTGTTTCCGCAGTACAGTTTCTACACACCCGTGCGAGAGATTTCCCCCCAGGACAGTATCACAGTAGCGGTGTGCACCCTGAGGTCACATTCCTTCACCTTCCTTTACAAAAGAGAGTAGATCAAATAAATAATGAAACAAGAAAACGTGACGCCCCTTTCTGTCCCGTGACAACCCGTTGTTTTTTTTTTTGTGTTTCTATTTCCCACTGTCGTTGTTTCTTCTTGCCTTTCATTCATTCTGTCTTTCTTATTCTGCTCAATAACTCTGTATTTCATACATTATTACTTTCTCTTTTGTTTTTTTTTGGGGGGGGTAGGTATATCTCTTCATTTCTTATCAATTTATTTATTTCCTCAGTCCTAACTTGTTACATGCCTCTTTTCTTTTTAGGCGATCTTTCTCTTTGTATTTATTTATTACTTATTTATTTACAAGTATCTTCTTTTCTTTTATCCGTTCTCACTCTTTGTCCTTTTCTCTATAATGCAGGTGTTACAATATATTTGCTTATGGTGGTACCTGTCTTTGAAATACACCGCGTCTTTCTACATACATGTCCATATTACTTTAGTATAGCCACCGACTGCTTACAATTGCGCAAGCAGTTGTTGGGGAAACGGTGCCCTTATATCAGTGTAATTTTTCACGAAAGAAAAATCCAGTGCAAGGAAATTCAACTTTTTGGAGCTGACTGTTCATCCATATAACAATGAACCAGTGCCCCACACGTAGCAATTTTATAGTATTCTTAATAACAGTAATATTAATCGTAGTGATAATTTTAAATCAAACAGTGGATAAGACGTCTAGCTGAATTCCGCAGTACGTCAGTACGTTTTTGTCATCGGTTCTATAACGAGGCTACTTGTACGTCTTGTGCGATTCCTTTCATTCAGTATTTTGCTGGAACTTCCCTATAGATGCACAGAAAGTGGCCTCACCTGTGTGAAGAGACGAAACAGGATACTAAAGAAATGTATTCTATCGTTAGTTCTTGAAAACGTTTCGGAGTTGTTGCTGATATATTTATTTAGCTGAATTCGTCACAAAGCGTTGAACTCCGTGTGCATTAGTTCCACCTCACTGAGCCATTCGATTGTTTGATTTGGATGTGGGATACAAAGACTGTAACAAAAGCTGCCTTGACAATGAATGTTACTTGTGGTACTAGGAATGCGTCGTCCCAACGTATCATTAAAGACGGCTTTTGTAATTACTAGATTTGCCGTCGGCAAACGGAGTCTGTTGGCCACGTAAAAGGTTAAATGTTATGAATTATATCCATAAAAATCATCAAAATTATGAGACATTACACATGCTTGTACTTTTTAAATTTATTTAATGACATTTACTGAAGTGAGTTTTTAAATTTTTCTTTCTTTGTCTTTCGTCAGTGTTGTTTCTATCTCTCTATTTCGTTTTTTTCATTAATTTGGTTTCCTTTCTTTTTCTTCCTCTCTTGCTAATTATTTCTCCTTTCTCATGTTTTCTTCAGTTCTTTATTTATCAAGTAACAAACACAAAACCTGCTAACCAATAAAGCATGACATATGTAGCTTATGTTTCCACACACACATATTTGATATTGTGTATTCACCTCAAACGGTCGCTTTAACCTTTTATAAGCCTAGTGGTTACTCTATGTACCACCACGTTCCTCCGTTCTACCACAGAGTGCATTTATGTTTTGCATTGCTCTTAGCACAAAGAGCAAGTACTTTTCTGTATTTTGCTAAACAGCGTTACGGTATAGGTTTTTATAACCGAGGCGAAATGTGTTTACTGCGCAGTACGAGTGAACTCTTTAATACGACTCGGGTTCAATGCCAGGTCTGTCCGTGTGCTATTTGTGGTAGATAAAGTGGCACTGGGACAGGTCTCTTTCCCAGTACTTCAGTTTTTCTCGTGTCAGTATCATTCCGCTAGTGCTTTATCTTCATGTTCATCTACACGTTGCTCTTAACAGAAGGACAAATGGGCGTAGCCCGGAAACCTTCCAGAAAGCAATGATCTTGCTGAAATCGGGAGCATTGGATAAAGATATACTTTCACTTAATCTTTAAAGGGTTAAATAGACTGGGAATCTGCTGGTCATCACACACGTCTTTACTCTGGTTCGTAGTGGAAGAAAGAGGCAACCAGTTTCTTTTCTTGAAGCATTTCATTTAAAACTGCAGAACTCATTTTGCCAAGTAATACACGTACAAAGGCTTCGCTCTGCTGGCGCCTTGTTGAAAACTCGGAGAACGTCTCTGTTGAGTTCACGACACGTACTGATGACGTGTAACACTGCGATTGGCCACAATGAACCATGGTTGCTACTTTACTGCATCAAATTGCGAACAAAAGTTCTGTGATCATGGCAGCATGTCTACGTGTTGGCAGTCGAGGAGTAGGCTGTAATATTTATTGAATTTATTGCGTCTGTTGTCGTCATTATTTTCGGACTGTCGTTGGTAATGTTGCCATATCCTCTTTCATCACAACACGATATAATATAGGGGGCGTGGAAGTCAAGCTCCATGTATTCTAGAATTTGTTGCTGGATGGGAGTTTGCAGCTGCACGCGTCGGGCGCTAAGCTGAAACTTGACCTCTGAGTCGGAGACGAAATCTCGGCGAAAATGAAAGTACTGTTGTTGCCGAAAACCGAACCACGGTCTTCTAGGCAGGGCCGCCGAGAGAAAATTCGGGCCCCGGTGAAGAAATTTCTTTTCACCCCCTCCCCGCACCCCCAGCAAGGGCGGAGCAGCTAAAAATCTTTACACTAAATCGGAAAGACTGTCAGTTGCAGAGAGACTTCGGCTTGGTCTGAAATGGTTAATTTGAACAATCGACAGATTGTGATGCTACCGAGAAAGAAAAAAATATGCAACATACCCGGGCCCCGGGCACCGGCCCCCTTCCGGACCGCCGGGCCCCTGGTAATTTGTAGCAGCTAACTCGCCCCCCCCCCCTCCCCCCGTCGGCGCTACTTCATGGCACTACGCCTTTTACTGACTGAATGACTCACTGAGGCAGGGGTACATTTAATTGCTGCATACGTCATTCCTATTCAAGAGTCTGTCGGAAGCCGGAGACTAACGAAAAGCGGAAATATTGATACATTCAAAGAAAGCAATAAATAGCCTCCAAACACTACACGTGTCTGTCAAAAACCTGATTTGGCTCGTATTACGCAACTCTCAGGATGTGCAGGATTATATAAAGTGAAAATGTGTAACTTTGTATCCCAGCAAAAGATGACAAGCCATTGGAATTGGCTGATGTTTTCGTGAAACGTCTTATGATATTTATCTATAACTTGCCTGTAGAGGCCTGGACAGACCATGAGGGTTCCAGGAGGCTGAGGTTTGCGGATTTCAGGGTAAGGCTATGAGCCTTACGCACCGGCCGCCTTTACCCCCCCCCCCATGAATATTCCTGGTACTGTTTTTTGTTAGAGGCGGCCGTAAGGATTATGTCAATGAAAAATTCCAATGGCACTATCGGGAATCGAACCCGCGACCTTCCGGCTTGTAACGCAGTGTCTCAACCAATTGCGCCACCGCTACGAGTAAAGGTATAGCGATCGAACTGTTGTTTAGTTACACGGACAGCAGCTGTCTGCGGCAGCGCTTGCAAACCTCCGACTCCGCAAACATGAGATAAATCCTTTTTGCATGCAGAGTAGTCCCAAACGCACCGTGAATTGTTTACCGGATGACAAGGAAAGTAGGGATATACTTTTTTGCGAGAACTTTTAGAAGGGCCATGGACCTGCTACGATGAAAAAGAAAAACAGCTTGATTTGAACAAATAAAACGTGCCAAATAAGGCAATAGTTACATACAGATTGTTGAAAATTGCAGGAAGTGTTTTGAGACATATATCAAAACGAGCGTGCAAAATCAACAAGATGGTATGTTGAATTCGTTCCATGTTTTTATACACAGAATTATCAAAAAAGAAATCATAAAAAGTTTTATACGTGAAGGGATCATCGCGTACAATATGCCAGATGTTGTCTCTATCCGCACAACGTACAGGCTCCCAGTCGTGGCCAGCAGCGTCTTCTGCAACTCATTGTGTTTGCAAGATTTGACGTGCTCAAATGGCTGGCCATGAAGATTGCTTTCGCTTTCATCTGGTATATAAGCACTGATTTTTCCGGAAGAACATATTGGACTACCTTTTGCGATGATCAGCGTCTGTGACAGCAGGAAGTGGGCATGACGTCAGGGTGATGTAATCCCCGTTGATAGCTGGACGAAGACTCTGCCAATGTGATACTCCACAATGAAACGTAAAGAGTACCGCCACCACGCAGTGTGTAACGTACGAAGTGGAAGAGCAATAAATAAAATTTATATTCAGTAAAAGTAGGAGCACATTGACCCTTTTAAAACTAGAAAAGTCGAAGTATTTTCCTATCCAGTGCTCTCCTATTTTGGAATGAGAATTCCTTTTTTCAGGGGACACGCGGTGGTACACCTGATTCAGAGTTCGATTTCCGATGGAGTCGTTGGTATTTTTCACTCACATGAGCCTTCCGGCCGCACTATGGACCAGGGGTCGACTCACCCCCTATCAGAAACGAGTACCAGGAAAATTTCCTGGCCAGTAAAGGCGGCCGGTGCGTAGGGCTGACAACCTTATCACCGCCATGTGCCGATTGTCTGGAAATCTGGGAGTCTCAATCTCCTGCAGCCCTGAAGGCCTGTTCAGGCCTGTAATGGGATAGTTTTACCTATTCCCTTTTGCAAGGATTACAGGCTTCGCCCCTTTGTTCTTCGGGTAAGAGCGTTGTGTAGATTAACCCTTTAAAGACGAAGCGTGTTTTATGTAAGGACTCAGTGCGTACCGCGCTGTAAACACTCTACTTCGGTTATAAAAACCAATCTCTTAATGTTTTATAAGGCAAAAGTTGCTGTTTGTTCTGAGATCCGTACAAAATACATAAACGCAATGTGGGCACCACGTAGAATTTTTTAATGTTAAACCTGGTCGTATGTAAAGTTACCGCTAGGCTTTAAAAGGTTAAGACTAATATGGAGGAATGCTGGAATAATAGTGACAGAAAAATCGACGTACTAGGAAAAAAAACCGTTCCACTATGTTCACTACAAATCTCACATGGACTGAACTGGGATCGAACTCGGGCCACCGCGGTGACAGGCCTGAGCCATGGCAGGGCCACTTGATGACTCAAATGTATGTATATTAACTTGTACTACACATAACGATTCAGCCCGTACCTCACAGTGAACAGTGTGATTCCATTAAATAGAAATTGTTGAATGTTGCATAGGGAAATAAGGGCTGTTTATTGTGGGGGTCATACAGGACACAAAAATAGTCTTCGAGAAAAGTTCAGGGTTTTTGGTGTTAAGCCTAGCGGTGCATATAGTAACGGCTGTGCTTTAAAGGCTTACGATCGGGAAATGATTATTGTCGTCCGCTCTACCGATCATTTTTCAGATCCTTGCCGAACATAAAATCTGAAAATTCTACACCCATTTCATGTTACAGTTTACGGTCTTCATGGAATGTGACACCGTGTAGTTTGGTGGGTAGATATCAGCGTGTTGGAAGAATACGCTGCCTCCAGCGTCTACTCCATCGGCACCAGGTTCCTTCGAAACGTAGTTACCTTTTTACCAAACTACACATTGCCATATTCCAGAACAGGGTGACCACATTACAACCAATTTGATAACCTGATACCTGTAAGCACTCACCTACAGTTACCTGTTGCATTACATGTCTGCGAACCAGAGTGCCTTAAAATAAATTGAGAACAAAGGTTCACGGGAGTAGGAGAAAGAGTGGCCGGGCGTGGAGGCTGTGTGACGGTCCAGGCGGTTATTCGCCGGCCTCCCACTGTAGAGGCCCGGGTTCGGTCCAAACCACATTTGTGGTGGAGAAAATGGCAAAGGGCGAGGTATTTGTTAACCGAATAGTTCTGTATCATTCATCTGTCACCGATGCTAATATCTTAGCGACTGACAGTCGTCAGGTAACATTTAACAAGGATTTCTTGCATCTATATGTCCACTCCGTCGATCCCAGTGACTGCGCTGGCTTGCTGGGATTGCGGGTTCGACTCCCGCCGAGGCATGAATGTGTGTCTCTTGTGAGTGTTGTATGTTGTCAGGTAGAGGTCTCTACACGGGACTGATCACTCGTCCAGAGGCGTCCTACCGAGTGTGGCGTGTGTCTGAATTTGATCGTGAAGCCTCGACAACGAGACCCTGGCCTACTACGGGCTGCCGCGCCACTGGGGGGAGGGTCCACTCTGTGATTTGTGTTTATGTTGGGTTGTTTAGTTAAACACAGGGACAAAAATACCTTACACAGACTGATACTGTTCGGGAAGATATGCTGAGGAAAGTATTTGGAAGTAAGGTGCAGGCAGTAAGAGAAAGACGGGGAAAATTGCAGAATGAGGAGCGCAATAATATATAAGACAGCCCACGCAAAATATTATTGGGATATTTGTTGTTATTCATACCGTGCATATTTTTACAAATAATACATTAATCAACTTATGCACTTAATAAAATACACTCAAAAGTACGTACAGAACTCCTACATGTTTCGGCACCTCGGTGCCGAAACATGT
>BLKM01003482.1:26087-257449 GCA_013340265.1 Coptotermes formosanus | reverse complement strand
CGGCGGGGGCGACAGTTCAGTCGACTACTGGCAGCCGAGGTGTGCGGATTAGGTGGCAACACTTGTACTGTGCTGGAGAGGCTGTGCTCCTCGCTAGTGCGAAGCGGTGTAGTTACCCACTACATTCTCCTATTGCCCCTTAATTTCCCCTCCGACGCTTCGCCGCGTGCCATCTCATCTTAATCGCTCTCTACACTCCTGCAAACATTGTCGGCAAAGAGTATTTGTAACAGTTTGCAAACAAGTTTGGTTCATGTTTGTGGACTCTTGGCGGTATGTTCGCAAACACACATTCTCTGTTTGTCTCTCGTTTGAAATGGAAAACAAGATACAATTCGCAAACCCCTCATCAGTGCGTCGGGTGCCACAGCCGAAACAAGTACTCAGAATGTGGACAAGTGAGAATGCATGGAAACTTCCTCGAGATTTACATTCGCTGCCCTGTTTGTGAGACTTGCAATCCGCGGAATACAAAACCCGTAACAAGTAAGTTCGTGCGTGTGAAACTGTGGCTGCAAAATATGGTGTTAGTGCAGTGGCGGTAGAGAAGAAAATACAGGCATTGGAAAGGCAGTTTCGCAGGGAACACAAGAAATTGGTGTATTCCAAGCGAAGCGGGAGTTTTCCGAAGAAGGAATTTTGGGGTGGTTGTGAGACTGCCAAAAGGTTTTATCCACCACCGTCTCCGATTTCTTTGTCGGCGCCTTTCATGTAAGAAACATGCATAGGCAGCACAAATTCCAGCAGCACAACCACTGTACGACGTGATGTTTTGAACTGGCTGATCAGTGGGATATGTGGACATGAAATATTGTTCTTGGACTGTTTGCCGGCGATTCGCAAACATGGTCAGCAAAGTGATTTTAAAGAAGTTTTGCCACAGTTTATTGGCAGGTGTGTACTGGCGCTTACGTTGGTAGAGGCAGTAGGTTGGGGAGTGATGCTTTGCAGGACCCGTAGGCAGGAATTTGCGGGTAGCGGGTAGCTGTGATTTGGTAACGCAGTGGCAGTGTGAGTTGGGATTGCGAGAGGGCAGGTCGCGTGAATGTTCGAAAGGCGTGAGAGGAAGTGAAGCGTTCATATGTAGAGACCGCAGACATTACAAAGAAAGAATTTTTTGATAAACCTGCATTACTATGTGAACTTTCTTTAAAAAAGTGAAATGCACATTAGAGTAGAACTAAACGGCGCAAAGAATTTTTTTCTGAATTACAGCTACAAACGTGATCGGCCTTCCCCACCTGCACAGCAGTGCACTACGTATATTCCCAAGATAAGAGTTTGTGCCACCTATTCAGAGCTAAGAAAGTAACAGTGGCAAGTTCCACAGCTGAAATAATGAGACGCGCCGAGCTCTGCGAGGCCTTTTTGGGCAACAAAGCTCCCTGTCGCCGACACCGCGACTGTCCTGCCGGCTCAGATCGGAGCGGCGTCGCAGTAACACAGAATAACAACATGAAGTAACGAAAGTTTCGACTAAATAAACCTTGTCACAGACACTACCTGCCGTCTGTGTCCTGTCTCCCAGAGACAGACTGTGCCAAGCGAAGACAAAGAACTTCTGGTCGAGAGCAGTAGTGCGTTGGTAAAATGCTGTGTTTGTGTGTTGGTAGCCTGGTTTTTTTTTTGTTTAAATGTATGCATTGTATGGTACGAAGCACTCGGAAAATACGAACAGAATTTAAATATGTTTCCCATTACGTGCATCTTCAGTGCAGGGTGTTCTTCATCAACGGCCTCGCGCCTGCAAGGTTACAAGTGGCATGTGACAAGAGAGTGAGTGGAACCTGTTACATAAAATGTCGTGATGAAGTTGCATTGGCGTTTCCGTCGTCGTCGTCGGCGGCGGCGTCGTCGTCGTCGTTTTTGTGACAGTTTAGTCCGGAGTTGCAATTTAATGTGCAGAGTTCGAAACCAGTCGTGTCCTGTTGTGCCGTATGTGGTACGTGTGGGACATCTTTGGTGCTGGTTCTGCTGTAGCGGATCACGGATACGTGTTGTTAATGCACACAAATGGCGGGAAGTTTTAAATACTGAGTGCCTGTTGTTTGAGTGTGACTAAATTTTATGTGGTTGTAATTGTGTTGCGATAGTTTAAGTTCACTGTGTCACTGAAGGAGCTATGGCAAAACGTGATTTACTGTGGAACACACACTGGAGTGACGTGCTACACAGTATGGTATTGCCTATTATGGAATTTGGTTTGTTTACGCTCTATGGTCGTAGTTATATAAGTGTGTAAGGCAGCTTCATAGTTGATCACGTGTTTTTGCAGGCCTGGTGACGAAGATGCAAGGGAGCCAACTGAAAGACGTTTTAGACCACCCCCTCAGTGTAGCTTCATTGAGGGGACCCCTGAGGAACATGGCACCTTATACAAGAAAAAAATTTTCCGTCAGTCACGGGAGCCATACGAATTCGAATTCAGCAAGCCAGGGTATGCAATCACTGGAATTGCGTGCCTGCCTGTGAGTACAGAAATTCAGTCTCCTGAGGCTGAAGTGATAAGAGGGGGCGTCAACTGCACCTCTGTCACTATCCGTCTGACACCACTAGAGTATGGCGAATGGGCGTGTTGCGTTACGGTTTGTGGACGGCCGCGCACAACCGGACCGTTGGCACAGCTATCACAACAGGTACACAGCGTTCTGTCTGTAACATGTTGTACCCCTTCTGTAACCATATTCGATACGTTTATTGTGGAAGTTTCCAGTGTCATTTATATAAAAAGGAAACTGAGAAGTCTGTAGTAGGTGCCGTGGGTGTAGCGGCCGTGGCACAGGCGGACAGTGGTCGAGGTGGTCACGTCGTGGTTGAGGCGGACATATTCCTTAGAAAGGAAGAGGAGAGGATAACGTGGCTGTAGCGGCCATGGGCCAGGCAGACATTTCTTTAAAGAAAGAGGATACGAAAGAATACAATAAACACCTGCACACCTGTATACTTGTCCCGAGATCAGAATGCAGGACAAAATCACAACATAAAGGCGGATAGTGTTGCCTTTGAAAGGGTGGAACAGTTCGAATATTTGGGAGCAACCCTAACCTGTATACTTGCAGTGCACTAAGATGCCTGCAATGACCTTGAATCGTTCACGCCCTATAGTACCCACCCCTGTGTAGTCCACCGGCTGACTGCAATTCCCATCTTCGCCACACACCTACCGATATGTTTCAGGTCGGATTCTAGCAGCCCGACTGTTCACGTCGCTAATGCTAGTGCATTTGGAAGCAGGGGGCTTTGTAGAGGAAAAAACGTTGCTCTTTTTTTATTTTATTATCCAAAAAAAGGAAAACGAAAAGGAGGGGGTAAAGGAGTGGTTGCAAAAAAAAGGATACTTTGTCACATAGGCCTCTATCGATAACTGCAGGACTTCGCGTCTCCAGTGACGTGGATTTGAGAAACTATTTACAAACTACTGGCGAATGTTTTGAAATTTTGCTCCATTTGTTGAAGCTTCACACTTAAAAGCAGAACACGAGAATGAGAAGAGCCATCAGCGCAGAAGATAGATTAACTGCCTATTACGATTTTTGGCAACGGTGCGAAGCTTTCAAGATCTGAAATTTACAGCTCGTGTCTCATCTCAAGCTCTTGCGTGAATAATTCCTGAAACGTGTAAACTCATCTATAAGGTGTTAAAGGAACAGCACTTGACGGTATGAAAGAAATGTGTTTTTAAGTATTACAAACGTCATACATTTTATTATTCATTATAGCAGTTATCTAATTATTTTATATAAACCTTCAGCTTCCAAAGAAAACAGAAGAGAGGGTACGAATCGCTAGAGACGTCGAAAGCAGGTGGAATTTTCGCAGTTGTGGAGGCCCGATAAATGGGAAACATATTCGAATAGCGAAACCCGCCGCACGTGGGTCGTATTGTTATAACTACTAACGTTACTGTAGTGCTGTTTTGCTCGCAGTTTTGAATGCTGAATGTGACTTCGTTTGTGTGAATGTTCGTTGCAACGGAAGGAATTCTGACGGCGGTGTCATAAGAATACTACATTTTTTTATAAACTAAAAGCAAATACGTTAAATTCAGGCTACCTGCTACCGAAATCACGGAAGGAGAACTGAATTTTGTTTTTGTGACTGACGATGCATCTACCTTACAGAAAACATACCGATGCCATTTTTTGGCAACGTTACTCATGATGAACGGATTTTTAATTGTCGCCTCAGTAGAGCGACGCGCAGTGTGGGAAATGCTTTTGCATTTTGGCTAATCGATTTCGAGTTTTTTACACCGAAATTAACAAGAGAGCAGAAAAACTGACTTTATAGTTCTCGCTGCATGTGTTCTTCACAGCACGCCAAATCAACTCACATTCCCAAAAGTTTTTTATGTGGCACTCTCGACCCGTTTTCGGGCCATGGCGTTCCCCATTCTCGGGGCTTCACGATCACACTCAGACATAACGCACTCGGTTAGGCTCCTCTGGACGAGTGATCAGCCCGACACAGAGACCTCTCCCTGACAACACACAACACTCACAAGGGACAGAGCCATTCCCCCTGCAGGGATTCGAACCCGCAATCCCAGCAAGCGAATGGCAGCAGACCCACGCCTTGGGCCGCGCTGCCACTGGGATAAGCAAATATGAAATAATAAAAATGTTACATGACGGACTGACTGATAAAGGCTTCTTGTCTGCACAATGTCATAAAGACATTGACTAGTCCCATGAGTGTTGGGGGGGAGGGCGAGGGAAAGTTTGCAGATAAGGACTTGTGTCGTTCGTATAACTTTAATATTCGTATCTTATTCGTGTGACAGATCAGAACGGATCACTTTACTGTCCGTCGAACCACACACTGTCGGCCTGGCCCACGACTTTACGACACGGTGTAACATCGCTCATGGAACATTAGTTTATAGTAACCCACACAATTCGACAAACCGAGATTCCCGTGTTATTAGACAGCTATTTCACAAACACACTTTCTGTCAAAATGCTGTGTCTACAACAAAAAGCGTCTCCCTGTATTGCCATAAAAACATAACATGCTTACGTGTTAGTCTGTTAAGGATCTGCCAAGTTTGCTGTCTGCTGTAAAATTTGGTGTCGGTTGGTGACGGCAGACTGCTGCTTCATGAGCTGTAAGGCTCACGTCTACAGCGAACGGTAGTGCCTGTAGTGCATTCGGTGGAACTGTATTCTTGTTCCACGTAATCACAAAATCAGAAGTTACGACGTCTGTAAAGCAGTCTTATTTTCCTGTCTGCATGTTGAAAGTCATAGCGTCTACAGTTACAAAGAAAACAGTGTCTAAACCACCACTTCATAATTTAAGTGTGTAGGTGGCAATGACTTCAGCACCAGATCACATCCTGTAAAACAAACCTCAGAACGTCAGCATGTAAACACGTTATTCGAAAGATCAGAGGTGGGTGCATTGTCGTGTGTAATCAGTCGGAGGCCTTGCCACGACAATGTAATCGGCAGCCCGTGTCATTTTTAGCCAATATGCCCACAAATCTCATAAGACGGATCCGGAACATTGCCCCCTGTCAGAAGAATGGAATACAGTCCGAAAGAACTCGAACAGTTTAGTATTGTGTGCGCCTGGGGGCTCGCCTGCCCCAGAGCAAGTCAGTTCGTGGGGTGTAGGTCTGGTTTAAAGCGACGTTCGTCAGATGTTACGCGTCCGGGTGCGGGTGTTGGAATTGAAACGGATTGTCGTGTCCTCTCGGTCTTCGTGTAAGGATCTGGGTTGGCCCCACTGTTCCATTTTCGCGCATTTTAAAATTATAGAATAGCTTGTTATTTATTTCATTTTATCATATTTTATTGCATCTGACCTTTCAGTGTAGAAGTTACAAGGAAATCTCCATTTAGGCCGCTCAGTAGAGTGCGGTTACAAACGCACGCATTTCCACGAAACGCACGTTACGTAATAAAGTGTGTTATTGCAGCCGTTTATGTACGCGAACATACGCACACAGTAAAATTATAAGCTATCCGTGAACGTGAATCCTGCTGCGTGTTTCAGCGATTGCTGTGTTAGTACTGTGTACTCCTTTACGTTGATCTGTCCCTGTGTATGGCGATTTATCCGTGAAACATGTAGGAGTATTAAAGTCATGGATAATTTAAAATTGCATTGTGTGCGTATGTTGATTTGTGTAAACGATTGCAAGCGCAAAGCTCGGATTGAGCAATATTGAAAGTGTAATTGCGGGTTTCGTTTACCTCATTATGTTGGTATCTGTCCCTGTGTGTGAAATTATAACCAGATATTTATATGGGCCCGTCAGTAAAGCACGGTTACGAACGTACGGGTTTCCACGAAACTTATTTATATACGTCAGTATTATGTGAAGGTGTCTGATGCAGAATTGTGTAACAGGTAATTACTAATTAACAAGGTGACTGAGATCACAGTCAGCTTGTTAATTAGTCATGTGTCTTGTACAGACAGTGCTTTATTTCTGTTACATTTTGTGTAATTATTGTCTGAAGATACAGTTGTGATTAAGGGTTCATTTATTTGCCTAGTTACGTACTGAAGTTTTTAAAACGTTGGAAGCGGCGTGTATTTGTTGTGTGTACGTTTAATGATTCGAATTGTTGTGTGAAGATACAATTGTGATTAAGAGGCCTTTATTTGTCTAGTTATATACTTAAGTTTTCAAAACGTTGGAAGAAGCATGTATTTGTTGTGTGTACGTTTAATGATTCGAATTTATACAGATGGCACGTTTCATATATTGTTTAACTCTGTTAGCAGACCTGGCGTGCCGGTGGTTCTGCATTTCCGGCCCCTGCTGCTGCAGCCCCTGGTGCTAGCGAGTATGTCGTGCCGCTGCATTGGGTGGTGCTGTTGGTGATATGCGTGGTCCTTTTGTTTCGTTGAGGGTGTGCACATAAGGCATGGTGACTTTCGGCGGACAAGAATCTAATTCTAAGATCGCTGCCGCAGTTTCTATTGTGACTGTAGTCTCCTTCACTCCATGGTGTAGACTCTACTCCAAGAAGTGAAGGAGACTGGACAGTTAAGAGTGGTTTGTGTCATCTTATTCTTAAACTGCTTATTCAGTTTTCTCAAAGCTTTTATCCCATCTCGTTATCTGTTTTGTTGATACTGTACAGTCAGTTCTGGCATTCTTTTGGCTGTCTTCCTGATCAGATGACTATTCGACTCCTTTGCTTATATGTTTTGCTTCCTGCTGAATGCATTGCCGATAAGTTACAAATATATTAACTCTTAAAATTGCGCGGTCTACTGCAGTGTGTGTCTGTTCGTATGTGCGATCTCCACTCACCGCATTCGTTCTGTCTTGGTTAAATTATGCAAGATTCGCTTCTGTACGGGAAGACAGGGGAATGCTGCTGTTCAGAGTTCCAGCTGCGTTGATTTCTTTAGGATACGTCATCGGCTGTTGTGTCTGGGCCTGAGAAGCAGAACGGTGTAAGTCCAGTTTTGTCATATGTGAGATAATGCATGATTTTTCGTAGAATTTCAGTCTGTCTCAGACGCAGGTGTTTGTAAGTTCACATGCTGTCCCAGTGTAGCTGAACCAAGAATTAAACAGCAAGAAGTCCCATTATGGTCGAAGAAAAATTATGTGTTATTTAAATTTGAAATTGCACGTACACCCTTCTGCCTCTCAGGTCCAGAGTACGTTCAATGTCTGTGCATATTGTGTGTTGCCATGTTACTGTAGATAATTGGCATACATTTTTATCGGTATTTCTCTGAGATGTGCTTTCTGTGACTCATGTCAGTGTTTGAAACACGTGTTAATAACCTGTCAGAAGGAATGATAAATTTATTCTATCTCAGGCTTGTCTGGTGATAAACTTTTGGGCAAGATAAACAGTGTAATGTGTAAGGAAAATATGCACAGTATGTCTTATGATTAATGAAAGAATATTAAAAAGTTAACTGTGTGTGGTGTCTTAATTATTGAACAGAGCGTCGTCAGACACGTGATCGTCAGCAGGGTTGTGACCTGTTGCTGGCGGATAAAGAGACTGCCTCTGGGGGCAAGAAGGGTGTAAGGTCCTTTTTCCACGAGCGTGTTTGTGGCGCTTCAGCAACCTGAGCACCAGCCCTCGTTTCCTAGTTCAGTTCCAGTTTGGAAATGGAGTTCGAGGGGGAAGTTGTCTTCCTTGTGTTATTGCACAGGAAATTAAAGAAGAAGAAAAGGAAGCATAAATTCTGAACACATCCCCTACTCAATGCAAAACAGGAACGTGGCGTGTTTTACACTGCCTTTAAGGGCCCGAGAAATGATGAAAGTAAATTTTGTAACTATTTCCGTATGGCAATCGTCGCCTTCGACGAACTGCTCCAGCATATCAGAAACGATATTGCGGGGTCAGACACAAACATGAGAAGATAGGTACCTCTAGAAGAGCGGTTTGCTGTAACCTTGCGGTAACTTCAGATTAATCTCTTTATATTAGCTTTCTTCTCAATCATTTTTATTATGCTGTAAATGTGTTACTGTACAGTTTTTGATGGTTTATCTAACGTCGTTTGCTGTTGCTAATATTACACATAGTAGCGAATGATAGGAAGGTCAGCGAGCAATTAATCTGGGAAGGAATAATAATAATAATAATAATAATATGTAGCAGATATTGCGTGGCTTCTTTCTTGAAACATTTAATGTTTCAGAGTCAGATTGGGAGGGATCAGGAGAATTTGTGTAGGAAACGTCAGATGTTGCAGAACCTTGACGGGTTTGGGTGAGGCTGGTAGGTTGTTGGGTGAAAGAAGGACCGGCTTGTGTAAATGGGTAACCATTGTACGTGGGCATTATTTCCACTGACTGACTGTTGGAATCCTGATAGGGAACTTGGAAAGAGGCAGGATATGATGCGTTGCTGGAACAGCAATGACTGGATCCTGGAGCGTGGTGGAACTGCGAAACTGGTTGAGGAAAAGTTTGTTATTTCTTAAAAACATCGAGTATGTTAAATTTTGCATCGATTTTTAAATGTTACGGAACTTTCTTCATCTCTTTTATAAGAGGAAGAAAGAAAAGCCTGTCCTCGTCGTCCTCCAATAATTTCTGACTTTACATTCTTGTTTCCACACTTTAGACAGAACGTCATATGAAGGTTCTTCTGCTGGCAGCCTACCGTACACCTTCTTTTGTAAGCTGCAGACCGCAGATGAGTTTTTTGCGAATCCTGATGTTTTGGCTTTTCGCCATCTCCATTTTTATCTCCGGCCAAATTTGACACCGTAATCTTACTCATGGTCACTGGTTTAAGAAAACTTTGCTGACTGAAGAAAACGAACTGTTTCCTTCCGGATATTGCGCTACCGGATTTTTGTTTTGAATTTACTTCTCGCGTATAGCAGTCGCGTAGGCTTTTCCATGTTCTTTGGAGATGTCTTCCTGTAAGAGAATGTAAATGGAAGAGCGTGCAATTTCATACAGCCAGTAATAAGCATTTATACTTCTTTCATGTATCTGGCAACTCGATATACGTTGACTAATCTGCACTATTCATATCGACAGAGTGTGACGTCAGTTGCGAGAATAATAAGGCGTGTCTGCCAGACACTGTGGAGAAAACTCGTAAATGTGTGTCTGCCTCTACCGTCGGAAGAAGACTGGAAAGAAATGTCTGATAATTTTCAGTCATACGCTAACTTTCCGAACTGTCTAGGAGCTGTAGATGGCAGCACATCCGCATAATAAAACCAGTGAAGAGCGGCTCTTTGTTTCACAATTACAAACAATTATTTTCCACAGTTGTGTTGGGCGCTGCTGATTCGAACTACCGTTTTATATTTGTAGACGTTGGATCATACGGGAAGTGTTCAGATTTAAGCATTCTCAAGAACTCGGCACTGAGTAAAAGAATTCAGGAAAATACTCTGAATATTCCTCCAGGATAGCCAACGGACGGCAGTGCGGCCCGTCCCTTCGTTACTTGTTCGTGGGAGGTGAAGCATTTGAGTTATGGACGAACCTGTTACGGCCATACGGAGGAAAGAATTTGTCTAAAAAGAAAGGAATCTTCAACTACGGACTGTGTCGAGCAAGGCGATTTATCGAGTGCACATTGGGTGTAGTATCCAATAAGTGGTGAAATTTGCACAGACCTCTGAATGTGTCCATTGATTTTGCAGACGATATAGTCAGGGCCTGCTGCGTGTTTCATAACTTCGGTCGTGAAAAAGATCGCTATAATTGTGACCGCACTTTGTATGCAGAAGGCCAGGTGGACACACCCAATGCAGTGCCTCAACAGGCAGGCCGAAGTGCGAATTATGTTCGAAATCACTTCGCGAATTGTTTTGTGAGCAGTGAAGGTGAAGCACACTGGCAGTATGATAAAGTGTGGAGGAACTTGCGTGAACAACGCACGTTTGGGCTTCCTTTAACCTGTATTCCTACTGACTGGTCTTGTTATGTACAGCTGTGTGAGAGGCCAGTTCTTATTGAACTGTTTAATCATCTTAACTAATAATTTATATTATGCACAATACAATAAATAACGCATTTATTCCTCATCCAGTTAATTTCTTTCCGCCAATGTTTACGTCTCAAAATCTGGAACAATTTTTGAACACAAACTTTCCCAGCACCGTGTCTTTTCCACCCTATCACTGTACGGTGCAGCCCTGGAGTCCAATAAAAGCTCCGTACCAAAGTTATGATCCATTAAATATACTCAGAATAAACAGCAGACCACTCGGATGTTGACCGGAGCAGCGCAACTGAACGCACTCGTGGAAACGGCTTCATAAGCGACAATGTACCGCTAGCTGTGGCGCGTCAGTGTCGCGGCGCTTCTGGTAGCGGGGACAAGCGAATGATACCGCTTGTAACGCTTCAGTTCCTGAAGCGCTTCTACGTGAAAACACGCCCATTGGAACCAGTGGTTCGCTAAGTCGCGCTCTAATGTGTGGCGCCACAATCACGCTCGTGGAAAAGCCCCCTAAGTACACTGAAGTGCCTATATTCATCTAGCAGCCACCCCGGTGCCAAAACCCGTAAGAGGCTTACTGGCAGCTGTGAGAACGTCAGTCGACGTTTATGCATTAAGACAACTCGTAAACTGGGTCTCGGTTATTGCCGTCTTTTTTCCCGATCATCTTACCAGCAGCCCTTATCTGTGCTGCCCACAAGAGCGACCAAGAAACAGCGGACAAGAAGCTTGGTCGCTGCTAGCTACCGCAGCGTCCGCTTTACGCGCTGGCCCGCTAGGTGCTGTTACGCAGAAGAGCCCCATTTGCATTGATGTGTTTGTCCGCGCAAGTGAGCGGGCGGAAAACGCGCGTCCACGCTAGTCGCTGCCACCCTGGGCATAGTCTAAGGATAAGCGCAAGACGGAGCCTAGATGGTCGCAGGTAGACTGTATAGCCACCTAGCGGGAAGAACGGAACAGTGTATTTTAAATGAGAGCGCGCAAGACGAAGCCGAGCCGATGCCGGTTCGGTCGCTTGCCATCTCGTTGATCGGCTCGAAGAATTAAGTCTTTCATTTTTCAAAGGCTTTAAGCGACCTGCTCGCCAGTTATAGACGCCCAGAACACCATAGTAGGATTCAATGCACGCAGTGATCAGAGATATGTTAATACTGAAACTAGCGACAGGAACTGCATCCGAAATGATTGCAAGCACTAAGTCATTTTAATGACCAAATGCCGGTCCCGGTGGCCATGCGGTCTGAGTTGAAGGTCTTGGCAACATATTTGCTGAGATGGCAGGTTTGAATTCCGCATGGGGCATGCATGGATGTTTGTCCCTTGCCTCTATATGTTGTGTTGCCCCAGACAGAGAACTTGCATTGAGCTGATCAGTCATCCAAGGAGTCCAGCGGTGCGTGTGTCAGAAATAATTGTGTGAGGAGAAGGCCTGAGCCATACAGTAACCGGTGTGACATCGGAAAGTATGCTGTCAAAAAAAAAAAACATGTTTATGCGAACGAAGTTTTGATAAATCGACTTGGATAACTTAGTGTCTTTTTACACAGATGGTGATATTTTCCGAAATTATTTCTGTCAACAGTGACTGGAGACATTTCGTACTGTCGCACAGGCAGTTCTTGTAGCAGTAAGCGCTTTGAAGCACACCTGTCCAGTAATTCCTCATCACTACTACTGCATGAATACAGTTTTCATCAGCACGTCTAGTTGTCAAGTAGCAGTCTCGAAAAGACTCAAGCTGGAATGACGTGCCTGAAACAAGTGTCACTGTGCGCACCCAAGGTTTCTGCTGGTCTACGTTCCCGGCTGCCAGCGACCGGCCAGGCTACATTCTAGGAACCGTGTTGCGCGTGCCGTAAGGCGTGGGTCTGCGGATGTTTGCTTGTTGGGATTGGGAGTTGGAATCCCACTGCAGGCATGGATGTGTGTCTTGTGGGTGTTGTGTGTTGCCAGGTAGAGGTCTCTGCGTCTGGACTATCGCCTGTCCAGAGCAGTCCTACCGAATGTGGTGTGTCTGAGTGTGATCGTGAAGCCTCGATAATCAGGACGCCCTGGCCAACTAGGGCTGTCGAGCCGTGGGGAAGGGTGGAGCTCAGACGACGGGTCTTCCTCTGGACTGTTTGAGCTTGTGTAACTCTCGTTTTACTGTGAAGTTTGACTTAGGTACGTGTGAAGGCAGTTGCCGGTACTGCTGTGACAGTACGGTACACCCTTCTGTCCATATGTAGAGTCATTGTTGTATACGACCGCTCTCACGCAGTTCCACGGAAACATGCAGTTTGCGTAAGTGGAACCTGTGTACTTGGAAGTGTGCGGCCTGGGGAAGAAAGACATACCTTCGATGTAGGAAAATGGGTCAACAAACGGCGGACAGAAGAAAGTTCGTGTTTCATATTCTCTGAAGTGGATCGAAAGGGGAACTCCTAAAAATATGACTGTCGTTATTTATTTAAAGCTAGATCTACCATATCGCTATCAAACCAAATTGCTTACTTGAGTTGCACGTACATGTCGGTGGGTGTAACCGATAACACCGGTATTTTCCCAGTACGTGTCCATCATTTTATTACTAATGGCTACAGTTTGCCAGTACTATTTAATGTGTTCTGACAGGATCTAATCTCCTCAGAGATCTTCTGTGTAACGAAGTATTTCTGTTTCTAGTTCCTCGAATCTTATCTACTGTAAACCTTGTACCGTTTATAAGCTCGATCGCAGAAGTGCGAAAAGCGGCTGTTAGCGTCGTCATGTCCGTCCGTCTGTCCGCATGGAACAACTCTGCTCCCACTAGAGGGATTTTCGTAAAATTTGGTGTTTGAGGATTTTTGGAAAATTCATGAAGATTCAAGTTGGATTAAAATGTGAGAAGAATAACGGGTATTTTACATGTAGACGTCTGTACATTTATGATAACATATCGCTGAATTGCTTTTAGAATGAGAAATGTTTTAGGCAAATGATGCAGAGAAATACACATTTTATGTTCAATAAATTTTTTCCCCGAAAATGATGCCGTTTATGAGATAATGTGGAAAAATATGGTAGTGCAGGAGAGACCACAGATGACAATATATTACGGCGCAAAATGCGTACGCTTTGCGTGCTGTGTAAGTAAGGCAGGAATACAGACAATCGCTTGTGATATTGAGTAGTTGCTGCTTTTTCGGGGAAACATGGTTAGGCGAACGCGCCTGAATGCTACATTTATACGTACAGAACATCGCCAATCGCCTTCTTTCACTTACTTTTTCCACCTCCATTTTTATTTCTACAAAATAATTCTGTGATCTTTTTACGACACATTATTTTCGTATGTCCTGTTTCTTCGTTCGTGTATAGCCAGGTAGCGATTTATCACACGACACTTTTTCTTTCCATCTCTGTGTGTCTTCACATTTCAATGGTATATGTATCGTATTCTCGTATTCGTTGCACCTGTCGTACCTGTATGGTTCCAGATTCCTGGTGAATGCCATGGTAACTCTGCAGTCTTGTTCAAGTTACGTCGGTCTAAATGTAGTTCTCCTCCCCTCTTCTCTCATATTCCTGTACCAGACCAGATGTGTTAGCTTTTTTTTTTTTTGGTTGTTCGACTTTGAATATCGTTACATGTAGCTTTTATTATTTGACCCCCCCCCCCACACACACACACACATATGTGTGTACATATATTTCAAGTCCCTTCGTTGTGTTTCTAACCACACGTATCCCCACACTGACGTCATCGCAGTAAGCAGAATGTGTAGAATCAATGTGTAGATACTTAACTGCTGGAACCGTTGTAGCTCAGAGAGTATAGTGACAAGTCAGCGGTCTCAACGCCTGAACAGTCTGGGTTCAAATCTAGGCAAGGGCAAGGGAGCATCCTCACTGTGTGTGGGGTCCAGCCAGCATTCCGCCAAACAGCTAAAGGTAGAGAGATCCTCCGAGGACGTGCCTGTGAGGGCACACAGGGTGGTGGTGTAGCTGGAACGTATTCACGACCTTGGTGATAGATGGACGGGAAGCACCACGCTGGACGCCTTACTCCGAGGAAAGACCCGGTACCCCATCATGCGGGAAGTTGGACGGGCACGGAAGACCTCGCCCCCCATCTGGATTCGATCCCCGGACCGGCCAGCACGTAGGAAGTTGCTGTACCGACTGAGCTATCCCGGCCTGTACCCAACAGGTACCGGCAACGTTTTGCGCAGGAGTAGAGGTGCCGGACCTGGTGTAGACCCCTGACCTCTATCTAGTGCCAAGGTCAACCGACGCACGGAATTGTGTTTATTTCGGCACACGTCTTTTTGGCGTTATGCTTATTTAAGGCCTGGAATAGCTGTTTTGTGGGCAGGGTAGTATTGCTGTCTGACTGACGGTAAAGCGCCGGCAACGTAGCTTTGTTTCTCCTCATTTGGAAAGGGGTTGTGTTATGGAAGCAAAGCGTCATGTAAGTAAATGCCACACGGAATGTGAGGAAAATTAGCATGCTTTATTAGCCGGAAGAACTCACTTTTGGCCTAATGTAAATTCTGTTTTATATTAAATCATTCAGTACCGCGGAAATGAAAGTCGGAGTCGCTGGACACGATCAGAAAGAAAGTTTATGGTAGTACGTGGAAAGACTTATATATCGCGTTACATAAAGCAGTGTTTGTGATACGTAAATATGGCTAACAAGATAGGCAATGTGTGAATAACATAACGCTGGGGTGCGTTCGCGTAACCACGGTTGCAGTTGTAAACAGAATACATTCTGTGTGTGCTGTTGAGCTACATGTCACTGCCAAATACATAAAAATATTCAGTGTAGCAGAACAATGCTTTTGTGGCAAATTTATATCGCCGACAACAATAGAACATCGATATTTATAGTTTCCGGTGCTTCCCTGAAGCACAAGGATGTTCGTTGGCTTTTGTCCTTCTGTAGACGTACAGCTTGGCTAAACGGATTGCAATGACAGATAAGTCGTTGCGCAGTTTCTCAGGTTAAGTTTCCCTTTACACACTAAACTGCCATCCTTGAGCCAGGTGCGGGTAGAATTGTAAGTGTTGATGCCAGGAGTTGGGGTCTGTTTTCTTTCGTTGTTTGTAGTGTGGCCGGGAGAAAGTTGCAACTGGACATAAGAAAGGATTTCGGAATTTTAAATGGCCAGTGACAAAAATCAGTTGGACAGTTGTGCAGTAGAGAAGTAACTTGTGAGGGAATGTGTGGTTTCAGTTTTGAGAGTGAGTCGTTGAAAAAGTTCCTAATACTCGTTGGTTTTGTACTGCATGGTAGCCATGGCTAGCATAAACAGAGAGAGACAGCAAACGTATAGTTCATGAGCTGAAAAAGAACGTAAGTACACGTGGAGAAGACACTGAAAACTTTGAAATGCTGTGACGCGAGTAAACGGCACAATACACCAGAGCGTAACTGTAAATACGAACTGAGAAAAAGAAATGAAAGAGGCGGCAGTTGCAGCGCAGGAAAGTTACTCCGGTATCGTCAATTGCCGGGCGGAACCTGCCGCGGTATTTTAGAGCGATATTTGGAAGTTTTCATAACATTACGTAACTTAATTATACGATTCCTCGCTGAACACCAAATGATAGTAGTTTGCGAAATCCTGCTTGGAAATGTTGTTCTACGGACAAAGGACTGATGTGACAAACGGTGAGGTGTACTGCTGGCACGTACTGGCAAGCTGTATAGTGTAACGGTGAGGTGAGCTGTTGACATGCGCCGACAGGCTGTGTTCGGAAACGGTGAGGTACACTGCTGACATGTACTGTCAAGCTGAGTAGTTAAACGATAAGGTGTTCTGTTGACATCTAGTGGCAAGCTGTGTTGTGAAACGCTAAGGTGTACTGCTGACATCTACTGGCAAGAAGTATAATGGACTGTGATGTGTGCTGTTGATATGTACTGGCAAGCTGTGTTGTGAAACGCTAAGGTGTACTGCTGACATCTACTGGCAAGAAGTATGATGGACTGTGATGTGTGCTGTTGATATGTACTGGCAAGCTGTGTAGTCATGAAAGTCAGCTGATATGATTATCTCTTCTCCTCATTGAGCCGCTGTGTTTCATTTCGTACTGCGATATAGTGAGAGAGATTGTGTGAACAGGAGACGTCAGTGGCTGCAGTCACCGGCACTTGTACGTTGATCGGTGCTAATCAGGTTTACTGTAAATGGTGGTGATCTGCATTATGAAGTAGGCCTACTGCGTGCCATTGTTTTAGTGTTGCCGCTGAGTAATGGCGCAGTGTTGCGGCCTGATAGTACCGTGCACGGGCGATACGAAGCTCAAAGACAATAGATTGTCTGTGACAGATCTAATCCGGGGGTATGTTTATCTGCAGTCCTCATAAACCACCAATATTTCATGTGATATTGGAGATAGCGGGATAGATTGTGTGAACAGGGGATATCTGTTTGGAAGTTGGCTGCTCACTGTGCACGATTGTGTACAGCTGACTAGGTAGCTTGAGCTTCTGTGAAGATATTGTAAGTAGAATGAAGTTTCAGGTTTGTGCAGTCTGTAAAATGTTACTTCGGAACCGTTGCGGTTTCTGTCCTTCGGTTTCACTGTAGAGGAATATCGGTACATTCTGCTTGTCGTTCAGAAGCAACACACTTTGTGACGTATGTGCCGTAAACGAGCTGGGTGTTTGATGTGTCGCAAGGCACAGTGTCAGTGTCTGGTTTGACATCGTTAGTCCGCTATAAAACTCGTGCGGACCCTTGGGATGAATTGTACTATTACGAAAAAAAGTGTGTTTCATGTTCCGTGACTTAGTTAATCATCTTCGGAGTTGGAAGGAATATTGTGTGAAATGCAAACGAAGCAACGAAGATTGATCGTGTCAGAGGCTGTCTTCTGAAGTAGTTGTTGCCTTTTCACTTAACAAGGTTGTCTTTGTTGTTTTAAGGCTGAAATTAATTCATGCAAATTCCGTACACATCTACAAAAAGTCGGTGTTTTTCTTTGTCAGCACACGTTTTTAATAATGTTTTTCGGGAACTGCTCTTGTTATCTTGTGGTGAGAGTCATAGGGATGGCATATATACAGTGTGCACCAAATGCAGTGCCGTAATGTTAAACCGAGTGATATACATAGATTGCAGTAAGCACCGTGCTTGATGCGTTATACGCGTTGTGACATGGGGAAATGGGGAACTGTGTAAATCAAGATAAACGTTGGGTCGTCACATGAATACAGAGTGGAAATAAAATACGTTCCGGTTAAGTAACGGATACGTTTGGTGTGTGTACAAATGAACACAAGGATCTGTAGAAACGGTGTATCACCTTTATGTTGGGGCGTGAGTGCAGGTGTGACACTTGCCTGTGTACCTCAGAGTGGACTCGGCGGTCGGATCTGTCTGTAACATTTTCGCACCAACCGCTTTTGAATCATAAGTTTCTAAAAATGACAAAGTTTTGGAGACTGGCACTGCCTCCGTTTTGAAATGAAGTGAATTTCACCCTTTTTCCTTGGACCATACCCCTTCTTGAGAAGCTAGTAGTTCGGCAGCCAGTTAAAAGTTACACACACAGCTGTAACAATATATTATTCCTCCATCTACATCCGGTTCTTTCCAAGTGATCTCTTTCGCTCAGGTTTCTCCACCAAAACCCTATAGACACTCCTGTTTTCCCTTACATGTGCCACGTGCCTCTCCCATCTAATCCTTTCATTTGAGGACCCATCTGGCAGCTGGGTGAGGAGTACAGATCATGAAGCTCCTCACTAAGCAGTCTTCGCCAGTTCCCTGTTACGCAGTACCGCTTGGGTCCAAGTATCTTTCTCGGGATGTACGTTAGTTGGGCTGGCGTGTCAGGGATTCGGTCCCCGGTGGGTGCACAGGGTTCTTCGCTAAAATCCGTCCAGACCGACAGAGGGGCCCACCGTGCCTCCTGAAAGGCGTACCGGGAATGTTGCCGGAGGTAAAGCGGCCGGGGCGTGGCGTTGACTACCCGCACCGATCTAGCGCCGAGGTTATGACAGTGCAGAACTGTACTGTACTCGCACTCTTTGTGTTTATGGCGGGTTGCAGAGTGGACTTGCGTACTGCATTGTGTTCCCACTTCGCATATTGGCGGAAAGCGCGTATTGCTTTCTCTATGTCTGTCTCTCTGTACCCCCAGTATGTCCGTCCGTCTGTCCACGTGTATCACCGCGGCTACCACTGGAAGGATTTCTGCTTAATGTGGTCTTGTGGACTCTTATTAAATTCCAAATATGGTTAAAATCGGTGAAAGTGTCGCGTACCAGATTCGTTGTACTGTTGCCTGCGACATTATATCGCCACAAAGGCGCTCTGTTTGACTGAAATGGTATCATGTCGTTAGGTCTGCCTGCCAGTATGTCTGTCCGCAGGAGCAGTGCGGCTTCCACTGAATGCACTTATGTTAAATTTGATATTGGAGACCTTATAACTGCCTGTGTTCCTACTGATGAATATCAGCTTGGTGTAAGTGGCTCGGGAAATTTGGCATCTGTTTTATTTTAGCTGCGGGCGGAGGCAGCCAGATCGGAAGCATCGTAATTTTTACATGTTATACTTTAACCAGCTTTTGTGTGTGGCCCTGATTTGTCATAATAATAATAATAATAATAATAATAATAATAATTGTATGTGTTTATCAAGTTTTTAATTTAATATTAATATCTGTATTGAAGCGGAAACACCTGTGACATAACTCATACCATGGTACTGCCATCGCCAGCATTTCATGAAGGACCTGGATTTGCGAGTGTGTTGTGGAGAGGTGTGTTGACGTTTGTTACCATGACAACCTTACTGACTAAGAGTCACGAACTTTTGCCACTTCGACTGCCTCTTGTATTTACTACTGGAGCGGATGCGGTGATCGCAGCGGTTGATGTCGCGTACGTAGAATGGCTGTTGTGTTACTGAAAGTGGGAATACAGTTCATGCAACGTTGTGAGTCTTCATGGCAGTTTATTACAGTGTAAATGTGGGTGTAGCTACAGGAGTACTTGCTTACATGAAACTGGAGTGTCACTTATATGCCGGGGGTCAGCTACCCGCACAGGGGCTGAAATACGCAACACACGTAAGCTGACTAGACTTAACTGGAAAGCAACGCACGCGTTTAGCCACAACAAGAGCGACATTAGCAAGGTAACTGATGGCAGTAAAGTGTTACGGACATTCTAAGCAATGTCGGAGCTTTCCATTTTGTTGTGATCATCATATTCCCTGCTTAAGTTGTAACATTTCGCTTCGCATTTCTGGAACTGAAGGTGAATTAGGCGTTAGTTAGTAGTGCTTAAGGTGAAATTGAGAAACTCTGTTTGAAACTTGTACACCGACTGCGGGCAGTTTCTGCGTGAAACTGGCACCGACATAAGTAAGACCGCAGGAAGTTGATACTGACTCGATTTCGGATGACGTCACCCTGTAGTGGCCGTTTGGACTGTGTCTCTGTCATGTATGAGAGGAATACGGTACCGTGTGCTAAAATTAGGCGGTTGGGGAGTTCGCATTAATGCTTCTTTGTTGTTCACTGTGTACATAAGGCACATCGAAGTGTGGTTCATAAAATTCCCTTTCAGTAACTGAAACATTTGGACTGGATTGCGAGAGGGCGCTGGTCCTCGCCTAGGCGTGCGGTTTAATAGATTAATATTGTGTAATCTGAAATACGTGCGATTATCGAAGTTAACGGCTTAGAGCATGCAGCAGTGGAGCAGTAAGGCCCCCCCCCCCACTGTCGGCAGTAACATGAAGCCCTTGGACTGCGTTGCTGTCGGCACTGTGCCCTTACATCCACAGTGCCCGAGTAATACAGTAAAAATCGTTTTTCAGACTATGAGTTTTGTCACTTCCGTGATTCACAATGTAATGTTGGATCCATAGGAACATGAACCTCATCAGTAGCCCATCGCGGTTAGGGTTTAGGAAGGTGTCTGCTTACACAGGGCGAGGTGTTAGCAAGTGGCGCTGGTGTCAGTAAGAAATTGCAAACAGATGCGGGATGCAGTGAGTGATGCAATATTTGTATCAAGCCCGAGCCCCTGTGACATGTTTTGTAACATGGTAAGTTGTCACTGCGAGGAACTGTTAGCACCTCGCCCAACTCGCAAGCTGGAGGACCACCGCTTCTCGCCTGCACACGAATATCGTATAGGTATGTACGAAATTTGCTATTTTACGCTGTATGGCCGTGATATAAATGTGTAAGGCAGCTACATAAGTGATCACGTGTGTCTGCAGGCCACGTTGTAAAAGATGGTGGAGACAGAATTTTATAGCGGGCCCGCCGTGTGTCCTGATTGATGGAAGTCTTGAGGAAGATGACCCCTTATACGAGGACAGAATTATCCTTCTGTCAGGGGAACCATATAATTACACGTACAGGAAACCAGGATATACCATTACTGCGGTTGCATGGGTTCCTGTGAGTGGGAATATTCCGCCTACTACTCCTGAAGTGATTGACGGGGGCATCGACTACAGCTCTGTTACAATCCTTCTAACACCACAAGGGGAAGGCCATTCGGAGTGTCGCGTTTTGATCTGGGGAAGGCCGTGCACAACCGAACCTTCCGCAGAGCTATCAGATCAGGTACACAGCCTTCTGTCTGTAACGTGTTGTATCCCTTCGTGTAATCATTGTCTGTACGTTTGTTGTTGACGTTTCCAGCGCCACTTATGAAACAGGAAACTGAGAACTGTGCAACATACCGCTCGTGCAACGGCAGTTTGTCGTAACTCACACAGTTCATGAAACTGAGATTCCCGCAATACCAAGACACTTGGGTTACCAACACGCCTTGTGTCCAAACGTTTTGTCCACAAAAAAATTGTTTGTTGTTATATTTACTTAAAAACGTAACACGCTTATGTGTTGGTGTACTAAGGATCTGTCAAGCTGTGTGTCTCCTGTAGAAGTGTGTATCGGTGGGTTTCGACAGATTGCTGTTTCATGAGGGATATGGTTCAGTTCTGGCGCGAATTGTAGTGCCAGTAGTACATTTGCTGGAAACTGTGTTATTATTCGTCTTCTGCATAATAAAAACGTACGGAATTTATGACCGCTTTAAAATAGAGTGTTTTTCTGTCTGCACGTTACAAATCGTAGCATCCACAGTTAGACATAAAATGGTGCCTGGACCAGCATTTTATTGCTTGAGGATGTCGTTGGCAACGACTTCAGCGCCAGTGTTCATCCCCTGAAACAAACCTGAGTGCGTCAGAATGTAAAGGCGTCTTATTCGAAAGATCAGAGGCGGGTTCATTGTCGTGTGTAACCAACTCGGAAGCCTTCCTGCGGCCGCATAATTGGCGACCCGCATAACATTTAGCGAGCATGCTGCCTTATATAACAGGGATCCAGAGCAGAACGGAATATCGTCTGAAAGAACTCGACGGATTTAGTGTTCTGTGCGTCTGGGGGCTCGCCTGCCCCAGAGCAAGTCAGGTCGTGGGGTGTAGGTCTGGTTTAAAGCGACGTTGGTCAGATGTTACGCGTCCGGTTGTGAGTGTTGGAATTGAAACGGGTTGCCGTGTCCTTTGGGTCTTCGTGTAAGGATCTCGGTTGGCCCCCACTCTTCCCATTTTCGCGCATTTTAAAATTACAGAAGGGCTTGTTATTTAATTCATTTGTCATATTTTATTGCATCTGACCTTTCAGTGTAGAAGTTACAAGGAAATCTCCATTTAGGCCGCTCAGTAGAGTGCGGTTACAAACGCACGCATTTCCACGAAACGCACGTTCCGTAATAAAGTGTGTTATTGCAGCCGTTTATGTACGCGAACATACGCACACAGTAAAATTATAAGCTATCCGTGAACGTGAATCCTGCTGCGTGTTTCAGCGATTGCTGTGTTAGTACTGTGTACTCCTTTGTGTTGATCTGTCCCTGTGTATGGCGATTTATCCGTGAAACATGTAGGAGTGTTAAAGTCATGGATAATTTAAAATTGCATTGTGTGCATATTTTGATTGGTGTAAACGATTGCAAGCGCAAATCACGGATTGAGCAATATTGAAAGTGTAATTGCGGGTCTCCTTCACCTCATTATGTTGGTATCTGTCCCTGTGTGTGGAAATTATAACCAGATATTTATATGGGCCCGTCAGTAAAGCACGGTTACGAACGTACGGGTTTCCACGAAACTTATTTGTATACGTCAGTATTATGTGAAGGTGTCTGATGCAGAATTGTGTAACAGGTAATTACTAATTAACAAGGTGACTGAGATCACAGTCAGCTTGTTAATTAGTCATGTGTCTTGTACAGACAGTGCTTTGTTTCTGTTACATTTTGTGTGATTATTGTTGTCTGAAGATACAGTTGTGACTAAGGGTTCACTTGTTTGTCTAGTTACGTACTGAACGTTTTAAAACGTTGGAAGCGGCATATATTTGTTGTGTGTAAATGTAATAACTTTCGAATTTATATAGATTGCACGTTTTATATATTTGGTAATTCTGCCATGAGACCGTCCCTGCTACTGCCGTGTCTGCCTCTCAGGTCCAGAGTACGTTCAATTTCTGTGCATATTGTGTGTTGCCATGTTACTGTAGGTAACTGACACACGTTTCTATCAGCATTTCTCTGAGATGTACTTTCTGTGACTCATGTCAGTGTTTAAAAGACGTGTTAATAACCTGTCAGAAGGAATGATAAATTTATTCTATCTCAGGCTTGTCTGGTTATAATCTTTTGGGCACGATAAACAGTATAACATATAAGGAAAATACGTACAGTATGTTGCATAATTAATGAACGAATATTGAAAACTTAACTGTGTGTGGTGTTTTACTTATTGAACAGAACGTCGCCAGAAATGTGTGAGGTGGCGACGTCGTGTTGTTCGATAAACAGAGTGCCCCTGTAGGCAAGAAGGGGGTAAGTTCATTGAAGTACCTGTATCCATCTAGCAGGCAGCCCGGCTGAAAAACTAGTCATAGCCTTACTGACCGCTGTGGGAATGTGACGAGTGGCGCGAGTTGGAACTTCGTCATTGCGTAGTAAAGTGACTGAATTCAAGTGCGCTCTGTGTGCCATATCCGTTGTGTTACCTCTTAATGTATGTAGATTAAATGGTGTCGGGAAAACTCGTTGATTTATTATTATTTTCTGTTATTTGTCGCCATGTTTCGATCAACATTGATCATCATCAGCGGTTCTCAAAAGTAAAAATTAGACTTACATTAATTGTGCTACTATTTTTCGTTTTTTATATTCATGTTGCTTGTCGTATGTTAGTATATTTTGTCATGGTAAAAATGTAGTTATATATATATATATAGCAATACTTATTCCACTGTAAAACAAATTTTGACTTTTTTCTGCCTCGGATATGAAATATGTTTCCCTTTATTGATTTTGGGACGCTTAACACGAAAATGGTAAGGAAAAGGCTCGATTTACTATCAGTTTCGGAAAAAAATGATCTAATTTAGTTACACATGCGATACTCACTATATTGTTGACATAGTGTATACTGAGTGGCTTGCCTTGATTAAATGCGCTGGCTCTTCGCCTGCCGTTTGTACGCAAGTCCGTGAGAATCCCTTGTTACCGTCCAGCAATAGTCGGCTAACTCCACCTGCCCTCGTATCTCTTGTCCATTGCAGACATGTCACGATGAAAACGTTCGCCATGCTCAGCGCTCAGTGCCCCTCAGTCCTCCAGGAAAGAATCCATGTGAGAATGCAGAAAATTGATCTTTTAGGACAAACTGCAGCCTAATTCTTCACAGGACAACAACAGGTTTTCAATATTGTTCCTTGTAGTTGTCAGCCTTATTATTTCGTAGTAAGTTGGATGCTACGAGACGGAAATCATTCCGCGCCTTCTTCACGTTGCCACTGAGAATGTAGTCGAATTGGTCGTCTCCGAAGAGCTTCCGGATCTTAGGACCGATGGAAACACCCTCCTTGATTTTTGCGAAACTGATTCGTGGGAATTTCTGTACGCTGGCCGTAACGAAGTTCATCATCAGTCCTGGTTTGATGTGCAGAGGAGGCACAAAATGTTGCTGGATTCTATCAGCGGTAGGTGCTGTACATTCTTTGTTCCCGGTTCCAGTGATTGTCGGGAAGGCCAGTCCCCTCCTCTTGTAATGGGAAGTCTTTGCCCAACTGTCCCATTGACATAAGAAACAGCAAAGCTTCGTGTAGCCCTGCTGCAGTCCAAGCAATACAGCAACAACTTTCAAGTCTCCACAAAGATAGCACTGGTATTACTTGTAGTTTACGCAATTTAGAAGAAGCTTCATGTTGCCGTATGATTGCTTCGTATTGACTGCATAGCCAACTGGAATTGAAGGAAACACGTTGCCATTGTGGAGCAGAACAGCTTTCCGTCTTGACTTCAGTGAGTCTATAGACAGTCTATAAACTGTCTATAAACGGTCTCCATTCCTCAGGCGTATGATTAATATTCAGCGCTGTCAGCAGACCATCAAAATCGTTGCAGGCAACAAGGTTACCTTCCTTCTTAAAGAACTGAGCCGGATGTTTTTGGCGGGAACGGAACGCAGATACTTTCACATTGCCATCGAGGAGATTCCACTGTTGTAGTCTCGACGCCAACAGTTCTGCTTCACCATTCGGAAGTTCCAGATCTCTGACAAGATCGATTAATTCATTCTGTGTGATCCTGTGTGGATCAGCAGACATCACGTTATATGCAAACTCATGATCTTTTGATGTTGATGGCTCAGATACATCACAAATTTCATCATCCTCTTCTTTTTCCGATTCCAGTGTAACCATTTCTGGAGGTACCGGAACGGGAAGTCCTTCACCGCCAGGTAGTAGCCGCATAGCAGATGGTATGTTCGGATAGCATAAGGTCCACCTTTTCTTCTTGGAAAAGCTTGGCGGAGGGGAGGCACCATGCAGAAATAACAGTCACTGATATGATTCGTCTGCTGTCGCCACACCATGCGTTTGGCAAAAGGCATTGGTCGCCTTTTGTGGCTTAACCACTTTCGAACGTATGCTGCGCAAGTATTGCAGCATATGTGCGGGTTCCAGCTCTTGCCTTGGTCCCCACTCTGTCATACAGAGTAAAGATGGTAGGCTTTGCTGATGATCGGGCTTATGGCACGCGTCTGTGATGATAACGTCACCTCCCCACAAATATAACAACAATTATCTGCAGTGTTCGCTCACTTTCGCTGCATGCTTATTAAGGTTCGGCCAAGAAACGGCTGTATAAAACTTTTAAAGCATTTATAAACACTTCACGCTGCTAAAGACGACTTCTTGAAATAAGAACCACACGTTTGTACAATTCAGCTCCCTGGAACGAACTGAAATGCAACAAGTTGGGAGTGGCAATACCTGGCAGCGAATTTCCTCATCCATTTTGCTCCGCCGCGCCGCTTCACACTTCTGACGAACGGCAAGTAGGCTGATGCAATGCCTGGATGCTCCCTGCGTCAGTCCCTTCACGTTAAGAGGTGGCAGATCTTTGGCCTAAGCCGCTCAACGCCAAAGCAGTGCAAAGTGTAGAAATTGGGACCCATCCCAGACCTTTGAAAGTGGAACCAGTTAACAATTTTAATTGTCGTATTTGTGCTCAGCGCCTCAAAGTTAGTAAAGATTTGCTTTCACCTCCCAATCATTTTCACTGTTAACCAGTGTTAAAGTAAATTCCGCCTTATAAGTGCGCTGATGTTTTTTTTTTGTTATACGTGGTGTATCAGATGTTTGGTTGTGTATTTTTACTGTAAAGGAATATGATAAATGAAGTAACTGAGATGCATTATGGAGTGACATACACGTAGTACCTAATTTTGAGAGTTTTAGATTTATATGCTCCTTACTGTTTCAGCAGTGAATGTATGTGAACGTTCCCCTTTGTTATCAGTGCTGTACATCTTCCGTGCAGTTGTTTACAGATTTATTAATCAACCAACTGCTGCACAATTAATTTTTAATCTCCGGCATGTTTCGGCCACAACTGTTAGGCCACCATCAGGGAGAATGCTTTCTCAGACAACAAGCAGCATACAATGCGTTTGTGAACGGCTGATTATCATCACATGTATTGAAAATCACTATTGTTAAAACATTATATACTAAAACTAGTTTATATTTTACAATTATGATACATAGGATTATACAGAATTATAAAAATTATTAAAATAATTAAAATTTGTTTCCAAACATCCTTGTTTCCAACATATGTGGAGCACCTGAGTATAATTACGTAATAACTCCACAAGTGCCAACTCTGTACTCAGTGCTCCTTTGTTATTTATGTAGCGTTATACGTAATATTCTTCAAGTGAAGGGAGAAGGTGACGTTTGAATTAGTGTTTATTAAACCACGAAATGCAGCTGTGTGTTTCTCCCATCGCTACCTCCCTCAACCAAACCTCACTTTCACTGTCCTTACAGAAGCGAGTGACCGGACAGTGGGTCAGGCGGACATACTTGTATCTTTTGAAAAGGAACACTACACAAAACAATACAATAAATAGCTTGAGGCCCCTACATGTGCAGTGCACAAAAATCTGTACAATGGCCTTGAGTCGTTCCAACACTATAATACTCCCTCTCGGAGGGTCTGGCACGGCCCCTACAGCTGTGAACAAGGTACTAAACTGCCTGCTATTTTGTCTTCATCATTTGCTATTTGGTTTTAAAACGGTAAACAACTTAAGCGTGCGCGAGTTAATACGATAATCATGGCTGGTGAAATTGCGGTACAGCAGTCCCTCGGCAATCCGAACTACGTGAGTGAAGCGGTGGTCCGGATTACCCGGGAATGCGCATCACTGAGGGGAAAATCCGTGATACGGGTAACATACAAAAATCATCACGTAATGTACAGGTGTAACTTACTGGAGCCAAAATACTGTACTACAATAATAATAATAATAATAATAATAATAATAATAATTGGTCATTTTGTCGCTATCATTTCACTCTAGTAGGGAAACAAGACAGACAGACAGCTACGACACTCGACAGATCACGTCCTTACTGCTGAGGGGTTAAGACTGGCTGGCTCTACCCGCCTCACCCACTCCACCAGTCTCGGGAGTACGGATTACCTTCGACTTTCCCCTGGTGATCCGGCAATGACCTGATTACTGGGGTGAAAGAGAGGCCACAGTTGGCGCTAAATTGTCCGCATTACCCGGGGATCCGGATTACCGGAGTCCGGATTGCCGACGGACTACTGTAGTTCCTACGAGAGTGGTAAAACTGTCTGATTTCTAGTGGATATCAGTATCGAACGCATCGGAAGAATTCAAAGTTGGTAAGTTGGGTGTGTGTTAAAGACAAATGCGGTAGGTGCAACGGGAAGCTGAAAAGTAATTACAGTATGAAATCGTTCGTACAGCGTCCACAGTTGCGTTCCAAACCTAGCTGGAATGGAGGTTAAAGTTTTCACTTTTGGTAACTGCGGAAACAGAGCTAGGAAAGACGTGTGTGTGTGTGTCTGTACATACAACTTATAAGGAAGAACTGTCAGACATGTACGCGAAAGGGTATGACGTGGTAGCTGAAATACCAAAATACGAAAGTGTTATGACTCGACTGTGTAAAGAACGGCGAAACGTTCTGGGTACTGGGCAAAATCCGGAAGACAGTTCGAAATTTGTATTTTCGGAAGAAATTTTACGTCTGACAAACAACGCCAGCTTTCTTCGTATCGATCGCACTGACTCAGGGAAAATAATTCTTGCCTTCGCTGGGGGAGATTGTGAGTATTTATTTAGAAGCATAATGTTTCCCCAGACGGCACATTTAAAAGCTGCCCGACACAATTCGGTCAGCTGTATTGCTTACGTGTAGATCTCGGAAGCACTCAGCATGAGAACTACGTACATCCGGTTCTGCTTGCACTTTTGCCAGACAAAAAAGAAACAACACATCATTGTTTGTCAACTCTGCTGAAAAATTGGTGTTCTTTCTGGTCACCAAAAATTACAAAGGTTGACTCTGAAGCAGCGGTCATCAGTGCCATAAATAAAGTATTTCCAGACTCTGTTATAACTGGTTGCAATTTTGATTTTGATCAGTGCCTGTGGAGACAAATACAGTACGCTGGCCTTACGGTGGAATATAAAGGAAATGAACAACTCCGACTCACACGCGGAAAGTGTGCAGCTTTGGCACACCTAACTATCGATAAGGTACAAGAAGGTTGGCTTATGATCACGGAAAGTGAGAAATTAACCTTGTTTGTCGGTTACTTTGTCGAGCAGTGGATGGAGAATCGGAATGTTCCCATCCAGATGTGGAACATAAACAGGCATCGGCACGGGACCAACAGTGCAGTTGAGGGTTGGCATTCAAACTAAACAGCGTTGTAGGAAAGCAACAGCCTTATGTTTTTCTGCTGGTACAGAAATTGAAAGAAGAAGCAGAGCTGATACCTTGGCAACTGAAATCAGAGGAATCTGGTGAACCTGGCCAAAACGAAGAAATTCTTATGTAAAACGACAAAACAAAATAAAAAAACGGAATAATGTGATAATAAATGTTTGTAAAAACGTTTAAAAACGTTAAGCTATATAAATCAATATGAATAGTTATAAATAATATCCCAGTGGTCGCACAATTTAAGGCGTGGGTATGCGGCCGCTCGCTTTTGGGATTACGGGTTCGAATGCCGCTGGGTGCATGGATGTCTGTCTCTTGTGAGTGTTGTGTGTTGTCGGGTAGAGGTCTCTGCGTCGGGCTGATCACTCATGCATAGGAGTCAAACGGAGTGTGGTGTGTCTAACTGAACGTGACCGTGAATCCTGGATAATGACGAGGCTGTGGCCCACTGGGGCTGTTGGGCCAGGGGGAAAAATTATAACTATTAACAGAAGATTTATTTCTGTGTTATTATAAAACGTACAAACGGATCACTTCTGCCGTCCGCCTTGAGCCCCCGTAACTGGACACTTCGGCCGCCTCGCCCACGACACGACAGACGCACCAGTGCTGAAATGACAGGAGAACATCCGGAAATGAGGAGGAACCACTGCGGTAAGAAAGATGGACTAAAGTGTGAAATGGCAAGAATTGGTTCCATTTATTCCAGTAGTGCGTTTCTGTTGCGAATTGGAATCTCGTGCTCACTATGTGTTACCCGGAGAGTAACGGCTCAAATAACCGTTTGTAGGAAGAGGCGTGGTCAAGGTCCTGTCAATTCGGCCGCCGAAAAAAAAAATCCGTCTGGACATAACGTGTCAAATAGGGATGATACTCGGGGGGGGGGGGGGGGGGGGCGTGTGCTAACCGTAACCCGGGTGCCGGCCGCCTCAGCTGCAAACTTTCAGGTGTACGTTGCGCCACGGCATATGAAATGGGGAAGTTCGCTGACAAAATGGTAACAGACAGCCTCCTGAGAAGCAGAGCAATAAGAGCAATAATTAGGAATAGACTCGGGGGCTGTGGACTGGATTAATGTGGCCCAGGGCTGGGAGTAGCGACTGGCTGCGGTGTTGAACCATAAGATGCCATCGTCTGGTGTATTTCTTGACGCGCTCAGCAACCGCCAGCTCCCCCGCCTGTGCCTGCATGTTCGTTCGTACATGGGCCAGGTACAAAACACAGCCTTGTTCATGTGCTGATGGTGGCCGATCACCAGTGTCGAATAAGTAGCTCCCTGCTTTATTAGGGAGGCTGCGGGTTCAAATCTTGGGCTGGACACCGTCTGAACTGTCGCGGATTGTCGTAATTGTCGTCAACCCCTTGTGGAAAATACTGGGCAAGTACTTGAGATTGACGGGGCCACGCGGTGCCGCAGTTGGTTGAGACACTGCGCTACAAGCCGGAAGGTCGAGAGTTCGATTCGCGATAGTGTCATTGACATAATCCTTTCGGTCGCCCTATGGCCCTGAGATTGACTCAGCCTGTAAGAGAAATGTATACCAGGAATATTTCCTGGGCGTAAAGGCGGCCGATGCGTAGGGCTGAGCACCGTACCACCTTGATGTGCGAATTGACTTTAAGTCTTGGAGCCTCAACCTCCTGGAACCGTCACGGCCTGTCCAGGCCTGTAATGGGACTGCTTTACCTTTACTTGAAACTGGCGACGAGGCATCCGTTGAAATCATCTTTACTTCTTCACTGTAAATCCTGCAGTTCGATGCTGTACTAGCTATATTCCCAGCTGACAGCGTCACTGAACAAACAAACAAAGGAGCATCTTTATAACAGCTGTGAAGTTCTGTTGGCTGGGTTTGTTAAGGTCACATTCTCATGTGGTGTGTCGCCGTGTGGTGTGTGTGTTAGCTGATTGCCAGGGTTTCAGGGGACGGTGTGACTCCATCTTCAGGGTGGTACATTCTTGTGACACGCCAGTGTCTGTCCGCCATATTACACTCTGTAACACCACAGAAGGCTGTGTGCATGTGCTAATAAATATATCGATTGAATTGACACACCACAGTGTTCCCAGATGTTTTGAAACGTCTGAATGGAAATTGTCTGCGGTCGTTATTAGCTCTACGTACATTTATTTACATTTGAATCGCCTGGTATTGTGTAGTTCAGAGAGGCGCAACGCTGTTCAGCAGGCCGGTGCTACGGATACACCTGCAGGTGCTACTGGTGGTGATGATGATGGTGCTTCGTTAGACACAAGCAAGAATTTGAAACTGAGTCATCAGTTCAAAAAAACAGTATAAAGCGTCGTCATCGTGTTCCATTTCGTAATGAAAATTTACTGTCTCTTCTACAAACATAATGTATTCCTTTTTGAAAATATCTTAATTCGATATGGTACGTATCAGCGGCGAATTCTTTGGTCTAGCTAGTTTAGCGTCGCCGTACCACCAAAATGGAAGATATGGCTTCCTTTCTGTCGTAAAAAAATTGTAAGAAAACTTGTTATTTTTTCTTTTCGAAATTAATATTTTGTGTGCTGTGCAAGTTGTATAGCTCATTTGCCGGAAGGTCTCCGGCGGCGGAGCGTGCGCAGTTGCCGATGCCGCTTGAAGCGTGTGTGCGTGCGTCCGTGCGTGCGTGAGAGAGAGAGAGAGAGAAAGCGAGAGAGAAGGCAGTGTGGAGTGTTACCCACAAGTCCAATTAAGTATGAGTAAAACCACGATAAAAACAGCAAACCTTATTTTCGCTCGTGGAATAAGCGAGAGATAGGGAGAGAGAGAAATAATACTGCAGCGGAAGATTTTGCCAGTGTAGCGGAAAGTTGGCCGCATTACCTACTGGAAATTACACAGCGCTCTAAGATCTTAGTAGTTGCATACTGTTTCATATTGAGGCAGCACGTCTTCTTGGTTGTTGCTCCGTGTGTTTGGGTAATTGCTTCCCAACGTTTCGAAGAAACCAAACGCGTTCATCTTTGTCCGTGGGCTGACCCATAGCCATACGAAAGCGGCGTGTCTGTTGAAAAATTCCGTGACAAATTACCCAACCACACGCCGCAACAACACTGAAGGCTTGCTTGCTCAACAGTAATGCGGTGGAAACCTCAAATCACTGTTTTCGTATTAAGACTTTTTTGTGACTATGTTATCCTCATCATTGATTGCGGTTTGTTCATGCGTGATGATTTTCTATGAAAGAGTGAAATCATGAAAGTGTTCATAGTACTCGGACGTAATTCCGTTTGAATACATAACAGTATTATGTGTAAAGACGAAAGGAAAACGAAATATTGTGCGGTATTAAATGTTGGCACTCAGAGCCGTAAGGACTTGGCCGTTTGCACAGCAAGGTGTGGTTGTTGAAAATGTTACATCGGTCAGCAGAAGGGCGGAATTTCACTCAAAATAACGAAAATAGAAGATATCACGTAAGTATTTTGTATTTTATATCTGTGTTTTGCAGATAATGGTTGCGTGTAATAGCATGTACATTTTCGGTTATTCTTATCATCATCATCATCATCATCATCATCATCATCGGTACGTTGGGGAATGTTGGGGGGATTAAATTTTAATTTCGTGGAGGTTAAAGGATGGTCTGGAGAAGCAGAGTAAGGCATTCTGTGTCCGTCCGCTCCACCTGACCTGTGGGTTAGCTTCGCCACTGGTACGTAGTGGAACATTTATTTTTCCACACCGGCCATGGACGTTAAGTAGAAATGTATTACACTTCACATAGTTAATGGTTAATTTGTAGCGCGGTGTCCTCGGTGGGGAGGGGCTGTTGCGCACCACTACCAAAATCGTTTCGTGCTTTCTTGTTGGGACAGAAATACACCAAAATTGGAAAGTGTGAAGTGTACGTAAATAGCATTTACTTACACTTGGACTTGCAATTGTGCACAGGAATTGTTTATTGTATTGTGTGCTGCAGTTGGCGAAGAACTTATTTGCGTATAAAACAGGCCACTGTAAGTGACACTGTACAATCCGTGAGCAGGCTTTTCGGCTTCGTATTTCCGTTGCCTGTTTTGTGCCTCCAGTGTGGCAGACTTGAGTTTCGCTCGAGTTGCGCTGTACTTATACCGGGCGTTGCTTTGTGTGTGTGTGTGTGTGTTACAGCATGTAGGCCACTTGACGAGTCCTGATCATTACTCACAGCTGTGGCTGCGGTAGCGATCTAGACGTAGATGGGCAAAGTGTGGTCTCTGGTACCACACTACTCTTCATAGTGTGACGTCCAGTGCAGCCTCTGACTATTCCCTTAGTATGCCCCTCTAGTCAATCCGTTCTGTGTTTTTGTGCGTGGGTGCCTTCGTCCGTCAGTCCGTCCGTCCATGCGTGCGACATTTACTCCAGTTATGCTGGCCGCTGATATATCGAATACAGACTGTGTTTCGGGTACCGCAAGGTGTCACATGTGCTATATCAATACACATCTGAGTGTGTTACATGTCTCTGTATATGTTACATTACTTCGTATATAATGGGTATTAGGTACTTGCTTTAATGTGCTGTGCTATTAGCAACAGTTCTTTTGTCTGTGCTGTGCCCGGTGCTTATCGAAATTCAAGACTTGTTTTCTGTAATTCATTCCGGCTCAGAATTATTGTTAGGCTTTTGTACAGTTAGCGGCATCTCGCAGCCGATAAGTAAACTCTCACGGCTGTCATAGGGCGACATCCTGTGGGCTTCAGACTAGCTGCTAGGAACAAGCGAACGCACCACAGCTGTCAGCATACTGCAGTTACTTGAATGAACCGTGAGCAAGATAAACAGGATGGTGCATGCGGAGGTGTGTATTTTGTGGAATAAACCGGTGCAAAAAGTGAACTGTGTAGTTTTGAATTATTTATCAGGATTTTTATTCGAAATTTGAAAGTTTGTGCAGATTGTAACCCTTAGGGTTGTGACACCGTGCAGTCGGTAGATGCTCACCAGCGTTTCGGATCAACAAGCTGCCTCTGGAGGCAAGAAGGCAGTAAGTTTCACGGGGCTACTACTGTACCCCCCTAGAAGCGGACTACTACTGATACACCCCTAGAAGCGGACTACTACTGATACCCCCTAGAAGCGGACTACTGCTGATACCCCCTAGANACTACTGATACCCCCCTAGAAGCGGACTACTACTGATAACCCCTAGAAGCGGACTACTACTGATACCCCCATAGAAGTGGACACGGTGTCACAACCCTGAATAGGCTTGCTGCTGGGTTTTCTGTTTTCTAAAGCGGATGTGACAGAGAACTCCAGTCTCATTTCGTCTAAACCTTGCACCTTTTATATGCGCGTTCGCAAAACTGCGAAAAGCGGCTGCTAGCTTCGTTATGTCGGCCCGTCTGTCCGCTTGGAACGTATATCACTGTGCATGTGCATAGAGCGATTCATGAATTTCTGCGTATCGAATCTGCCATATCGAATTTAAACAAAATCTGCTAAACGGTTTACAGAAATGCTTGGAAAAGTGTTTATTGCCTTGCGTGCAGAAAGCGTTGTACTACGTCAGTGTGGCTAAGAATCAGAAAGGCCAAGCAAGGTTATGCAGGCATCTGTCGTGCTGAATTTAACCTTTACGTTACGAGATTTGAAAGAACTAGTCGGGGGTGCGTTGCCCGCCATTGTGGGGCGCAGGCATTTAAATGTAGTGCACGAGTTAAGAGAAACCTGAATACTGGTTGAAGCAAAATTCATGAAGTTATCCATTAACGTGCCTTTTGTGGGAAATAAAACAGATGGTGCAGCAGATGCAGAGTCATAATTTCCGGCATTGCATAGAAGTATGTAGTAGAGTTATAGACTTCCGTCTTTTTCAATAATTTTTATTTATTTTTTTTACTTCGACGTTTCAATTTTCCCGAGGGTCTCTCGTGGTTGACACTATCTGTACAGAGCTCTCTGGCTGTGCGTCCCGTTATGCGATAAGAGATGGCGTTATCCTTCCTTTTCCCTTCTTGGCCAAGGAAGCTGACCTTACTGCAAGACAGACGTAGGGGACAATGAAAAGACCCAGGAATTACACGGACATCCCACAATTAAGAAATAACTGTGGATTGTATACACTTTAGTAAATACCTGTTGGTTCCTTATTGTGAAATTTAAGAGAAATCGTCGTTGTCGCCGCCGCCACAACAACAACAACCATAATAATAATAATAATAATAATAATAATAAGCTGCGAAGTGTTAGGCGTTGTGCCTGTTCTTTATCCCTCAAGGTGAAGCTGGTCCTTCCATCTTTTCCTCGGCCTTCCTGTGTTTCTACTTCCCTTTGCCCCATATTTCAATGCTTGTGTGTGCCCATGCTCTCTGCGTGCTGTAGCCACTCTCGTTGGTATTGTTTTATTTCCAAAACAGTGTTCTGACAAGTAACATGTAAAAATGGTGTAAAATGATTTTCTGGGAATTTTTATCACAATAATGTTCGATTAGGCCCTTCTAACAAGAAGCGGTGCACACTTGTCGCTCACTGATGCAGGCCCAACAGTGTAGACAACGAACGTAATGCAAACTGTGGTCTTTATGCGGCTTAAACGCTGCAGACCACAGCTGCACACGTTATGTGTCGCAGTTTGTTTCCTGGGCACTGTATGTACAGGTGACGCCAGTTAGATCATGAGCACTATGCCCCCCCTCCCCCCAAATAAACCCTGTGTGCTTGTCACCAGCGTTTTCAAGCCAATAGCGTTTCTGAGAATGACAGCAACTCCGTCGCGTGGCTGAGTGCATATCGGTCAGCAGCCAAACGTGCTCCGCTGTTAACACTGCGGTAAACAGTAGAAGGCGTTGTGTTACAAGAGGCGTCGGTTTGACAGCTGCGATGTTACTGTGACAAATTGTACAGCTGATCGCGTAGCAGCAGCAGCTTGTGGGAATTTAGTTCAAGTAAAACGATGTCTCGCATTTGTGCAGTCTGTACAGTGTTGATGTGGACCCTTAGAGTTTATGCCCTTCGGTTGCACGTTAGAACAATATCGATATATTTTCCTTGTCTTTCACAAGCGACAAACTTTTTTTATGTAAAGGTGCCCCTACACGGTTAGTAATATTGTATCATATTAATTATTGCACAGTATTGTTGACTGTCTTAGATATAATGTTGTGGAAAATAAGTTTGAATAGTGTGTGGACAGTATTGCGCGATACTCATTCAGTTACCCGCTCTTTTCCGAGCAGTAAACATGTTTGCAATTGACTGGGTTCTAGCGTTTGTAAATGTCAGGTCTTCAAAAGCATTTCGGGTGGCCCAAATAGCGTAGCGTAATGGATAAACGGTGACAGAGTGACTGCTTCTCGCATGTTAGTATTCCTTAGCGACTGAAGGGGTAGCAACATTGCGTATCAAACGACGGACCGTCGAACTGCAACACAGTTCTGTAGTCGTCTGGCTCACCCAACATTAAGTCTGTCGGGAGACTGTCGTGTGTGTATTGTGGTCTTCGTTTGTATCATTCTTTCGTCCGGTGGCGAATTTTCTTGTTTTTAACCACAGGGCTAAAGCAGTGGCCACACAAGCAACATCAGTATCACTCTACGTTTTGTCGTCGAGACCCAAGAGCAAAACAGAACGTTGCACAGGCATACTGAGTCGTCTAGGGAGAAACATATTGCGCAACATTAATTCAAGGCAATAATATGGAGCAATAATGTTGACCGTCTGGGGGCCGCTTAAGTCTTACAGCACGAAATTGAGTGCAGCAGTTGATGCATGACGTTTCGACAGTGTCAGCCTGTGATTTAACGTTGTTAGTCCATTATAAAACTTTGTTCGAGCTTCAGTATGAAATGTACAGTTACGAAAAGAAGTGTTTTGGTACTCGGACATAATCTTTGATTTTCTTTGGGGGGGGGGGGGGGGAGGACTTTGACCATCGGCTGATCGGGTGTTTCCTTGAGAACTCTAAATATGTGTGTTCTGGCGTTTGTATTGTGCGTCTCGTCTGCTCATGTTGAGTTAATGGCGCTTTTTATGGGTTGTAATTCGTGGGTTGGTACTGGTATTATTTTTTACGATTCTGGTTAAATTCTGCTGTTTACCATTTTTGCATCGCTACACTTGAACAAGATCTGTGTTCAGGTGCATATCGTAACAAGTCTGCTGATCTGTGGGGCCCAGTGACTGACAATAGCTGTATGTAAGCGTTCCAGCAGATTAGGCGGCTTCGTTACCTGAAGACCGAAGCAGGGCCACCTTCCGAAAGTTGTGCGTCATTAACAAATTAGACAGCGGAAATGTCAGTGAGTCGTGTGCCATCGTCAGGGCCCCATAGAGTTGAATGTTTGTTTAGTAAAATAGGCAATAACGCCGAATCATATTCGGAAGCGACAGGAATATTGTGTCAAGTGCGCACGAAGCAGCGAAGAACGTCCATGTCAGATCCTCTCTTCTAACGTACTTGTTGCAGTTTAATTTAAAGTATATTTTTTGTTGTTTTAAGCCTCAAGTTGATTCTTATAAATTCCATTACAAAATACGAAAATCGGTGTTTTTCCATTGGCAAGACACATTTTTTGATTGTGTTTTCTGAAACTGTTTCTGTTCTCTTGCTGTGAGAATCACACGAAAGGCATCCATAGATTGCGTGCCGAATACACTGCCGTAATGTTGAACCAAGTGATGTGTACAGACTGCAGTAGGCACTGTGCTTGATATTTGATACACGTTGTCACATGGGGAATTGCGTGTGTAAAGCGAGACACATTCTGTGGCCACGTGAATACAGAGTGTCAGTAAACAGGAAGTGACATACAGTTAGGTGACGTCAAAGTTTGGTGCTTACTGGAATGAACTTAAGGATGTGTGGGAATAGCATGTAACACTTGGTGTGTGCCGCCGTGTGTCGCTGGTGTACAGATGGAACAGAATTCCGTATTCCTCTTAACACAGCTGATTTAATTAGAACTTTTTTTATAAGGTTTTCTGAATTTGACTTGACTACATGTTTCGGCGCTACTAGGCCATTTGCAAGTCCGTCACCGGATACTGAGTGTTACTGTATTAGTGTTGTATCTTGACTGTAACTTTACACGTTTGAATTTTAATCTCTAAACCAGTTAAGTTCATGTAAATTCTTGCCATATCAGCCGTATTGTCACTGTATTCTGTAGTGAAACCGGTTTTAAAAAGCCGCGTTAACTTTCAGGCCGTCGCTCTTCTGCGTTGTTACGCGGCGTAGGTCGGTAGTTTGTTACCAACTACTGACCTACGGCACGTAACATAGCAGAAGAGCGACGGCCTCGGTTGCACCGGGTCGGAAGCCACAAATTTCGCGTAGTGTTTGTTTGTTTTGTTACAATGGCGGTAGCATTTGTAAAGTGGTTAATACCAGACACCATTATGCTCGTGTTATTGTAATTGCAACGAAGTGCGGTATTTTGTCTATCGATACAGTTATCACTTTTAGTTGAATGAGTTGCAATTCGTTGTTTCTTATGTTCCTTTTTTGTCCCGGCATTGCTGTTGTGTTCTTTTGTACGTCCTGTGCTTGTATTGCCCACTAGGTTATTAAGTCGCCACAAATACGTAATCACCGTTACGATAATCGTTGCATCAGACGCGATCGGGCAGTGTCAGTAGTGGTAACCAGAGTCTGTTTTATGATGTGTCATGCCGTCTGGGTTGCTTTGACACTAGTGTTTCTGCTCCTGTTTAAAAAGCTGGACCCTTCGCTACAGTCAGAACATGCTCTTAGTAAGGTAAAGGAGCACAGTTAATACTGCTGCTTTCGGCAATAGTCATTTTGCTCGAGTGGCAGTGTGTGATTACAAACAGTAATATGTACCCTATATAGTACGTTCTGTCTGTGTGCACGCGCGCGTGCGTGTACGCGTGCATGTATCAAACATTCGTTTTATTCCACAGATTAGCAGAGAACGATGACGTTGGAAAGGCAAGTGGCGTTTTGTAGCTGTATGGGATATACATTATCGCTATAGTATGAAAGGCGGTAGTAATATGTAAGTGGAAACAATGTTCTTATTTAGTGAGTTGTTAGTAGCGGAGACAGATACATCTGAGAGCCTCTACAGCTGTTCCACAAGCGGTTTCAGTTGCCGCCTCTGCCGTTCCTTCCTTCTAGTCTTGATGCTCGGTAGCCGTTATCCGTTGGATGAGGAAGTTCCTACGTTGTTGCGCCAGATAGCTTAAAAAAGAAATGACCTCACCACGTCGCGGGCTTCGTACAGGGCACGTGACGTGTCAGTTACGTACGCTAGGTAACGATCCCAGGAAAGAAGAACTGCTGTGTCCTCCAGGAACATGTATCTGAACTGGAGAATGTGTCTGTCCGGCAGAAAAACCTTCTGTCACTGTAATGTGAGAATAGGCCTGTCCGTCTTTCGGTAATCATTCCTGCGTTTATCTGTGCAGCGTTTAAAGGAGGATTTTAAGGATGGTAGTGCTAACACCAAACTGAACGGAGCGAAGTAAGGTGCATATGAAATCCCAGGGATGTAAGATATAGAAGGGGAGCGGACAGCAACATAACAAAGCACTGACTGTTAGAAAATTGGGTACCGTGAAAGGTGTTCACAGCTGCATTAAATTCAGTAAGTAAATCGGCCGGGACTTCCCCAAAGACGCTCGTTGGGGGGGGGGGGGGTGCAGTAGGACGGCGGGGAGGCGTGAACGAAATGCTTTTAATTTTGCCCACACTCCGTGTCTGGAAGGCCTACACGATATAGCTGCGGGTGTGGCGAGACGTGCTGGTAAATATGCGCATAATGTTTGTAATTATTTTGCCACGTGTTTCGACGAGTAGCGTCCATAAAGCCCCATGGCCGAAGAGAAAAATGCGATACAAGCATGCATCCAGAACACAACCCACTTTATGACGGTAACAGAACTCGTCAATATCACCCTGTCCATTTAGACAGTTCAGTGTACACGAGTGCTGCAGTGTGTGTCGTGTGGGAAAGAACTGTGTGTGTTTGTGTGTGTGTGTGGGTTATCACAGCACATGACTAAAATATATGAAAAACTGGACTGTGGAGGCCTGTGTTAATTAAATAAAAGTGAGTTACCGAGACCATTCTTTTTAACGGAGGGGATTTTTCCCCAAAGGCTCCAATACTCTTTTTTTACGCAGTGCCTCCCATGCATTTTCTTTGTTTGTTACTGTACGCGACGATGTGGTGCTTCAGATGGTAGGTGGCAGCCCTGTCTCATCTATAACTCTTTATCGAATGGGTCAGAGGTGATTGCTTCGACGTCTTTAGCAGGGCCAGATGAAACGTTACGACGTCAAACGAAACAACTTACCGTTACGGACAGCGCTTGAGTGACTCACTCGTGGAAGTCGCATAGTTGTTCCCAGTACCTCCCAGCCAGCAGCGCCGCTAACTCCTGATAAAGTAGAGGCCTAAGTAACGTATTGAGTGCAGATGCCACATTTGCCTGTGTGCCGCAAAGTAGACTCGTCGGTCGGATATGTCTGTGACATACACGAGAAGGAAATGTGATTTAGGGACTATTTATTTCGGAAGTTGGTATGGCTGCGAACTCAAATGCTTTGCATAGACCTACCACAGATGTAGCACCTTTCGGACAGCAGAAGCGGTTACATTTGTTGTCCTGATTTGGCGATTGGCCAGACGACACACAGCACTGTGTTTCCCCGTCTGTCGACAGGTGTCGCAGTTAAATTGCCAGACGCTGCAACGTGTTAATAAAGGACAATTGTGATAACGAACTGAACGCTCAGTTTGCGGATGTTTCAGTTTGCCGGACCGTTGCTTGGGGGGGGGGGGGGGCCCCACGTGGGGTGCGATCGCCCCGGACAGCAGAATCGAAGGGGCAGCAAATCGGTCGGCGAAATGAATGTGTTAAAAGAAAAATTTGATTTTCTGCGCTCAACAAATTTGAACTACTGAACCAAATATAAAGAAATATAGCAATATTCTGATTTTTCTTAAAGTGAATAATTTATTTTAAGGGCGGCCATTGTGATTACTGTCCCCGGGTGCCAAAAAGCCGAGCTACTCCCCCGTCAGGTTGAGAGTTGTTACGTTCAGCGTGCCTACACGGGTTCGCTTGTTCTTGGTTTAGCACTGGCGTGAAGAGAACTCCGTTGCTGTCCGGAATCCGACTTCTGTGTGTGGGAGTGACTTCGCGAACTGGCTTCCGATTTTAAAACTTGTCGTCACGAGTACTTTCTGTATGACAGTCACATGCGCTTTTGATTGTGATCGATTTTAATGTTGATAGCGTGGACCGGCATCTGTTGCCTTAAAGCAGTTTCGGAAAGATTTGTTTAAGTCTTGTTCGTTAGCAGAATTCACTCGCGGGCCGCAGTGTGCAGTCTGGCGGTCCATGTGTCGCCTGTCATTGTGTTGTCACAGTTTTAATCGCCCTTTACTGTATTACTGTAATGCAATCTGGCGTACCAGCTTTAGCACAGTCAGAATGAGTCGCGTCGACAATTGATGTTTCTAATTGCCTGTTTTTTGTTGTTTGTTGCAGGTAAGTGTGGATATTGCTGACCGTCTGCTGCTGCTGATGGCCGTAGCGGTAAGTACTGCACTTTTACTGATGAAGGCTTGCTGGATGTGTCTGAGGAAACACGATGGTATAGAGATATTACGTGTGTACAATTGCGGAGTGTAGCGGGTTACAGCCGGGGCCACGGAGTTCAGGTGCCGCTTATATCTGAGGCACGAAATTCTGCGTTGCCTTCGAAGACGTCTGAAGACAACTGTGAGCGCGCTGAACGTGACCGACGCCACTCTGCTGGGACATTGACAGGTTGTTGTTGTACGCGCATGCGTATGCGGGATATTGCAGTTTACGGCAGGAGCTGCGGAGTTTCGATGTTATTCGTGTGTAAGTTACTGAGTAACATGAACACATTACTGCGTAAGCTGTATGTACTGCTTGCTTTGCAAAGTAAAGGTAAAGGTCGCCCAGTAACATGCCAATGGGGGCACAGAGGAGAGGTAGAGGCATACCTCTGGTTTTTCTTCAACTCCGGCGCTGTATGGGAGTGGTGGCCGGGATAGCTCAGTCGCTATAGCTGCACGTTACTGGCTGGGCGGTCCGGGGATCGAATCCTAGTAGGAACGAGACCTTCCGCGCCCGTCTAGGCCGGCCCTGAGCCCTGTCCAGCCCCTTTTGCACTGGGTAACGAGCTGCTTCGCCGGGTGGTATAGCGGCCGGGCGTGGCGTTAACCATCCACCCCCATTTAGCGCCGAGATTAAAGAAAGAGTAGAGCTGTACCTCTGCTCCCCATGTGGGCTTTCATGGCTTCTAGGGCGAAGTGTACCTTACCTTGCGAGATGGGGTCGTGTTCAACGCCATAGGCGTAACTTGGTTAATAATAGTGGGAGTGGGGAGGGGGACAAAATCGATTGTGGGTATTAGGAACTTTATTTTACGAAGGATTCAAGTTATAAAGAGGAGGAAGATTGATAATCAACACCCCTTTCCCAGACTCACCCCATTTTTTATTTGCCACCACTTCATCTCGATAGCCAAAATTCTATTCTTAGAGAAAATATTGGAGGAGCATTTGCCGCCCCTTGCCTCCCTCCAGCGAAGTTATGTGTATGATCAGTGACAGGCCCCTGCTGTTTCACCCCTGGGAAGGGACTGCGATCAGCATCGCACATGGGGCTGGGTTCGCCACACTGAGTGAAAGGGTGTGGGGAAAAGAAAATCTGCCCCTACCGGGGTTCGGACTGCGAACGGCGCAGCCCGTAGCGAGTCGCTGTAAAGTTCGTGACACAGTGCTGTGCAAAGTGGGGCAGTTTATTTTGTCTGCTAGGAGAATTAACTAGCTGATTCCTTTGAGCAGGTATCTTGAGAAGCCAAGGCTTGTGGCACGCGGACGGTGTTAGTCGCTGCGACTGCGTGCTGCCCAATTGAAAATATGAACAAGTCGCAGCATGTTCCGTTTCTTGGGGCGACGCGTTTGACGCCGGACGACTGCTCGTAAAAACGGGGTGCGCGCGCACTGACGTCTATCGTTTCCTCTGCTGCCAAACCGAGGCGACTTAAACTCTGCAGGGCTCTGATCATGACAGCCTATATGACTCATTGACATAATCATCGTTGTTTTCGACTTCGTCCGGCGTCTAAACACACCATCTTCAGGGGAACTGTGTTCAGCGTTCAGCGTGTTCCCCTGAAGATGGTGTGTGTAGCACACCGAAACCCGTCGGGACTTTTGTGAACATTTCTATACACTTTATTTTAATTTGTGAACAAGTTGGTGCAAATACAAGATACTGTCCCAGTAATTTAAAAGGCCTCAACGGCCGAAACCGAAAACATGTCCCGCAACGCCATGTCTTCTTTAACATTTTCTGCGTTTGTAAAAACACGTCTCTTTTTCGCAGTATTTGTGTAGAACGCTTGTATAGGCGTAACAGATTGTGTTAAATTTAACTTTACTTAAAATTATCACCAGTAAGGTTTAATTTTTCTTACTAACGGCCTTATGATTTTTCCAGCCGTCACAAATTATTTACGGAGGTCTCCAGGAAGTGGTTGTTTTTTCATCATATTGGCTAAGTGAAGCAAATACACACGCATGAAGGACTTTCCCACAAGCCCCTGTTCCTTCGTAAAGCCCTTCCTGTAAAATCCACACACACTTCACCCCCATTATTTCATCAAGGAAATGCTGCTGAAAAATTTCAGTTCAGTAACCGTAGTGATAATATTTTTGTACATTTGTAAGTTCCGCCTTTCAACTTCAGCTTCAGTTGGTTCTCAGAAATGCAGTTTGGTGTGATGTACCTCGAAACATGGGGAAGCACACAACCCTACATTGCATTCTGGACACTTGAATTTCGTTCTTGTTTCTTTGTTTTTGGCGGAACACACACGGAGGCGAATTCTCTTACACTGCACAAGCCAGTTGCTGACTGATGCTGATTCAACCCTCATTCGATGCATGTACGCATCCAAGTCGTTCCAACACAAACGGGATGCGAACTCATACACTGATAACGCATGCGCATAGAGTTATTCAGAACTGGCGCAAGTGCTCATCCGAAAGTGCTTGTTGGAACAAGCCGTATGTTGCTCTTCCGCCGCACGTGTTTATGGCGTGATGCTTACGTAAGGTATTGGATAGCTGTTGTGCGGTCAGGATGGTACTGGTATCTGGCTGAAGGTAAAACTGCAACGCCTTAACATCCTTCTTTCTGTTTTTAAAAGCAGTTGTGTTGCAGAAGCAAAGCGTAATGTAAATCTATATCACGCGAAATTTCACGAAAATTGTTGTGCATTATCACGCGAAAGAACTCACTTGTGGCCTACTGTAAGTGCGGATTTATTATTGAATCAGTACGGCGGAAATGAAAATCGGAGCTGCTGGACAGGCTTTTAGAAGGCTGCCATATCGAATTGAAACAAAATGTACGAAGCAGTTTACGGAAGTGCTTAGCAAAGTTTGTTTATGGTCTTGCATGCAGAAGGCTTTGTAATGCGTCGGTGTGGCAGTGTTGGTGTAACGTAACGCTGCGGATACACGTCGCGAGATACTCTCAACAGGACTGGCGACAGTTTACTGTCACGTGTAACCGCGCCGTGCCGTCAACGGCCGAACGGGAAAACTGTTCCAGCAATGTAAATGCCGTCAGCGGCCGAACGGGAAAACTGTTCCAGCAATTTAAATGCCGTCAACGGCCGAACGGGGAAACTGTCCCAGCATTTTAAATGCCGTCAACGGCCGAACGGGAAAACTGTCTCAACAAGTTAGGTGCCGTGAACGGCCGAACGGGAAAACATTCTCCCGCAACGCTATGTCGTTTTTCAATTTTCTTCATTTGTAATTACGGGTCTCTTCTTCACAATATTTGTGTAAAGGGCTTGTATAGGCATAAGAGATTGTGTGAAATTTTATTCTAGTGAAAATTATCACTAATGAGGTTTAACTTTTCTTAGTAACGGCCTTATGATTTTTGTAGCAGTCACGGATTATTTACTGACGTGTCGAGGGAGTAGTTAATTTTTCCTCATATTGGCGAAGTAAAGCAAATGCACACATGTGAAGGACCGTGCGGTAAGTCTGTTAATTCAAGCAGCTCCTTCTCTAAAATCTTGCGCGGCGTAAGCCGGTGTCTGATTTATCTTATCGTAATTCAAGCGTCAGCACTGCGTGGCCTGTCGCATGTTATTGCTCTGACAGGGAACGGAATGAACTGTTCAGTGGAAGATGGACATACGCGTGAACCTAAAATTCGAAAAAGCCGTGCAGAAACCTTTCCGGCAGAATGAACGGCATATGCCGTGGTGTCATATTGCACTAACCAGAAAAATGACCGCCTTATGCATTCCTTTCCTGTCCCACTGATTCCATATGAACTCAGCACCAAGATAAGCCAACACTACCACGAAGCCTAAATATCATTGTACGTTTGAAACCTAAACAAAGTCGGAGGAAATAGGATGCCATGTACAGCCAGCACCAAATTTTATAGCCCAGGGTCTCCACTACAGCAGAAGCTGTTTGAAAATAACAAATCTAGAAAATAAAGCGTAAAGTAAAAAATAAACAATATAAAAATTACCTTCAACTAATCTGCCTAAAAAAGGTGGATTTTCTTTAAACTTGCGTAATGGGTAGAGGGATTAATTTTTAAGCGTGCACTTTTTATTTGAAGTTCTTACGTTTAAAAATGATGAAATGTAACTAATAATATCACCAGATGTAAAAACGGGCATTTATAGCGGAACTCCGGCCGTCAGCTGCTACTTTGCGATTTAAACCTCTCGTATTTCGCAGGTTAATAATAGAGTGCATCTTTAAGAGGTTTTGAGGAAGATAATGAAGAAAGTGTACACCGAGGAAGGAAAAGGACGCGATGCCCGGAAAAATGGGCAAGAAATATAAAAGCTAGAAGGTGGTTAGAAGGACAGGATTACGTAGGTCATAGAAATAAATTGTACGCTGCCGTAACAGAAGGTCCCCCATGCATCTGTAGGTTTAAATGTTTTGACGTGTCGCCAGAAGAATGCAAGAGAATGCGACGTGCATTTGACAGCTTGCCTGATTTTCACATTCCAGAGATAGTTTATAGGAACATGTGCAAAAGCGATTGACAAGAAGCGTGTGTACACGGAAAATGAAGTATATCGTGGTTGACGGAGTTCGTAAAAGAATCTGTAAGCAAGCGCTGTGTGGTATTTTGGTCATCCAGCCATTTAGAATAGATCGTGTGTGATACCTGCGTTCTTCTGTGGTATAACGCAGCGTCGAATGGTAATCCTTCACCGACGTTTCGGCACAACGTATCGGTACCCTCTTCAAGGGTCAGGAGTGTCTCGTTACACCTCTCTTTGTACATCTTTGTTTCCAAATTCCCAGTTTAAACGATGCTAACACTACTGTCTCATTCAAACATTGGTCTATATGCCCTTCTCCCTCTACATGTTCCATATTCTAGTATTGAGACTACAACTTTCTTTTCTCCAATTTTTTTTTTTCGCTGTTTGATTGACCTGAGTATCGCTATACGTAGTTTTTATCATTTCACACACAGACACACACACACACACACACGCATTTCAAATCCGTTCCCTGTCTGTCTGTCTCACCAAACGTATCCCTATATTTACGTCATCGCGGTAAGTAGTATGTGTAGATATTTGACTGTTGGAACCGTTGTAGCTCAGAGAGTATAACGTGAAGTCAACGGTATGAACGACCGAAGAATCATAGTTCGAATCTACGCAGGGGCAAGAGAGCGACCGCATTGTGTGTGGGGTCCAGCCAGTCTTCTGCCCAACAGGTCATGGTCAAGGTAAAGGTCCCCCCCAGGACGTGCCTATGCAGGCACAGAGGGGAAGCGGAGGTATAGCTGGATCCAATTCACGAAGTTTGTACTAGAAGGGGGTTCAGCACCACGCCCCGGCCGCTTTACCGTACGGGAAAACCCCGTACCCCTTGTGCAGGAGGGCTCGACGGACGCAGAAACTCTCGCCCATATCGGCATTCGATCCCCGGACCGTCCAGCCCGTAGCGAGTCGCTCTGCCGACTATGCCAGTGGTTCCCACAGTGTGCTCCGCGGATTACAATTGGGATCCGTAACCAATTCCCAGGGGATCTGTGGATACATATCGGTAATGGCTACTTTGCAGTTTACTTATTGGAATAGTGTTTTGTTAAAAATAATCGCGGAACTTCTGCAGTTAGCGATGTGTTTATTTCGTGCGACCATTCCTTACTTTCATGTCGCCCAACAGTCCAGTTGGGGCCTAGGCCGCCCCATTGTTGAGATTTCTTAATCACAGTCAAGACACACACACAGCCACTAGGACTACTCTGGATGGGTGATCAGCTCGTCGCAGAGACCGCTGCCTTTGACAGTACACAACACTCACAAGAGACAGACATCCATGCCCCCGGCGGGATTCGAACCCGCAATGCCAGCAAGCGAGCGGTCGCAGGCCCACGCCTTAGACCGCGCGGCCACTGGCATCAGCTTCATGTGACCATTAAAAAAGGTAAAGCAATCCCATTACAGGCCTGGACAGGCCCTGAGGATTCGAGAAGGTTGAGGCTCCCAGATTTCGAGACAGTCGGCACATGAAGGTGGGCAGGTTGTCAGCCCTACGCACCTGCCGCCTTTACCCCCCAGGAAATATTCCTGGTACTCATTTCTGTTAGAGGCTGAGTCGACCCCAGGGCCATAGTGCGGCCGGAAGGATTATGTCAATGAAAAATTCCAGTGGCACCATCGGGAATCGAACCCGCGATCTTCCGGCTTGTAGCGCAGTGCCTCAACCAACTACGCCACCGCGGCGCCCTCATATGACCATGGGAGTATCTAATTACGAAATTTTTCTACCCACGAAGCGAGCGACAATCAGTTTAAGATCGAATCATGCAGTGCATTGTTACGCGTGCTACCGGTATATATTCATAGCTATCTAAAGTCAGTTCTGAGATACAAATTTTTAATTTTGGAGGCCTGTCATCCGGACAGTCTGTATTTACATGAGCAAGGCCCTGAGGACCCGCCGTTATTTTTCGAAGCCTAGAACGGGTCCACCAGTAAAAAAGTTCGGGAAGCAGTGGCCTATGTTTTCCCGGCCGTTACGCAACAGGTACCCTGAGCGTTCTGCGCAGGACCGGAAGTGCTGGACGTGTCGTACACAGCAGACCTCCATGTAGGGCGAACGTAACCCGATGCACTGGGTTGTGTTTCTTACCCCCCCCCCCCCCCCCCGCGCGGGTGTAGGGCGTCAGGCTTGCCTAATGTCTGGCATAACTGTCTTGTGGTGAGAATAGCATTGCCATCTGACTGCAGGTAACACTCCAGCACCTTGGCATCCTTCCTTCTTATTGGTAAAACAGTTGTTTTATGAAAGCAAAACGTAATGTAAATATATATCCCGCGAAACTTCACGAAAATTGTTGTGTGTTATTGCACGGAAGAGCTCACTGGTGGCCAAATGTAAATGTTGGTTTTATTACTAAATAAGTACGGCGGAAATGAAAATTGGAGCCGCTGGTTAAATTTTAGTTGGAACTCTGCCGCATCGAATTTAGATAAAATGTACGGAACTCTTTATGGATGTGCTTGGAAAAGTTTATTTATGGTCTTGCGTACAGAAGGCTCTGTAATACGCAAGTTTGGCAATGTACGCATAACGTAACATCGTGTCGCGTTGAAACAAAAGATTGTCCGTTTGCTCATGGCCTTCTGTAGGCGTACGGTTTGGCTAAACAGATCGAAGTTGCGCAGTTCCTGAGTTTTATACAACCCGCTACAATATACAGTGTGTATTGTAGCGGGTTGTTTAAATTTTAAGTGTCCCTTTTTAACTTAAACTGCCATTCTGGAAGGAGATATGCGAAGGAGGAGAAGTATTAAGGTCGGTAGTCTTTGGACTTAATCTGATGTCGTTGTTTGGAGGGTGGCGTGGAGGAAGTTGGAACTGGGCACGAGACAATATTTCGAAACTTGAAGTTATCAGTTACAAAAGTAGCTGGACACGCGTGCAGTGGAGATTTAATTCGGAAGTGAATGTGGGGGTTTCAGTATTGGGAGTGAGCCGCTGTTTTTAAAAATCACTAATGATTTTTGGTTTTTAATTGCGCCGTAACCGTGGCTAGCAGGGACTGAGAGACGGCGACAGCGTAGTTCAGGAGATGAAAAAGGACATGAGAAAAGCGATGGTGAAGGAAGTTTTGGAACTTTGAGATGCTCGTTATAAAAACTGTAACAATACGAAACGAATACAAGACGCCATACAATTAAGCATAACGTTAAATACGAACTGAGGAAAAGAAACCGCAGGGGCAGTTGGTAGCTTAAGAAAATATCTCCCGTATTGTCAATTACCGGACAAAATTTCCTGCGATATTTCGAGGGATATTCTGAATTATTCACGGCAATTCAAAATTTTTATTTTCTTACAACATGATGTCTCGCGTAAACGTAATTACGTCCAGCGGCACCCCGGTTAGCAATACATATTTATTTTGCCGACGTGTTACTGATCGTTTACGAATGGAAGTACCGTGGGGAATGGAACTGTGCGCCAATTTTGGGGCTGTTTCCGCCTAGGGCTGATGCAATGTGGCGCCAACTGTCCTATAAGGAAAAGTGGCTTTGTCCGCGTGCTGCAGCACGCTTCCGGCCAATAGCATTACGTTGAAGGTTGGACGTCTTAGGGCGTGTTCTTAACAGCGGGCTGTGCTGCTCGCTGTAATCAAACGGAGAGGAGATCGGTAGCCGGTTGGGTGTGTGGTTGTGGCTGTTACTGTGCAGCTGATCACTTAGCAGCAGTTGCTGTGAAATTATTGTAAGTAAAATTAAGTCCATGATTTGTTCAGTCTTTATAATGTTCGTGTAAACCGGTACAGTTCGTGCCGTTCCATTGCGCTCTAGAACAATATCGGTGCGTTTTCCTTTCAAAAGCGACACTCTCTGTGACGTTAAAGTGTTCCAGACAACGAGCATCGTAAGTGGTACATGTCATGTTCACGGTATAAGGCTGTGATTTGACATTGTTAGTCCGGTTTAAAACTTGATCGGACCTTCGGGATGAAATTTACAATTACGGAAAGCAATGTGTGGTGTTCCGTCGGTACATTCTTCTCATCGGTTGGGATTTTCAAAGTTTTCGATAGTGTTTTCACACAGTGCTTTTCATGCAGTTTTTTCGTTTGTTGCTGTAAGCAGACGATGTGGGAGTGTCAGATGCCTGGTTGCCGCTCTGTGGCGTCTGTATATAACTTTGTATTAAATGAGTCAGAGGTGATTGCTTCGACGTTTCGAGGCGGGCTAGGTAGATCGTTACCACGACACACCGCCGGCAGCGGTTGATGCCGTCAGGCATGGAAGTCGCACGGTTGTTCCTAGTTCCTCCCAACCAGCAGCGTTGCTAAAGCCGCTCGTACAGTAGAAACGTAACTGACTGACGTAGTGAGTGCAGATGTCATACTTGCCTGTTCACCTGAAAGCTGACTCCTCGGTCGGACGTGTCTGTCTAAAGTTTCGGACCAATTATTTCGGAAGGTGGTACGTCTGCAGACTCGAGTGCTTCTCACACATCTATCTCAAAGTAGCAAATTTCGGACAGGTACGTCTGCTGTCCTGATATCGCTGTTGGGCAGAAGACAGGCAGGCGATTTCCCCGTCTGTCGACAGGTGTCACAGTTAAGTGCCAGACGCTGGGACAGGCGTGAAGGCTAGTTGTGATACGAGCTGCACGCTCAGTGTGGGGTACAAATGATAACGGTCTACATTCCTGCCATACGTGTGTGTGTGTAGAGCCATGTATATTATTATTATTATTATTATTATTATTATTATTATTAGTAGTAGTAGTAGTAGTAGTAGTAGTAGTAGTAGTAGTATTCCTTTTTGCTGCTGTGCAGGGTGTCTTCAGTTACATACCTGAAGCAAACCGTGTGTGCAGGGTACACAGTTCGCAGCTGTTCTGTAGTTACAATGCATGCTACATGTACTGTTATTTTCCAAGTGTTATGTTGTGTGCTTCTACATTAGCATTTCCCGCACTGTGTATGCTGTGCCCAATATGGCTGTTTTCTGTAGTTCCTTGATATCGTGCTTTCCACTTACGTTACTCAAGTCTTTTCTGAATGATTTTGAGGCGGTGCCAGCTGACCCTATTATTACTGGCGTCACTTTGGTTTTTATATTCAACATGCTCTGAATTTATGTAGTAAGATCTTTATATTTTAGAATTCTCTCTCCTCCTCGATCACGTTTCTGTTTCCTAAACGTGCATCATGTATTAACATGTTCTTTTTTCATTACCCCGCATTATGATGTCTCGTTATTGCTAGTAATGGTTCTGTCCGTTTGCACTTGTTGATTCCATAATATGGTTACTTTATTCTCATGACTTGTTTGCACTGATTGGTTCATCCTCACACCAGTGTTAGTGTTGTAATTTTATTCCTGTTTCCCTGCATATGTTAAAGTGTAGTTGAGCCCACACACCATCATGTCTCTTTATGTATTGTTTTCTTTCCAGTATGTGTGCAGTGCTGAAATTACGCATTCCACTGGCTCGTTGCATTGTTGACACGGTCGGCATTTGCTTTCAATTTATGTAATATTTGTAGTGCATGATTTTTGTTTGTAACACCTGACCTTGTCCTGATACTAATTTGACGTCCAGTTTCTCCATTACAATCTTCCCTCGACAGCCCTAGGAACGTGCCTGCTTCACTAATAAGCAGTCTGTACTTCTGCTGTACTGGCCATGCATTACTTTACTTTCCCATTTTTTCGTTAGGACTGTGCCAATCTTGCTTTTGTGTGTTGAATGCTTTTTTTGTGTTGCTCTACTTATTTGATTTTTGTAATTCTTATGAAACATTTGCTGCTGTTTTAATTGTTGAATTAATACTTGGTTGATTGCTTTTGTAGCTTGTAACATTATTTACAAACCGGTCTACTTTATATTTTTTCAGACATTCTGCAGTAATGATTATCTCTGCTCTTTTTGTCGCTTCAATTTGTGACAGGCCTCTTCTCCTCTGTTTTTTACATACAGCCTAACTGTATCAGCGTTTGGGTGATGCATTTTATACATTGTTAGTGTCTTTCTAGTGTTTCTGTCAGTTTTTCTGATTTCGTCTGATCACCAATTAATGATACCGAACTGTGTCTTGATGCTGGGAGGGCCAATGCTTCGATTGCTGTAATTTTATTTTTGGCATTCAACTCTAATTGCAGTATCATTCTTGATATCCTGGTGTACCTTTTCCAGCCTTCCTTTCATCGGTTGGCGTGTGCCTTCACTTCCTCCAGCCCCTAGGTACGTGTATGTTTCTCCCTGTTAAGCTGCTGTGTCCGACTGTTATCTAGTATTAAGTTTTGCGAGTGAACTGATTTGCCTTCAGTATAATCTTTCCATATTTGTGAAGTCCGAATTCGATGTGGTTATCACTAAAATGTCTGCAGCTGTGTTTGGAGATAATCTCTTTTGCCTATTATTATTATTATTATTATTATTATTTCTGTCTTTGAATTTTGTGGAGAACTTCGTAGTCAAGTAGTGTGTCTGTATGCGTTACACGTTTTCAAGCCCAGTGGTCACTTCATGTGTCACGGAGTTTAAACGTTCAGCAGTTCTGCTTCTGCCCGCAGAGTACGTTTATGAATTTTGAATGGGTTTCGGAATAAACAAGTTATTTCTCTGTGCAGCATTAACTGACTGGTTCTTATATACGAGACGCAGAGTGCTTTGCCTTGCCGCAACGTGTCCTTAAATGGAATTCAGGTTAATCGTAATCTTTATCAGGTTATATAGGTTTCTCCTTGAATTTCTTGATCCTTGAAGATGGGACCGATAATAGGTCGTCCCAAAACGTCGGTAGAGAATTACCAGTCTACGCTGCATAATACCGCAGAAGAGCGCAGATCTTTAGGTTACATTAGTAGGATATTACCTCAAAGTTTCGTGTTGTCGCCATGTTCGTAATTGTTCTGTCGCTAACAGTATTTCGTACAGACTGTAGGTAGATTTATGGTCTGCCGCCGTACCACATTTCACACGGTCGACACCAGTCGCCATCAAGCAAGGCTAAACAACATGCTGGCACTGCTGTGTTGTCATGTGGCACGCTGCGGAACATCGCTGTAATGTAAATTGCATATACTCGTGTATCCACGCTGAAATAACTAGCGCCAGCGCTGCCACGTGGCAAGTTCGCGCATCCGATGATGTATGATTTTCAGCAGTGTCTGTCGGGACGTCTTCAACACTGACGGAAGCGTTTGTACGAAGTTACGTGAAAATCGTTTCACTAGCTGAAAATTTGAACGAAGGACTCTCAGACATGCATGAACATAAGCATTTCGTCGTCCTGTGGAGGGAAGTAACCTGTAAACATACGGCTTTTCATATTTTGATCATGTGGTAATGACAGCGTGTAGTCTGGTAGCGGGTTACCAGTGTTATGGAGACAATAGGTGCCTCCGAAACGCTGGTTCTCACACTCTGTTGTAATCTGTAAAACCAGTATGCGAATCACTGGCGTGAGAATTTTACTGACTGGTGTTTTTATAGGATTATTTTATGTACGTTACTGGTACCGGGTGCGTTTAAATACTTGGGGTAGTTTGAATTTTACCGAGTAACTGCGGGGTCAAAATGGTGATGTCTGATTCGAAATCCACTATACAGTGTTATAAAATTAGCTTAATTTGGCACAGAGTGATCGTGTTATTTAATGTAGGGGTACGTTTCCTCCGTAATTTTGTAGATGAGGTTTCTAAACGTGACGATTAAAGATACTCCCTGTAGTTACTATGAAACTGTTCCTGTGAACTTACTTGCGTCCTTCTGCCCGTTCGCACGTAGCAAACCGTGAAAAGCCGAACGGACGTTCCATGTAAGTAATTTGACACCGAATTTGTGTTTTCCTAAACGAAATGTGTGGGCCAGTAGGGAAAAGATACTTTTTGTTATACAGAATTTCTAGACAGGTGTTGGGGCCCACCCAGCATCCTGTTCAGTAGGTGCCGGCGTTCTTTCCCGGGGGTAAAGCGGCCGGAGTGTAATGTTGACCACACACATCGATGTAGCGTGGATGGTAACAGTGGAGTTATGTAATTGGCCCCCGCGCCCTCCCCCCCCCCCCCCCCCCACTGCCCTACATGCCGTCATGGCGCAGACTGTGACAGCTCTGCCGTCATGTAACGTTATTCGTATTCCGTGTGACAGATTGACTGTACAATATTTAATTCAACTGCACACGTGACTGTAAGTATTTCTTCTGTAATTCTGCCCTTACATGTTTCGGTCCCAGTATGTTATCTGCAGGGAGGTAAACTAGAAAGGAACGGACATACAATAAATGGTGTCTAGGATGTTTATATAGGAAGTTAACATACAACGTTGTCAATTAAAATGTTGCTAAACTGTATAAATTGTAGATTCATTACACTTTTTATATTAATAAATATTAACACCAACTATTACACCAAAAATATATTTTATTCTTAAAAGTCTCTTACATGTTTCGACCCTGCTGGGCCATCTTCAGGGAGAATAATATTGATATACTATGGCTGCGTTTATATGGTTAAGTGCGAATGGTTTCTGTCTCCTTTTGCGCGACATTTCTGTCCGCCGGTGTTGCCACATCAATAAGCGCGCATGTTTTCTCTTTCTTGTTTTTAATTATTGTATCTGGCTTATTTGCTGTAACTTCTCTGTCTCTGTCTGTCTGTACCCCTTGATTCCACAACACTGTTACATCTTCTTGTTCACAGACTGGTTTTTGTGTGTGTGTGTGTGTGTGTGTGTTTTTTTTTTTTTTTCCCATTTCTCGGACATTTCGATGCCTATTCCTTTACGCATTGAGTAATGTAAATGCGCACCAACTTTGTCATGTCTCATTAAATATTCATTCTTCTCCAAAATGGGGCACTCTGAAGTTAGGCGGTCAATAGTTTCTTCATGATGTTTATATAACCGGCATTTACTGTCAGCTTTTTTCTTCAAAATTTTATTTTTAAAATTGTTTGTACTAACTGCTTGACCTTGTGCCGCCACTCCTGTACTTACTGTTTCTCCCTTAATGTTTCCAAATTTTACCCATCGATACGACTGTTCATTATCCACCAGTTTGTCATCTAAGCTGCGTGGAAATTGTCAGTGCGTCCTTTTCCCCCGCCACCTTTGTTTTGTCTTCTCTGCTATACTGTCCTTTATTTGTCTTGTTCCTTTCTGCAGTTCTGTCCTGAGGCTTCTGACTGTACCACTGCTGATTTAGTGTTTTGGTGCGTTCTAACAACTTATATTATTGGACCTTCAGTACTGTCTACATATTCCACCATTTTGTAATTTGTTACGTAGGCTTCTTCTAACTGCATCAGTCCCCTTCCTCCGTATTTTCTGGAAACATACAAGCGGTCTACGTCTGCGTTTGCGTGGTGCTGTCTATGGATGATCAGCAGTTGTCTCAGACAGTGCTGGCTGTAGTTATGCTAATGCTCTTCAACTACATATTTTACATACTTTACATGACAGAAGATATCTGCTTGATGCAATTTTTGTGGTTGTCTTTGTGGACTCTAAATTTTGCCCATCTACGATACACATTATTGGTCTTAGAGTTCCCACACGGAATCTCGAGACTTGCCTTTGTTTCATGTTAGTTCATCCTATAAAGTTGTATCTGTGACAGGTGTGCCACTGCGGCAAATTCAGTTTGCAATCAATTCGTTGTCTTGAGAAGGCAGATAATCACACTTAGTCAGATGTGCTATTGTTTTACTTCGTTACATGGTGTCCTAAGTATTTAGATATTCTTTTGTTTGTTTTGGTAGTGTTTGTTTCATTTGTGTCCTGTTCACTGTCCGTTGTTGTTTGTGTGTCTATATTGTGCTGTTTCTGAACTCGGCCTTCTGGTTGTTGACTGGGCACGTTGATAAGCTGGAACTGAATTAACGTAAATTGAAGTATTGCTGCTGTGTTTTTTCAATTTTATGAAGAACGTAATACTCAAGTATAGACTGTGGTAAGGTAACCCTGTAAAGCCCAGTGGTTACTTTATGTACCGCCAGGTTTAACATTCACAAATTCTACGTTCTGCCCACACAGTGTATTTATATGTTTTGTGTGGATCTCAGAACAAACAGCGATTATTTCCCTACACAGCATTAACTGACTGGTTTTTATAACCGAGACGGAGTGTGTTTACTGCGCGGTACGGACTGGATCTTTAAACATAATGCAGTTTACGTTATGTTATTCTTGATAAGGTTGTGTTTGTCGGATATAACTTCAAAGTTTCGCGTCGTCGCCATGTTTGTAATTATTGACTCTCTAACCGTACTTCATGCAGAATGCTGGTATATTTATGGTGTATTCCCGTGCCACATTTCACACGGTTCTTGAGTTATTGCAATCGAACATAAAGCTAAAGGACGTTCCCGCAGTGCTGTCATGTTATTTTGCACTCTACATGACATTACGTTAATACAACGCAGGCATTGTACGTATAAACGTAATATTGAGGCGCGTTCGCATAACCATTGTTGTCGTGGGAAAGCCGTAAATATTACACATTCTGTGTGTGTGTGTGTCTGTAGCCTTAGTTATCCAGCATGCAAAGCGCATGCGCCGTATTATATCGTCATCTGTGGCCCATCCGGCTGTGTCATATTTTTCCACATTATCTCATAAAGGCACGATTTTCGGAAAGAATTTAAAGACGTGTGTTTTGAGTTTCTCTACAACTCTTTCCTGAAACATTTCTCATTCTGAGAAGAATTCAGCGAGATATTGTCGTAAATGTACACAGGTCTTCATGTAAAGTACCCGTTATTCTTGTCAGGTTTTAATGAAACTTGAATTTTGACTGATTTTCGAAAAATATTCAACTACCAAGTTTAATGAATATCCGTCTAGTGGCAGCCGAGTTGTTCCATGCCGACAGACAGACAGACCGATAGACACACGACGAAGGTAATAGTCGCTTTTCGCGATTTTGTAAAGGTGCCCAAGAATTCGCCCATATCTCCATGCTTCAAAAGCTATCGCTAGTGGCGCTGCCCCGTCAGGAGTTATTGCGTCAAACATGTTGTATACTATTAAATGTTATATAATTAGTGCGTCGTTGAGATGTCATACATCTGGAGTACGTTTGTACCAACCTTCGAAAGAATCGCTTAACTAACTCAAAATTTGAAGTAGGGACGCGTACACACAGGTCAAGAGATCTCACACGCCAAACATTTCCTTCCTGTATGAAGGAAAGTAAGTTGTAAACAATATGGCTTTTCATGTTTCGATCACGTGACAATGACAGCCGGTTACCAACATTATGGAGGCAGTAGGTGCCTCCGAAACGGTGGTTGTCACACTGTCTTATAGCCAACAAAACCAGGAGGAAAACCTTCACCGGCGTGACAATCGTACATATCACAGTTTGTGTAGGGTTATTTAACGTACCTTACTCGTACCAGCTTCGTTAAATACTGTGATAGCGTGCATTTTGCTGTTATTTCAGCATCCAGACGATGGCGTCTGAATCGAAGTTAATTTTACAGTGTAATAAAAGTAGCTACATTTGGTACAAAGCGATCGCGTTATTTAACGCAGTCGGCGTCTTTCTTCGCAGTTCTTTAGATGAGCTGTCGAAACTTGATGGTTAAGGATACTCCGTGCAGTTACTTATATTTCTGTTTGCAACGAGTGTTTGTTAAAATGTTCGTGCTTAGTCATGTCTTTCTCCCGTTCGCACGTAGCAAATCGTGAACAGCTGAACGGACGTTGCATTTAAGTAATTTTATACTATGAAATTTTCCTAAATGAGACGTGTGGAGCGGCAGGGGCAAGAGACTTTCTCATGTCAAAAACGTCCAGAGCGGCTTGGGGTCCCAGCCAGCCTCCTGTACAGGGGATACCGGTGTGCTTTCCTGGGGGTAAAGCGGCCGGGACGTGATCATCACACACCGATGTGGCCCGGAGGATAAGAATGAGTGGAGCTATGTGTATGACTGACCCCGTCATGCCCATGTGCCTTCATGACGTAGACAGGGACAACTCTTCCCATGTCTTTGGACCTGTAACAATTTCGGTGAATGTCGGAACTTAAACTCGTCGCTTCACGTGAGGACCGAAACGTATTTGGCTCTCATATAGAGTATACTGCCGAACAGTTCATCGGAGCGAAGAATGTTCAGAGCAGACGTTTTAGAGAAAAATAGAACATTTCATGCCCGGTACATGTTTTGTGTACACGTAGCGATTTGCAAGATAATTAACCGATCATGTTAGTTGTCGTAGGCATTATTTCAGAACTCGTTTGTGTGCAGATCATATACATCGTTCCTTCTGCTGTTTTCTTTGATTGTGTGTGTGTGTGTGTGTGTGTGTGTGTGTGTGTGTGTGTGTGTGTGTGTGTGAGAGAGAGAGAGAGAGAGAGAGAGAGAGAGGGGAAGGTGGGGTATTAATACTGCTAGAACTGATTGTTGCGGGTTGCTGTTGAGGTGCTGTTGTAAGTTGCAGGTCTGTGACTGCAACAGTTGACACTGCAGCTGCACCTCTTTATTGCTTTGAATATCCGCTATGGCAACAATCGGAAATGAATTTGATGAAGTTGCGAAGGATGCGCAGGCAACAAACGGAGATAAATTTGATGAAGTTACACAAGAGGCTCAGGCAACAAACGAAGATAGTGATCCTGTGGATCCAGAGGATTCTTGTCAGTAAGTATTCTCTCTATTGACAGCTAATCTCGTATTTGTTCAGTGTTTGGAGTTGGCTGTACTTAATCACATGTTTGTGCATGTCGGGTGCTGGAGTTGTTCGTTATTTGTTAGCGAGTACTGTGACTGCTAGTAATGGCTTTTGCAGTGTGGTAAATGTTTTAAAGGCGTTCATGTACTTCTGTTAGTGAATGAAATGACAGGAACAGGAAGATATATTTGGTGCCAGTAGCCCATCATATATGACATTCTGGGATGTGCCGCCGTGCAGTGTGCTAACGAGGTACCGACAGTGTTCGGCAACCTCTTGTCTCTGTTTGTTCTTACCTGAGGATGTTGACGGCTAGACTTTGTGGCGCCAGACAGGTAGAAGACATGCCGTTATATTCTGTGCCGCGAGAAATACGTAAAGTTATGTGTATTTAATGTGCAGTTGTGTGGTGGTGTAAAGGGGAATGGAGACGTTATTCTGAACAAAACGATGCTGCATTTAGTCAGTTGCGTAGGTGAAAGGTGCCCGTTTCTTGTTGCTGTCACTACGTAACAGGTGTCACTTTCAAGAATTGGTAAATGTCATGTAGAAATTAACATTTACTGTTGTCTGGAAACAAATTTGGGTTTAGGAAGCTAGTCCCATCCCATAACGGGGCATGAACGGCATATTGGTGTAACAGCCATGGCTACAGTACATACTCGCAGCAGTATGGGTTAAGTGTTGTACTGTCAAATGGGTGTTCTCTATTTGGTCCGCGCCAGGAAAGCGGACCCATTAGTTTCGTACTTCTGTTTATATGGTACATGCTGACTAACCTGCAGGCGGGGCGATCGAGGAATTGTTGGAGTCCTAGTGGGGACGTGGTTTCTTCGAAATGACCAGACTAGCTGCGCGGCCCACCCAGCTTTCCATTCACTGTATAACGCCCCCCCCCCCCCCCCCCCCCCCGGTGGGAGTAAATTGTCAGGATGTGAATGTAGCTACTCACATCTATCTAGTGCCGAGAGTAAGAATGAATGGAGCGATACTTCCACTGTGCCTTCACGACATGCACTTCGGCAGATTTACTTTTGCGTACGAAATTATCAGTTAAAAAGAAATGCAGGTTATTGTGTCATCAGTTGTAACAGGGAGAGTGTATGTATGTAGTGTTACACACCAGTGGGAGTGACTGCTTTCAGCTGTGCACGTCAGCGGTGGGATTTTGAAGAGAGGATTGGTTAATCTAAAGCACTTCAGGTAGGTAGCCTGTAGTCAAACCGTGATATTTGGCAATTAGATGTGGGCGGAATGTGATTGTGGGGACACTTGCATTTAGTGCCGATGATAATTCCGGGAGGGGTAACTGCACTTCCATGCATATTCAGCGTGTGTTGCTTAGACACCTGTTCACCTTGTAGAAAACCGTTATTTTTAGGAAAACGGTTTGAAGTTTGTAACATTGGCAGCATTGACAGCAGTAGTAGTTACAAAATCAGTAGTCTTGCTTCATGTAGTGAATAGTTGATACGTATTTTTTTGTGGTAGATTACGTAGACGGATTTACATGTTCTACGAAAGAACGGTAGGGCAGATGAGGGCAGGTAATGCCATTACACTGATATGGAAAGTCTGCCTTCTGTCTCCTCATTTTGCGACTTACGCCACTTTTTCCTTTTCCGTGATTTGATACGTGATACCAAATCAACAAACTGACGGCCATCGATTGGCATGCCAGTTGCGGGCTTAGTGGGTGTCGTCATGGATGTAACTGTCGGTAGGATTTTGGGTGCTCTGAGTGTAATGGTTTTGCAATAGGTGAAGGTAATTGTACCTGTGCATGCCATAAAGGCGTATGGGGGAGTAGAGGATAACCGTACCTTGTTACTAAATTAGGGCGAGTGTTGAACGTCATACACCCCTCCTCCCATTTGGACGTCGGGTCCCCAGTGGGCAGCAAGCTGAGTGGGCCTCAGTTGGTCTGGATGTTTTGGAGAAGAGACGAATACTGGATGTTTTGGAGAAGAGACGAATACTATGTGACCCTGCTGTAAATCGAATTATGATTTCTCATTCTAATCTGCAGCCACGTCACTGAACCGACTGACGTACCCTGGTTGTTCCGTTTTGAAGCAAAATTTCCCAAATTTTACGAAATTTTCTCCATGTAGTCCTAATTGTCGTAACTTTGGCCCTGCTGGGGCTACAGAACTAAACCAAATTGCGCTGGAAGTTGGTTGTGTGTCCTCTCAAGTGGTGTGCCCCATAACGTTAATACTGGGGGGAGAATTATAAACATTTCCAACTTTACCCGTTGACCAACTTTAAGTGATAGCAGAGTTTTAACTGAAATTCTGCATGACTAGTAACATAATGCTGTCGTGCATACAAAGGAAGGACTGCATGTGTGTGTGTGCGTGCGTGCTGGTGGGTTGGCTGTGGGTGTGTTGTGTTCTTTGTGTGCTTGTGAGTAAAACACTTCCATTTGCCTGTATCTGCCGCTTCCTCATTATTGGCACGCAAACACATCGATTTTCATTTATTTCCATTTTGTTAATTTTATGTCTGTTGCTGGGGGACGTGCTTCACATATTCATTCCAGTCTGAATGCGTTACTCCACAATGGTAATTTTCAAACGCGCGTGAACCATGTTAATAGTAAGTCTCCCTTCTGGTGGTAGCGTCCGTGCACATGAGCTGTGTGTTCATGCAGTCAACGTTTTTCGCTTGAACTAGAATGTTTCGAAAATCCTTGATATTTCATTTTATACGTTTGGACTGCGAATATCTTGAGCAAGAACAAAATTTTCATCTGAACTGTCATATTTTGGGATTGTTGATGCAGCTCCTTATTTTCTGTAATTGGTAGCACTGTTGAACTGATTGTATGCAGATCCTGATTGTCTGCAATTCGTAGCACTGTTGAACTGATTGTACCCCAAACGTGTTGGTACGCATTGACAGCGATATCTTATTTACGTAGGTTGGCTGATAAGTAATGCACACAGTGGAATATCTAGAAGAAGAAACCATGTATTTAAACAAACGAAAAAAGGAAGTAAAGTACAATATTTTAGCTACAAATTGGCGTACTTATTTTTCGACATAGTCGCCTTGTCGCTCAATACATTTTTCCCAACGTAAAACAAGTTTACGCATACCGTCAGTGAAGAATTCAAGGGTTCTTTGTCTGATCCACGACGTCATAGCTTGCTTCACTTTGTCATCTGAGGTGAAATGAGTCCCCTGAGAATCCCTCTTGAGGTGAGGAAAGAAATGGAAATCGCTTGGAGCCAAGTCAGGGCTGTAGGGCGGATGGCAAAGAACCTCAAACTTCAGCGTCTCCAGAGCATCAAGCGTTGCGCGAGCAGTGTGCGGTCTTGCATTGTCTTGCAGCAACAAAATCGGTGATGTTGACTGCCTAACTCGACACACCCTCCGCCGTAGGTTTTTTATTGTTTCAATGTACCGAGCTGAATTGACAGTATTCCCAACTTCCAAAAATTCTGTTAGGCAAACTCTTTGTGAGTCCCAAAAAACAGTCAAAAGAATGTTGCTGGCAGACGTCACTGTTTTGAATTTTTTTGGGCGAGGAGATGAAGCCTGCCTGTATTGCATGCTGTGTCGTTTTTCTTCAGGGTCAAAATGATGAATCCATGACTCATCCCCAGTAACAATATTCAAAAGAAATTGATCTCCCTCTTCGTGATAGCGCTTCAAAAGTTCTTCACAACTTCCAACACGTTTTTGTTTGTTTTCTGGCGTCAACATGCGTGGCACCCATCGAGAACAGACTTTTGTGTAGCCAAGCAAACCAATGATATAGCACACTTTTTCTTTAGACATTGCTAGCCTACCTGCTATCTGCTTCTGGGTGATACGGCGGTCATGCTTGATCAGTTCATCAACCTGTTTTTGATGCTTGTCATCTGTCACGGAAACCGGCCTTCCACTGCGAGGTTGGTCAACAGTATTGGCACGACCGGGTTCACATTCACGAAATTTAATGGCCCAACGATTTACTGTAGTTCTGTTAACAGTGTTTTCACCATACACAGCCTGTAAACGGCGATGAATTTCAGTTGGCGTCACGTTTTCAGCACTTAAAAATTCAATCACCGCACGTTGCTTCAATCTCGTTGACATGTCATCATAACACGACTCCATGTTAACACGCACTGTTTTAGAACCGGTGTAGAGAAAGGAATCAAACTTGGCACCGCTGTGGAGGGCGGTTGTGGCTACAAGGACACACTGGGCGCGCATCGCTGCTTTGCTCCATTGGCAAAATATTTCACTGTGTGCATTAGTTATCAGCCACCCCTAGTATTATTACAGTTCTGATTTGCTGCTTCACTAGGCTTAGAAATCTTATAATTCATAGTATTTTATGGTGGGCTGTAATTTATGGTTCTCAGAGGCAGTTAAGTTTTTATAGTGATGAATTCCACATGATCAGGTTCAAAAAGGACACTGTGTGCACTCAGCAATAGTGGTATTGAGATTTGACTTTCCTTCTTTTTGCATTTGAAATCAAATTTATGCATTGCCAAAGGCGAAGAAAATACTTGTAAGCCTTCGCCTGTAATATACTGGGGAACATTAGTGACAGTGTCAGGGTAGTGTGTGTTTCTGTGGCTGTAGTTTGCTGAGTAGTGATACGCACAGTATTGCAGATGACACAAAATGGAAAAGAAATGCATGCAGTTGTGTGTGCGTTGTAGCATGAAAGAGGCGAAGAAGCTTGTATGTAAAGTTGTCCACACCGTGTACGTATGAATTTAATGTATGGTATCTGGACCAACACGTACACTGGTGTACGTGTTGGTCCAGATGATAAACATTAAATTTGTATGTGGTTTGTATGTAGAAATTCATTCACTAGAAACTTGCGATATGGTACAGGTTTAATTGTTTGCTACAAATTCCTCCTGGAAGGCGATGCATGAGTATAATAAGTTGTTTAAGAACTCTTTATTAATATTAGTACTAAAATGTAGTATTAATGTTACCACTCTGCCTATGCTTTTGCATGTGCCAAATGTGTCAGTAAATACGAACCCAAAAGTCAAGTTTCTGATTGGTGCCACAATTCAGATTTTATTTTATGTAGCGTGTGTTTACCAAATGGCACAGTTCTTTTCCAGGATTCATTTAATGAGTACTTTTATTCCTTTTTCCAGAGGAGCTGCAACACAACCTGGAGGTGGCATTGTTCAAACCCGCAATCGGAATGAGAGTGGTGGTCTTATGTCATGGGTTTCCGAAAAATGGCAGAAGTGGCGCAGTCATCCAGTCTCACAGTGCTCATACATAGATGCTGATCCAAATATAACGTCTTATAAAGTCATTTTTAATAGTGTCATTGAGAGAAGCACAAAGACCCCATACACATTTAAATTCCATGATCCAGTACACATTATTACTGGCATCGCTTGTGTACCAAAAGATGCCGTAACTTCCTCACCAGAAGCAGAAGTTGTTCGTGGTGGTGTGGGTTGTAAAGAAGTTGAAATCCGCCTGACACCAGTTGATAAAGGAAATTGGTGTTGCTGTGTTCGGATTAATGGGATAGAAGACAACCGCCTTCAGATGGACTCAAGTTCCCATTAGAAATTAACTATGTAAAGTTAAAGAGTGCGTTCTTGTGGGATGTGATGCCGTGCGGTGTGGTACATGATTACCAACTTTCTTGAGGAACCTGCTTCCCCCACATGGGTAGAAGAGAGGGTGGGGGCAGCTGGTTCTTGCCGAATATTGTGTAACTTGCAAAAAGTAAATCTTCCTTGATGCTGAACCGAGATACTGCTCTTGCTGTGCCATCACCGGAATTGCATCTTTGTAGTCAGCCGTTAACATTACATAGCAGTGCACGTGCGTGGAAAGTTCTTGTCCTCCTATCTTCCCAGTGTGTCAGTTGACATCCGTCATCTGCCTTTGGCAAATCTAGTGGAAGGCTGAGGGAGTTGGGTTGGTATCAAACACGATGTGATATTTTGGACAGTGGGCGTGTTTGAGACTGACTGCGTGGCACTTGCGGAGGCTGCGTGCTTCTGCTTTTCCAGACAGTAAAGCTCCATGCCGGAATGTCTTTTGATGCAAGCACTGTGACCCTAGCTTCCATTGAGAGTAGTACTCTTTAGACGTCCGTTATGGGAAAATGCTTTTATGAGCGGTGTAATCTTCCTCTCCCATGTCTTTCAGTCCAACATTCTGTGATGTCTGTCACAGCAAATTAATTGACTGTGATACCATAAGCATCGTATCACATCCCCCAAGTCTGCAGTCGTCTGTACACCAGTGTGTGAGAACCTCCGAGTCTTAGAAGACATACGTGCTTTCAGTTGTATTATATTATGTATACCAGCAAGTGCACATAAAATTTGTAACAGTAAAGTTGCAGATGTACATGGTCTTTCAGTATAAATAAATAGTTCAGAGAATGAGCGTACATTTTTAGTGTGATGTACCTTGCAAGTGGTGTCACTGTATGAAGAAGTCATCACACAACATTGGACAGCTGAAGTTCAATATGATGGACAGCTGCAAGATGTTGACCTCTTTTCAGTTAACGTTTGATCATGGTACTGCACCTATTAGAGTGCATTAGATGTTGAAGACATCTCATATTTTTCATCATAAGTTTGAGGTTGATAATATTGCACGACAGTTGTTTTTTTAATTCATTACTGCTTGTGTAATAGATGTTTCCACAGATAATATTCTGGGAGACATTTCTGATGACACAATTAGGACAAGGTTTCAGTCCTTCGTAGGGTCGTCACAGAAATCTGCTACAAATCATTGCACTTTCTAATAACAGAGTAATGTAATGTATATTGCTTTCGTGTTGAGCTGTGCATATGCTGTGGCTCTCTGCGTATCACATACAGATATAAACGTGAGTATGTAAGGGGTGATAGCTTGAACATCTCATGATATTAGCTTTGGAAATTTTGAAAAATTTAGCAAAAATTGAAAATGAAAGGCGTAAGCATCCGAGTTACGCACTCAAAATTGTCATCTCTGTCATACATGGTTCGCAGTGGTTATGCACACGTAGTGAAGCCGCTTCTAGTTCTGGTGCTGTACTTTGTAATGTGTGTGCGGTACTGAGCAGTGTCGTTCAGATGTCTGCTTATGTTGCATCCTGGTTGCTAAATTGGTTCAAGAGTTTCAGTTTGTGAGATCTGCCTTGTGTACTTCCCAGTATGAAACATGATGAATGTGGACATGTAGAATGTTCTTCTATCATCAGTGAGGTCGCTCTGAACTACCCACAAATACATCCAGTTGGGAGGAAATGAAGCCTGTGGAATTTGTAACAGGCTGAAAAGAATTAACTGCGTGAGTTCAGCACAGTGCTGAAGTAGGTGCTGTCTAAATTCTGTGCGTGAAAATAGTGGGGAAAACGTGTAAGAATTTCTAAATTGATTGCCTTATGACATTTTTTGCAGCTGACATCGTACTTGAGGCACTTTCAATTTTTGTAGACATTTCTGTTTCAGCGAGTGTTGAAATTGCCATTTGTGTACTGGTTTAGGGTTTTTAAAGAGAAGTGTGATGACAGTGGTTTTCGTGTCAGAATTACTTTACTTTACTTTATCATAAGTAGCTTTATCAGTCAGTGGCATAACTTCAGTTTGTGTGTGGTGATGCATCATGGATATTGTGTGTGTTTGTGTTCTGGTGTGCAGAGTGTCATTGTGGAAATACTGTTTCACACTGTAGAATTGTGTCTCAATACACTATCAAAATGTAGAACAAAGCCGAGTTAATTTATTGACCTTGTTTAGAGCCCTATAGTTTTTATACTAATGAACCACATTCCCGTTTTTAAATGTAATTTTATGTGTAATTTTAAATGTAATTGTATTGTTTTGCTAAAGATTTTGAAAGGGGTTTGTGGGTTTTTATTTTTCCGTACGTTTAAATTGTTCGTCCTTTTTTCAGGTGTATATGGGTTGATGTAAATTATTCGGTAAACTCTGTGGTTCGTAGCTCGGTGTGTGTCGTTGAATCCCCGAAACATTTGAAGAACGCATGAAGCAGGAAGTATCTTGTACAGTGTTGCTGCTCGATGTTCAGTGTTCGTGGGTGCGTGAACAAGTTAGGTGTTAAAAACCAATAAATAGGAACACTTCTAAGTGGAAATTATTTGAAGTAGGTAACAGTTTTAATTATACGAATTTTTCTGGAAACGACATCAAAGACGTATACTGGTAGCAGCAGTGGAATGTGCTCTTTGGTATAGGGTATGCAGTAAACCGAGTACCAGAGTTAGTGTGATATGCTTATTGTCCGGAGGAAATGTACGCATAGCACAGAACCTGTCGACGGTTCGCTCTCGCTTGCCAAATAATGCCGAACGCCACGTGCCTTACAGAAACACTGTATTGGGCATACGGTTCTGTTGGAAACGTAATTTCGCCCTGATTTTTTCACGTGCTCGTAGAAGTACACGAGTTTCATGTGAGGCGCCCTTCCTGTTGTCTGATGTTAACCAAAATTGGTTTTAGTGAAGAAATTATATTGAACTTCTCAATATTATATGTCATAACAATTTGTCAAATGTTTGGTGAGTTGTCTGTTGCACACGGACAAACATGGCGAAACCAGTAGTCGCATTTTTCGACTTTCCATTGGCAACGCGCAAAAAAATACTTTCAAAAAGGTGCCGTGTGATCGATGATTTTGGTAGCAGGTGTATGTGTCTTGATTTGTTAGATCCTGCATGTGTTTTCATGACGTGGGATGCGTATTTGGCTCGTTTTTATTGTGGTGTTCAGCGTCATAAAACTATATAGTCTTTGAGGAACGTGCTGTCTCCATCTTAGCTTGAACTGTGAAGAAAGAAACGAAATGTTCTTAGGAAAATTGTGGTGAAAACCACATCTCTTTGCTCCCCGTTTGTATGGCGTCAGGATTTGTCTGTGTGTAATTGATAGGAGTCCAGCATTCAGCTTGAGGCTGATTTCTGTTGAACCGTAATCCGCAATAATCAGTCGCAGTTGGGGTTTCTAGTCAGTTTCGGTTCGCAGTTAGTACCTGCGGCAGATTTCTGTTGAGTATGGATCCCCGTCGATCACTCTTGGAAGTTCTCTAGAACCTTGATATGCACTAATCACCTTCAGGAGGTTTCTGTGGAACCCTGACCTGTATTCACGACAGTAATATTGGTGTTTGTTGCAGTCGTCTCGAGTGGTGTCCAGGAGGCACTCTGTTCTCGGACCCATATCCAGTGCCTTTCCTTTACTAACATAACGTCTCGGTGTTTGTTATATTGGCCGTTTGACAGTTCCATGTGACATATGCTACTTTCGCATTGCAGCCCATGCCGTTGTACTGTCATCAGTGCAGGTCAGTTGAGGGAAGAGGGAGCTGTGATCGACGGTGGGGAAGCAAATTACTAATTTGTTACAATTAAGTAAGAATAGTGACCCTCACAGTTTTATGGAGGTTACTGTTAATGCATTATGTTCAGAATTAGTGGCTAATATGTGCGAATAATGACGTGGTTGTTCGTGTGTTTTGGAGGGCTGGCTGCTGCTGATATGCAGAACCGATCGAAACTTGGGGAGGTGTCGTAAAACTTTACCGTAATTTATATGTACGTTGTGGTGTGAAGGTTATGACTTGGCCGCGCGCACGCGCGCGCACACACACACACATACATACATACACACACGCCCCTAAAATGGTGCCCGAAAACAAGTGTCTTTGTTACTGTACTTCTTTGGATATATCGCTTGTCTCATTCAAACACAAAAATGTAAAAATCGCCGGCTTTCGGAGACTGGCAGTATCCGTCTTCAGGTAAAGTGTAAAAGACAGAAGCGTACTGTGGGTCCCGCTGCACACAGCTGATCGTCAGTGAGCGTGGCAACTGCGAGATGTCAGGCTGCCGCCGTGGTGTTGTTGCGGCCTGCATTCCTCTGGGAACTTATGCGGGGTACGCCCAGCAGTCCAGAAAGCTAGGACTGCTCGGCCCTTACAGATGGGACCGACAGGCTGTCCCGAAACGTCAGTAAGCATGTACCACCTTCCACCGTCTCACATTCCAGAAGAGTGGAACAAAGCAGGAACTGGTTCTGCCGTTTGTCGCCCAGTTACAGTCAGTGGCAGTTATTCTGCGTCTTAACTGTATCCCTGGTGACGGACGTGGCTTTTTGTAACGGGCCGTACGCGGGTGGCTTCTGTTTTTGTGTTTTATCTGCCGGCGGTTACATGGCCAGGTTCGGAAACGCAGTAGTTTTTGATCTTTTGTTCTCTTCGGCCAATGCACGAAGTGCATATGATTGGTTATAGTGACAAGGGAAACAATAGAGTGGTTGGTACCCTGGCAGTTATTGGCCTCTTTTGATTATTTTGCTCTGTGATAAGTATTCCAGCCACAATGGCGCCATATCTGAATAATATTCGGACTCATGAATGTTTGGCCTTTCATGTAATACCTGAGTTACCAGCCAGAAGCACTTTGTTTAGTGTCACGGCTGCTTTGTCACAGACGCTATTAACAGCATGAGCAAAGAAAGGCAGCTTCTTAACGGAAGGGTTAAGCAGTTCACTTTCTGTTTACTGGATTTTGTATGGTACATGGCAGTTCTGTGAAACTTATACGTGTGTCTTCCTGAAGAGTAGCTCTGTATGATCCGATGGGCGTAAATTTGGATGTATTAACCATTGTCACAAAATGGCAGGATGCCAACAACTGTATTGAAAAAATGCAAAATTTTAGTCGTTGGCACCCTGTGCCAATAACTGCATAAAACTGCCACACGTTCTTAAGGTAAGTTTTTTACTTTTATATATACCTTATTGATCAACCAATCATCTGTTTAATTCTCACGCGCCTAGAATGAAGTAGCTGGCATGGTGTGCCAAAGCACTATGACGTGTGCCACCTACTGTCAATTCTGTAGTTCTTGGCAGTGCCAAAAGTTGCCTGATGGCAGTTTCCTATTTTTTATTCATCAACACGAATAGGATTAAATCTGGGAGAATTACGAAGAAAGAGGGGAAAAATGATACCGGAAAATATGTGTTTACAACCCCGTGCAGATTTAGATGTGGTTTTAAAAGAGATTCGAGGGGGTACGGCCAAAATAGCGGCAGCGAAAAAGTGCGATCTTTGGACATTTTTCAGGACCCCCAGCAGGAATTTTCAACTGTGATTGACTAAGTTTCCACTTTTGCACAAAGGCTGGAAAAGTTTTAAAATTCGAAGGGGACAAAAATGCTTATGAAATTGACAGAGGCGTTGCGAAACTGTCCGTAACAGATATGCGTGCCTTCGCTGCTTCTGGAATGAAGTGCCTACCCATGTTGATATATCCATACACAAGAATACCATCTGAAATCGCAAAGGGAGTTCCTACTGACGCGGGGGGTGGGGTAGGACACCGCCCCGCTGGTTGGATGACAGCAGAAGCCTTTTACGAATATACTGCAAATGTTTTCGCTTCACATCTTAGAAAACATACTGTCAAGTTCCCTGCTAAACTTTCTGTTGATGGACACCGCACGCACCTAACATATCAACTAAGTGAAATCTGCTCAGAATTGGGCATAATCTTGCTCTGCATCCACCCAGACGCCACAAGACTCCTCCAACAGTTGGATGTTGCAACTTTCAGTCCACTGAAGTTGGGATGGTAAACGTCAGTCCCAGAGTGGCACAGGAAAAATTCTGGCAAAATATAAGACGAATGTTTCGCTGCTGTCCTGGATGGAGCTCTGAAGAAATATTCTCCGGATTACTCAGCTATACTGAGTTTGCGAGCCCGTGGCTTTTACCCATGGCATCCAGAAGACACGGACTACTCAAAATGTCTTGGAAAAACTAACGAGAAATGCACCATCGAGAAGCCGTTGCAAAAACACAACATACGAAACGTTTACGGAACTTGTGGCAAGTCAACTTATAACAGAAGGAAAAAATGAGGCAGAATCTGCACTCAAGAGACTGAAGGATGCATTGCAAGAAACATCATCAGAAGTGCCGGAACTTCAAGGTAGCAACCCGTGTGATAATGCACAATCAAGAAATACAGATCGGGAACAAAGAGAAACAATCCATCAAACCTGTGCTCTTGACGTGGCAGAGATTACTCCAAGTACTCTGGATGAAAACTTGCACAAACAATGCCGTACATACCGGATCTGAGGTCAGGCTTAACGGGGAACACACTTCCCTCCTCCGAGAAGCTTCGCAGTGGCCAAACACACCGAAATGAACGTTTAAGAGAATTACAGACAGGATGCGATTTGTAGTAACATGCAGAGCATGGAAAGTTTGTTTCAAGAGAAAGAAAACAACAAGGAAGAAGGGGTTGCTAAACTGGAAAGAAAGAGGGAAAGAAAAAAAATTAAAAATCACAGCAGGTAAATCCAGTATTGAAAAAACTAGTGATAAAAAGGGGAATGTGTTTTAACTGCAATAAGAGTGTTAAACTGGCACACCTACCGTGTTCATTATGCAGCAAACTTTTCCGTAAGAAATGTGTTCCACGTCATAATAAAATGCACATACCTGAAGAAGAAGATTTCTATGCCTGTCACGTGATTTCAGCACGCATACAGTCCCTCTGACCTGGCTCTGGATGATTTTGACTAGCCATAACGTCCTTAATTATGTTATTCTAGTGAGTAACACTAACTATGCATGTGAGTGCCAACGGCTGTGTTTTTAGTGTTTTTACTTAACGTTTATCATTAAACAACTGTTAGAGAAAATTTAAGAAATATATCCGTATAATCCGTCAGCTCTCCTTAATTTAATTGCACCCTCAGAATAAGTGATAACGTCACAGCGGAATGTACAGTGATGAAAGAATGAAGGAAGGTGCCAACCACTGTACGGTTTCCCCTACATTGATATTGTCAGAGTGTTTAGAACGCTGTACATACGTATGTATGTGTTACACCAGAATCATCAATATATCGCAAAATGGCAGTGGCACCAGGGGGTGCAGCGCAAGCCCTTCAGTTACTTGGGGCAGGCGACGGACCTGGAGGTGGTGCATCCAAGGCGGTTATGGCCCTGTGTGCAGGGGCTGTGGCATCACCTGGAGTTCATCCGTATGTGAAGTTAGCTTTCATAGCGGTTACCATCACGTACGTATTATAATAGTTGGATTATTAGATTATTGGATTATTATTAGAAGTTGTGTGGAGTTTACAATGAGTTGTGATGTTCTGTGGAATATCATTGGGATTTATAATTTGTGTGCCAGTTACGACAGCATTTCGTTGCATGTATGTAGTCGGACTCCTACGTATAGGACGGTGGGTTGGGGTGCCTTACGCGCCCAGAGACTGTTGTGTACGTCGTACTGTTAGTAGGCTTGCATTTGGAAAGGTTTTATGCGTTTAGCTGGGACGAAGGCAACATACGGAATGCTGAATGTGTTGTTACAAGACCTAAGTGTGTGAGCACGCCACAATATGTGTGCTGTGCAGTGCCTTGCAGAGGTTAGTATGCCCTGTTGCATGTGATGTTGCTTGCCCGATGACAGTTACACTGGATTTTGGTGACATTGTTATAGGGGTTCACGGAAATCTTCGCTCTTTCCTCCCGCTAGCACCACCGCGGCGCCTATTTCGTCCGTAGCTAGGTCTTGCGCGCATGAGGTCAACTTATCCACCCGTAAGCCTGCTGTTTACTCTTTGACACAAGCCGATTAATAACTGGCGGTAACTTCTACAGCGAGGCTGTGCAACGCGAAAACATGCGCTCCACAGAGTACCCAGCCTGCTCGCCTTGTCATGTTTATGAAGGGTGACTGTTTTTTGGAACGCAACAGCTTACACTGGTGCGGAATTTTGAATGTAATTTTGCTTTTCAGTGGCTTCACCTGCCCGTAGCACTCCGTCCTGTGTTTTAGGTTCGCCCGTGTGTTTAGTTGTGGTCCTGAACGTCGTTTTGAGCGTTACGACACCCACGCGCCACAAGCAGGAAGGGACGGACGTTGAGGTTCATTTACTAAAAAGCGTCTTTCTGACATCACTTCAACTCCCTTAGTAACTGCGAAAATATTCCGCTTTACCGACGTTCAGTGGCTGTAAACGTAACGGTACAAGAAATGAAAAAGGAAAAGTTTTTGTAAAACCTTTTGTTATTGGCTCAGTGGTCTAATAACTTCCAAAGTTGCGAATCCGCTATTACTATTACTTTTGCATTATGCACCGAAGAGTTCCCACAAAGTTAAATACAAGGAGTTCTTTACGTCTGTCCGTTTGTGTACAGTGAGCACTTTACACATGAAGAACGACGAGGGCATGTGACATTGTATCTTGGGGCCCAAGACGCCAAATTTGATTCTGGATTTGTCGCGCAACGTGTTCTCAGTTTGACAGGCCTCTTGTAGAACTAAACTAATGGGAGGGACAGCCTTGAGCTCTGTCTACATGTTCCTTGCTTCATACTTTTTATACTTGGTATGAATTATGGGGAATGCTGTGTTGCTCGTATTACGTAACCTGCTTCCTTTATAATGCGTGTTTTTTTCCTGCTTGACCGATAAGCGCCCGCCCGACGCTCCACAAACCTTACGCCATACGCCGATTCTCCGAAGAGTTAACAGTCGTGAAGGAAGAGTGTAAAAGCTTCGCTATGATACTGACCTTCAGGAAGTCCAGTGAAAACTCGCCAGTGATACGAGAGATGCTGGAAATACTGCCCGTCTGACGGAATGCACTCCGTATACCGGCGGAAGACGATGTTCACGCCCTGGAGTTCTGCCCCAGAATTGTTGAAATTTCGTGGCATATGTTGTTTGTCAGTTCATTCAGGGTGTGGGAATTTGTTTTATACACTTGAACCTTCAAAGCATAATACAGCGTTGTTTTATACTTCCGCAGTTGTGACGGTTTTGTGGTCCTTGGTGCTCACCCTTTCGAAGCACGCGTCGCCTGATCTACTCGTTTAAGAGATTTTGTTGGTCAAGTCTCACGTCTACCACAATAGTGTCCAATTTCTCTTCTCCCAGCACAGTTTTTCTCTATTGACGTTTTGTCTAGTAGCGACCGTGTTGTTTTCAGCTTACTGGCCAAGTTATGTGTACTTTCGGTACTTTGAAGTATCTGTCTTGGAGGCTGGCACCGATATTTTCTGCTACATTTTCCACCAGACGTACACACTGAAATACAGCGGCAACAAAAGCAGACGCTGTTCAGATGTGTGCCTGACTCGAGTCATGCTGTATTTATTTCACTGTATGATTGAGAAATGTGTTTAGCAGTAACACATCCGACCATTTATAGGGTAAGTCTTTGATCGCGGACAGCTAAGTTGCACTCCTGTGTTAAAGCAATGCGAGAGAGCTTACATGGCCGTGTACTTAGACTCCGTCTTTGGCCCCGACGTTCCCCGATTTCAACATGTTGTGACTTATTTGTGGGACCGTTTAAAACGTAAGGTTATGAACATCCTCACACGGAACTAAGAAACAACATCCACCGCGACATCTCAACAATTTCCGTGGAAGAACTGCAGAGAGTAAACATTGTTATAGGAATAACCTGAAGCTCTACTGTACGGCCTTTTATTATTCCTATGATACTAGCAGCAACGCGCAATGGGATGGTCCACTTAAAAAAGTAAACGACGTGTTGCACCGGTGTACTCAGTGTATCCGGTCAGACGGGCGACATTTTCACTATCTGCCGTATCGCTGGTGAGTTCTTATTAGACTTCCTGAAGGTTATCACAAAGAATGTTTTTCTGGCTTCCCTCACCGATGTTGAACTCCTCCCGAGACTCAGCGTATGACCTAACGCTAGTGGAGCGTCGGGAAAAATAACTCAGGATTTAACACCCGTGCCTGCCTACAGGCGCCTGCTGCTCCGTTACTTACCTGTACAAAATTACAGACTTCATCGACCTTTCGTGCCATGTCAGCAATGCAGACAAGTAACACAGAGACGTGGACCTTGGCAGGAAACTGTACAACCACTGAGCAGAGCACGTCTGACACGTGTAGCTTGTTCAGTGGCCTGGGAGCTGAGTTGCTTGGTCTGTCGCGAATTGCGTCGCGGTTGTATTGCAGTTTCCGCAGTTTGTGTCGCTGAATCTAGTTCCTCATGTTCAACTCGGTGTACCAAACTTTCTTGGAGGTTGCAGTTGCGTTGCGGTTTCCAGTTTCCGTGGCGTGAACTCATCCTTAGCGTTCAGAATAGTTGTGTTGGGGGGGGGGGGGGGGCCCCCAAAGAGAACACTAGGTGCATGCTCACAAACCAAAATAAGTATTGAGCCATGACAATATGCAGGAGTAAGAGGTGAGAGCAGAAAGGGTGAAGATGTCCGTACGACTTTGAGGCATGCAGGGGGGTAGAGGTGCACTCATTCTTAAACTCTGCACTAAATGGGGGTGAGTTGTCTACATCACCCTGCGGCTGCTCTACTCCAAGGTAAAGAGCCTGCCGATCGTATTGAAAATGTGGCTGGGTAGGCTCCACAGCCGGTCTCGGCGTTTTGGAGGAAAGAACAATCTGTTGCCTCGACGGGATTCGAACCATAGTCCTTCAGTCGTTCCTACCGTGGCGTAGTCGCCATACCAGCTGCAGGCAGCCGGCTTGTTCTGTATGTTCAGTAGCTGCATAGAAGTGTAAAGACGTTTTCATGTATATGTTTGTGAATATGGAATTAACGTTTGCAGGCTGGAATTTATAAGATGGTGGAATGCGAGTAAAGCAATCCCTCAGTGCAAACTCATTCAGGGAGTACCTGAGGAAGGTGGCGTCGCATACAAACAACAATTCGTCCGTTACTCACAGGAACCATATTATGTGAGATACAGTCCGCCGACGGGTACGATAACTGGAATAGCGTGTGTTCCTGTGAGTGAAGCAGTACAGTCACCTGAAGCTGAAGTCGTTGAAGGGGGCATCAACTGCAGCTCTGTCACCATTCGTCTGACACCTGTAGAGAAAGGCGAATGGGCGTGTGACATCGCTATCTGTGTAAAACCGGGCGCAGCCATAGCGGCTACAGAGGTAACGTGCATGTAACTGTCGGTGCTGTCTGATGTATTGAATGTAAAGCCTAAGTTTGTGGGTAAAAATGAGATGTGTCTAGACGGGGATGGAAGGGGCCAGTGAGGACTTCGTCACTAATTTGCTAATTAAGAGATACCTGAATTGTGTACGAGGATTTCACAAATGTTTTTTTCAGGATGCACTGTGGAGTCTTGCCTCTGCATTTTTTGAAGTGCTTGATTTAACGACGCTGTTAGAAGCGTCGCTGGTAGGTGACCGAATGAGTGTGGGGCATTGGTGGACGGTATTTTAGGAATTATACAGTGTTTTGCTTACATGTACTGTTTAACGTGTACATACATATTACAGGGTGTATATGCAAAGCGTGAGTTATGGATAATTTTAGAGATTGTCGAGGGCAATTCCGACTGTACGCCATTTTGTGTTGACGTGCGGTCTTTGGAACGTAAGGTGCAACTCGGTACCCCATCACCATAGTGCACACCGTCACAGCACGTAAAGCTGTGTGCTTGTTCTAATAAACATCTCGGTGGAGTTGACACACCATTGTGTCTAAATGTTTGGGAACGTCTGAATTGAAATTATCTGCAGCAGTTTTTCGCTGTACGTACGCATATTGTTTGAATTGCCGGACGCTGTACAGTTCAGATATGTGCAACTCTCTTCAACAGGTCGCCCCTGTTCAACAGGCCGCCCCTGATCAACAGGCCGCCCCTGTTAAACAGGTTGATCAACAGGCCGCTCCTGTTAAACAGGTTGATCAACAGGCCGCTCCTGCTCCTGCTGCTGTGGCCCCCACACCTACAGTGCCGGCTACTTCGACTGCCGCAACTCCTGCCGGCATACCCCGTTGGCTGGTGCCTTTATTGGTGGTGATGTTTGTAATGCTTATTGTGATTATGATTATGATGATTGTGATTGTGATTGTTATAAGAGCTTAAATATGGAGAAGCGATTATCACGCAGCGAGACGTAAGCTCAGAGCCATTGTAACAGGTTGTATTGTGTAGGTTTATTCTTCTGTGCCTTCACTTCATGTTGGTCGAGTAAAGTGAAGTGAAGGTAAGAACAAGAAGAAGAAGAAGAAGAAAGCGAGTCAAGTGTCTTCCAGCTGCACATAGACCTGCGCTACACGTTCCGTCTTTTCCAAGTCTGTGTTTTGTCTAGGTGTTCCTTTCGTTCGTGCTGTATAACTTGTTTCAGAGTTTTAGCACCTTTATGCACTATTGCGTATGTTATGATTTTTGCTTTGTACTGACGGCATACTTATTTATTGCCTATCCTCATTCTTAATACTGTGTAGTCCGGTGCTGCATGGCGGTTCTTAAATATGTATGTCATGCCATAGTGACAGCATTGTGTTTGTGTCTCTTGATTTAATTATACCAGATTCCCTTGCAGGCGTTTGATTAGAGTTTGATTTTATTCATAATTATGCAGGTTTGATGTCGTTTGATACACGCATTGATTTATACGTATTTTATTTTCATAGAAGTGTACAGGATCTGTGTTCTGCACATGTAACTTTGATTTCCTCTACTGGTATTTGTGAAATCAGTAAACGGGATGTATTTTAGATGTGTTCTCTTGACCAAATAAGGCGATGTCCAGTGACCGATGGTGATAAAGGGTCAGGTAAAGTCCAAGAAGGTTAGACCTACTTACAGGTAGAATTTTGCAGAAACATTGTAAGGTCACGTGTCTTACTAACCTGTAGTCCAGCAAGTTACTGTTTGTATTGCTTTATGATGTGTGCTGTACGTTCAGTGGGCATCACACGATGCCCAGCTGTTGAGACGTTGGTCACGGCTACTGCCTGAAGTAGCTGCTGTGTTTGTAATGTGTGCAACATTACTGTGAAATAAACGCATTATGGGGTTACTTTCCGGAATAATAATTTCACCCCGTCTAAACTGGATTCCAGTTGTTACCTTAATAAAGAGCAGAAGTGGTACTTAATTGTGTGAGGTTGGAATGACATAGCGTGGCTTCAAGCACGGGTTGTGGGGTGTGGCCGAAGATGTAGTACTTTTGCTGTTGTCGTCCTTAAGCTTTCATTACTGTGTTTATGTATTTATATTAGCACTGTTGCCATGTTCGGTTAATTCAGTACCGTGTTTGTGTATTTATATTAGCACTGTTGCCATGTTCGGTTAATTCAGTACATTCGTTCACCTCAGCCTGTATTTTGTAATAATGTGATTGTTACGTTCGTACGTTACTTACCCGTGCAGATCACATATCCCATAGCAGCCATGAAATTCAGTAAAATACAAACCGAAACAGAATGAACTGAATGTTCACTTACGTAGTGGTTGTCCCAATCCTGTTTCTTAATTTGATTTTTTAATTCCGAAGTCTTAAAACGTGCACGTTTCACATCCATATTTCAAGTTACATGCCTAGAATTTTCAAGAACATCCACAAGTGTGTACATATATTAAATATGAATGCTAGCTCGTTACAAGTACCGAAGTATCGTGTTATGTCAAGTTGTACGTGTTACTGTGTTTGATTTGAAATTTGCGTTCAGGGTGACGCTGGCTTTTATTAACACAGGAAGTACTTCGTGATTTCCGTGCTGCGTTTGTATTTAGTTCTCTAACTACTGTTACTGCAGCGTCCTCGGGTTCTGTCGCAGTGTATGGTATGGATACATTGTCAGCGTTGTTAAAAAAGATTCATTACGATCCAGGTGACTGGAAATTTTTTTTTTAATTTGCGCTCCTCTGGGCAGAACTTTCCGTAACCTTAGGTCTGCACCGCGATGATTTACTGCGCATGCGTCTTGCAAATGTCTTCCTACTAACGGATTTTTTTTTGTAGAATCTTAATTCTAATATTTTGCATAAACGTAGGATCTCGTTACTTCCAAAATAATATTGTCCGGTTTGGTCTGTACGCAGAAGTGACTCATCTGCTTCAGTTTACATGGTAGAGGTATTTGTATCATCATGTCGCAGTGGCCGCGCGGTCTAAGGCGTGGGTCTGCGGCCGAGCGCTTGCTGGGATTGCGGGTTCGAATCCCACCGGGAGCATGGATGTTTGTCTTGTACAGTGTTTGTGTTGTCAGGTAGAGGTCTCTGCGACGGGCCGATCCCTCGTCCAGAGGAGTCGTACCGACTGTGGTGTGTGTTCGAGTGTGATCACATGCTCACAACCCACGACACCTGCTGTGAACAAGTAGGTAGAAGAGGGAAGTACTCAGTATGTATCTAAGTATCACCATGTAAATTTGAAATGTTTGGAATGTGCCGCTGTTCATTAGGGGAAGTGTACCCGCATAGCAGAATACTCCTTCATTTATCCTACACACCCGTGCATATCGCAGTTTCCATAAACTGAATTATATTGGCTTTTGCTCGGAGGGAAAGTGCTGTGGTGTCCAATAATGCTTTCTGGGGCTAGCAGCCGCGTCAGTTGGTGGAACGGTGAGTAAACCAGCGTCTTAAGAGCCGTCTGTGTCCTTGTCATTAGAGAACTGAATAATTCGGTTTTTTTTTATTTTTTTGGAAATGCTGAAATTCTTTACAGTGAACCGTTCGTCAGTAGATTGCGATATACGGCCTGAGGATGCAGAATTATTATACGCTATCTAACAAAATATGTCAAATTGTGAGTACAGTCGTTGCTGCTGAACTTGGTAGCGCCGTGTTTCTTCTTACCAGCTTGCATCCACCTCACCTGCAATGACTTAACGAGTAGGCAGTTCACTGCTGACTGCTGTAGGAATCACACTGCAGTGCTGAGGGGGCTTCCCGCAAGGCGTCACGTAGGGAAATACTTGACTCTGTGAAACAAGATAAATTTGTTGGACCAATGGATACAGAGTGCAAGTAGACAGTGTATTACTTCCTGCATATTAACAAAGACGCTTTAACGCGGCTACCTGCGAACGTTAAGAACGTATGGGCTGCTTGTGTGCTTTGACATATTTTTGTTGTTTAAGAGGAGTTAATTTAGGTGTTTCATATCGGAGTGCTGTGTGCGTGCGTGCGTGCGTGCGTCCCGAACCTTTTTGAATGAAAGTCACGGAACTTGGTATGAACTGTATGGCATTTGGAGGGCATCCGAGCACCATAGTTTTAGGTTCGTTCGCACAGCCGCGAAAAGAGGCGTTTAAATATCTGACGTCAATTGTAACAACACGCTAAACGCGCGAAGTTGTGATACGGGAGTGACTCTAGCGCTGTCTACTTCAGGTGCTGTAATGATATATGGTAATTGATTGTAGAAGAATGTGTGTTAAGCAATAATCTGTATAAGATGAAACAGGATTGCTGTCATGCGTATTTTTTCCCCTAGATTTGTGTTGATGACAACTGAACAGTCGGAGCTGGACATGTTACAGGTGGCACGGAAATAGCGCATACACAGAAGTACACATTATTCAGTACGTGAAGTATTGTTTGTAAGACAACAGCCACAAACATGGCGACTGTTGGAATCTTTGAGGTTATGTTCCAGATATACGTGTATAAAGTGTGCGGGACCTGGACTTAAGTGATGTGCTGTTCACAGTAATAAAAGATCTAAGTAATCTCAATATACTACTACTACTACTACTACTACTACTACTACTACTACTACTACTACTACTACTACTACTACTACTACAACAACTAATAATAATAATATAATAATAATAATAATAATATGTGGCACTAGAAGTAAACTTGTTCAGTTTTGCTCCGGACTCGTTTTTGGGGTAAAGTATGTTAGAGTGTCGCACCTCAAACACTGGACTGTGTCATCAGGTGTTAACGATCTTCCTGGCGTTCCGACAGACCTGTCACGTGACCCTCACCCTTTCCATTTCCATATTTATGCACAAGTTATTTCGCGCATAAGTGTAACATGAAGGCCTTCAAGACGTTTCCTTTTTTACCGAAGCACCAGAAATGTCCATAAAGTGGAAGAGGTTGTGGTATTTCGTACAGCAGCTGGCGCTGTTGCCCTTGCAAGATAAAAATGTACTGTTTACAGTTACTGCAGCAGCAGTAGCAGTGGGCTGCGGGGGGTCTGCCTTAGGTACGACAGGATCGGTGTTACAGACAGCGCAGACTGAATTATACGATGCGGAGTTTAACGTCGCCAGCTCCGCTGCCAGACATTCTAATTAAGGCTCAGGTGTGAATGTACCTGACTGACTGACCATCAGTACACCGATCTAGTGTGGAACTCACGGTCTGCGGTTACGCCTCCAACTCGCACATCAGAAATTTACCCACTGGCGTTATTTGGATGACTCGAAGTTAACAACTTAGTAGACTGTCTGAAGCTGCAGTGAGCTATAGAAAATCCGAAGATGGGGTTTGAATCACCGTAAAAGAGGAAACGGTTGCCTACCGCAGTTACAGACTCTGCCTGAGGACATCAGCAGTGACCGTCACTGAATATCAGGAGCCTCATTGCCCATGTGTTTGTATTTTCAGTGTTTACTTACATGTAATGATAAAGGTACCGAATTTTGCAATGCCACCCTCTTAACATCGCTTCATGAAGTTACCACCAATGGCGGGGTTTCACTTACACGTGGAAGTCTTGCCTGATCTTGCGGCGAATTTGTAATCTGTGGTAGTACAAAACATGTAATAGCCTGTCATGATGTTTTGTTGGGTTACTCTGTACACTCAGTGGTTACGTAGGCATATACTGAGTTTCATAACTATGTCACTTATTTTGCAGGAACAAAGTTACTGCGCCACCATTTAGAAATGGGCGGATCGTCTTCGAAAGAGATCCGTCGACCTAAGCACGTTGAGGGAGTTCCCGATTGTGGTAAGGTCGTGTACCAACGGCAGATTTCCCGTTCCTCTAAAATAAAATCCGAAAAGTTCAGATTCACCCATCGTAGGACGACAATAGCTGGGATAGCATGCACTCCCGTGGAAGGCAAACAAATTCAGTCACCCGAAGCTACAGTGACTGGAGGAGGTCTGAACCACAAACATGTTCATATGCACCTAAAACCACCAGACAACGGCGAGTGGGCGTATGAACTTGCTATCAGTGTAAGACCCACACCATCGCAGCAGGTAAGCATTCAGTAGTTGCTGGGGCGACCGAACGTACGATGTAACGCTTCAACTTTACGGTGCATGTCACAGAAGCCTGGAACAGACCGAGTGAAGCCAGTGACAGTGCAATGATCACCTGTAATTTACTTTAAGTTTTGTAGCTGAATGAAGGGCAGACATTGTGTTTAATGTACAAAATACGGTGGCTGTGGACTGGATTAATCTGGCTCACGGTTGGGTCTACCGACTGGATACGGTGTTGATTCATGTGGTGCCCATAATCTGGGGTATTTCCTGACTAGCTAAGCAACTGTCAGATCCTCGGTCTGTGCGTGCATGTTCGTGCGTGCATGGGCCATGTACACAACATAAGTCTTCTTGTGTTGATGGATGCTGATTACAGATGTCGACTAAGTAGCTGCCGCTTTGTTAGGGAGACTGCAGGTTCATATCTTGGGCTGGACACCGTTTGTGCTGTCAGGGATTTGTCATGGGTGGCCTCAATCCCTTCATAAAAATTCTGGGAACTGCTTGAAATTGGCGGCGAGGCTTCGGGCAAAATCATCGTTACTTCCTTACTGTAAATCCTGCAGTTCGCTGCTATACTGGCTCTATTCCTAGCTGACAGCGTTACTGAATAATCAAACAACTCAACATGTGTTTAACAGCTGTGAAGTTCTGTCGGCTGGGTTTGTTGAGGTCACATTCTTGTGTGGTGTGTCGCCGTGTAGTGTGTGTGTTAGCTGGTTGCCAAGGTCTCAGGGGACGGTGTGACTCCATCTTCAGGGTGGTGAAGTTGGCAGTAGCACATTGTTGTCACACGCCAGTGCTTGTCCGCCATATTACACTCTGTGACGTCACAGAAGGCTGTGTGTGCTTGTTGTAATAGATGTTGTGTATCGGTTGAATTGACACGCCGCTGTGCCCAAATGTTCTGAAACGTCTGAATGGAAAACATCTGATATACATATTCACCGTATCTGCATTTATTGACGTATGAATTTCAGGAAATCGCATGGTTCAGATATGTGCAACTCTGTTCTACAGGCTGCTGCTGGTGCTGCTGGTCTTGGTGATAATGGTGCTTCGTCAGGCAAAGGCAGTGATGATGACTATGTGGTAGAAAATGAATTGGAGCGGCCAGGGTGTTCCATTTCGTAATGAAAACCTGCTGTTTCTTCTACAACCCTAATGTGTTCCTGTGTTGAAAGTATTTTAATTTGATACGGTATGTGTCAGTGAGGAATTCTTCGGTATACCTAGTTTAGCATCGCTGTACGACCGAAACGGAAGAAACGACTTCCTTTCTGTAATAAAAAAAAAATAAAGTAAAATAAATAGGAATAAACAATTGTAATTTTTTTCTTTTCGAAATTTATTACTTTGTGTGTTGTGCAATTTGTATAGCTCGTTTGCTAAAATGGCAACGGCAGCGGAGCATTCGCAGCTGACTGTGCCGCTTGAAGCGTGCCTGTGTGCATACGTGAGAGTGAGAGTGAGAGGTGGTGAGGGAGGGCGGGAGCGAGGGAGGGAAGACTATGTGGAGTGTTACCACGATGTCCTCTTACATGTAAGTAAAGCCAGGATGGTAACAGCTAACCTTGTCGCTTGTGTAACAGGTGAGAGAGAGAGAGAAATAATACTGCAGCGGAAGATGTTGCTAGTGTAGCGGCAACGTTGCCGCATTACCCACAGGAAGTGACACAGCGCTGCAAGATTTTGTTAGTTGCGTATCTGTGTTCGTATTGAGGCGGCTAGTCTTCTGGGTTGTTGCGCCGTGTGATTGGGTAATTGCTTCCCGACGTTTCGAAGGAACGTACCGACTTCGTCCTCGGGGTTATGAGTCTCTGAACTGACTGATAACCGCATGAAGGCGGTGCGTTTTCATAATATTTCGATGTCAATCTCCTTGAATACAGAACAGTATTATTTTTAAAAAAGCGAAGGGAAATTACGAGTAAACACTGTTCGGTGTTAAACGTTGGTACTCAGAGTCCCAAGGACATGGCCGTTTGTACAGCATGGTGTGGTTGTTGAAAAATATACGTCAGTTAGCAGAACAGCGGAATTTCATTCCAAATTACAAAAATGTATCATGCAGTTATTTTAGGTTTGATTTCTCTGTTTTGAAGGTAATGGTTGGAAGTAATGGCATATACATTTTCGATGATCGTGATTATTATTATTATTAATTATTGTCACGTTGGGAGATTAAGTGTTAATTTCCTGGAGGGCACAGGAAGGGGTGGGAGGTGTATAAGAAGGCATTCTGTGTCCGTCCGCTCCACCTGACCTGTGGATCAGATTCGCCACAGGTACGTAGTGGAAGATTTGTTTTTTCACACCGGGTATGTACGTTAAATACAAATGTATTGCACTTCAGATAATGAATGCTTAATTTGTAATGCAGTGTGTCCTGGGCGGGTGGGTGGGTGGGTCATGCTGCGTACCACAACCAAAACCGACCGTGCATTCTTGTCGGGACTACTACGCTAACATTTTAACTCATGATATTGAATGCGTATCGCTTTTTCACGAAAACGTGGTTACGCGAACGCGCCTTAATGCTACGTTTACACGCACATTGTCTTGTCTTTTTACTTCATTTTCCCACTTGCATTTTATTTGTAAACAAGTCCGTGATCTTGTGACAGCTTATTTTCTGTGTATCCTGTTTCGTCATTTATGTGTAGCCATACACCCATTTATCATTCAAAAGCTGTTCTTTCCATCTCTGTGTCCTCACATTTTAGTGATGTATGTATCACATTCTGATATTCGTTACACCTCTCCTTATATCTCTTTGTTTCCCAGTCTAAACCCTGCCACCTTTCTCTCATTCAAATTACATCTGTCGATATCCAGTTCTCCCCCTGCTTGTTTCATACTCCAGTATTGAGACTCCAGGTTTCTTTTCTCTCATTTGTTTTCACCGTTTGATTGACCTGAGTATTGCAGCACGTAGTTTCTATTTTATTTGACAGAAACACACACACACACACACACACACACACACACACATATTTAAAATACCTCTCCTCTGACTGACCAGATGTATTCCTACATTTAAGTAATCGCGGTAAGCAGAATGTGTAGAGGCATTGTGTAGGTACTTAAATGTCGGAACCGTTGTAGCTCAGAGAGTATAGTGAGAAGTCAACAGTTTGAACGACCGAAGAATCCGGGTTCGAATCTAGGCAGGGGCAAGAGAGCGTGTGCATCTTCTGCCCAGCAGGTAAAGATGAAGGTACCCCCAGGACGTGCTTGTACAAGCACAGAGGGGATGTGGAACTGTAGCTGGAACGAAGTCGCGACCTTATTACTAGAAGGGGGTTCAGCACCACGCTCCGGGCGCTTTAACTCAGAGAAATATCCGGTACCCATTGTGCAGGAGGCTGGACTGTAGGAAATATTTGTCAAGACATGCGCAGTAGGAGGAACGAGCTATGCAACAGGTGGGATGTCGGAGAAGTCTGCTTAGAGTTTATTGTGTACTGACCACCAAATAACGAACTAAAAATGGGCGGCCTGTAAGGCGATGTGTTCCGAATGTAGTGTAGAGGAGGATTTGGAGGTGCAGTTGGATAGGCCAAGAAGAAAAAATGAAAATTACTTGGGTATTACCTTTTACGGCCGAACGGGGAAGCACTGTCCCAGTAAATCTAAAATTGTCCATTCCGTGTACGTACATACTGTTACACCATGTATTTGCACCAACTCGTACACACATTAAAATAAAACGTATAGAAAAGTTTACAGAAGTCCCGACGTGTTTCGGTGTACAAACCACACCATCTTCATGGGAACAGTGTTCATCGTTCAGCGTGTTCGCGTGAAGATGGTGTGATCAGCACACCGAAACCTGTGGGGACCTGCATGAAGTTTTCTATACATTTTATTTTAATTTGTGAACGAGTTGGTGAAAATACATGTTACTGCCCCAGTTACTTAAATGTCCTCAACGGCCGAAAACGAAAAACATTTCCCGGAACGACATGTCGTTTATAACATTTTCTGCATGTGTAAAAACACTTCTCTTTTTCGCAATATTTGTCTAGAAGGCTTGTATAGGCGTAACAGATTGTCTTAAATTTAACTTTACTTAAAATTATCACCAGTGACGTTTAATTTTTCTTACTAACGGCCTTACGATTTTTCTAGCGGTCACAAATTATTTACGGAGGTCTCCAGAAAGTGGTTGTTTTTTCATCATATTGGCTAAGTGAAGCAAATACACACGCATGAAGGACTTTCCCACAAGCCCCTGTTCCTTCGTAAAACCCTTCCTGTCAAATCCACACCCCCTTCACCCCCATTATTTCATCAAGGGAACGCTGCTAAAAAATTTCAGTTCAGTTCAGTAACTGTAGCGGTAATATGTTTGTACATTTGTGAGTTCTGCCTTTCCCACTTCAGTGTCAGCTGGTTCTCAGAAATGCAGTTTGGTGTGATATACCGCGAAACGTGGGGAACCACACAACCCTACATTGCATTCTGGATACTTGAATTTCGTTCTTGTTTCTTTGTTTTTGCCGGAACACACACGGAGGCGAATTCTCTTACACTGCACAAGCCAGTTGCTGACTGATGCTGATTCAACCCTCATTCGATTCATGTACGCATCCAAGTCGTTCCAACACAAACGGGATACGAACTCATCCACTGGTAACGCATGCGCATAGAGTTATTCATGAACTGGCGCAAGTGCGCGTCCGAAAGTGCTTGTTGGAACAAACTGTACGTTTCTGTTCCCCCGCACATGTTCATGGCGTGATGCTTACGTAAGTTCTGGGATAGCTGTTGTGCGGTCAGGATGGTACTGGTATCTGGCTGAAGGTAAAATCGAGCACCTTAACTTCCTCCCTTCTGATTCTAAAAGCACTTGTGTTACAGACGCAAAGCGTAATGTAAATCTATGTCAGGCGAAATTTCACGAAAATTATGGTGCATTATCACGCGAAAGAACTCACTTGTAGCCTCCTGTAAGTGCGGATTTTTTATTAAATCAGTACGGCGGAAATGAAAACCGGAGCCGCTGGACAGGCTTTTAGAAGTGTGCCATGTCGAATTTAAACAAAACCTACGAAGCAGTTTACGGAAGTGCTTAGCAAAGTTTGTTTATGGTCTTGCATGCAGAAGGCTTTGTAATACGTCCGTGTGGCAGTGTAGGTGTAACGTAACGCTGGGGATACACGTCGCGAGATACTCTCAACAGGACTGGCGACAGTTTACTGTCACGTGTAACGTAACGCTGGGGATACACGTCGCGAGATACTCTCAACAGGACAGTTTACTCTCACGTGTAACCGCGCCGTAACGTTATGCCGCTTTCGCGTAGCCATTGTTGCAGTGGATACACAGCAATGCATTCTGTGTTGTCGAGCTACACGTCATCGCCAACTGGATGAAAATACTGAGTGTTACACAGCAGGGGTTTTGTGGTGAACTTATGTGACCGGCAACAATAAGACGTACGTTGGTCTTCATGTAAAGTGGCCGATGCTGCTCTGAAATAAAATGTCTGTTTGCTCATGACCTTCTGTGTGGACGTACGAGTTGCTTCCTGCGGTCAAAAAAGTGTATGAGTTGCATCCCTGCTGCTGAGGAAAATCGAACGGCTGTGATGTAGTATCGGGTCCAGGGTGCCTTGGTTCGATGTCCGTCTGCGGCGCTATACAGTGGGTCAAATTAAGCGAGAGCAGGCCAAAAGTTCAGATTATTCAATTTTCACGAAATGCTTAATAATCTACTTGAGGGGCAAAAAACCTAATTTAACCTAACCCAACCTATCCGAACCCAACCTAACGTAACGCCTCACGAGTTTCTTCAGTATTTGCTGGGAGAGGAAGCAGCTGGGAGCAGCTCACATGGTGACTGTGCCCCTTATGTTCCGTGTGTCTTGGTAAGGGAGAGTATCCAAGTCCTGGCCTTACAGTTCTTAGTGAATCGGTGTGCGCGGCCTTTCACACAACCCCTGTGCTGCTTACCTTTTGACAGAATTATGTAATATCTGTCGGGTTAAGCAGGCTTCGCTGTCTTTATCATGGTTGCGTTTCACTTTCCCCCCGAAAATCGCTGGACATTCACTGCACTGTACGTAGCATTTACGCAGCTCATGTCTGGAAAGTGACCGCGGACCGCAACCAGTAAACCCCGGCATACTGTAGGCGTACAGTTCGGCTGAACAGATGGTAATGACAGGTAAGTCCCTGCGCAGTTTCTCAGTTTTTATACAACAACCCGCTACAATACACGCTTGTGTACTGTAGCGGGTTGTTTATATTTTATGTTTCCCTTTGTAACTTAAACTGCCCTTGTCGTGGCAAGTGTGGGGTGGTGGGTAAATATTAAGGCCGGCAGTTGGGGCCCTTCTTATTTCGTTGATTGGGGGGTGGCCCGGAGAAAGTTGCAACTGGGCGCAAGAAAATATTTCGGAGTTTTAAATGGCCAGTGACAAAAAACAGTTGGACACGTGTGCAGTAGAGAATTAACTCGCGAGTGAATGTGTGGTTTCAGTATTGAGAGTGAGCCGTTATTTCTAAAAATTCCTAATAATCTACTGTTTTTAATTGCGCCGTATCCATGGCTACCAGCGACAGAGAGAGACGGCGACAGCGTAGTTCAGGAGTTGACAAAAGACGTGAGCATAGCGATGGTGAAGGAAATTTTGGAACTTTGAGATGCTCGTTATAAAAACTGTAACAATACGAAACGAATACAAGACGCCATACAATTAAGCATAACGTTAAATACGAACTGAGGAAAAGAACCCGAAGGGACAGTTGGTAGCTTAAGAAAATATCTCCAGTATTGCAGATTACCGGACAAAATTTCCTGCGATATTTCGAGGGATATTCTGAATTTTTCACGGCAATACAATATTTTTTTTTCTTACTGTACGATGTCTCGCGGAACTCGTAATCACGTCCAGCGGCACCCCGGTTAGCAATACATATTCATTTTGCCGAGGTCTTACTGATCGTTTACGACTGGAAGTACCTTGGGGAATGAAACTGTGCGCCAATTTTGTGGTTGTCTTTCCGCCCAGGGCTGATGCAATGTGGCGCAATATCTTTATAAGGAAAAGAGGGTTTGGGCGCGTGTCACACCACGCTTCCAACCAATAGCATTACGCCTATTCTTAGCAGCCGGCAATGCTCCTTGCTGTACTCAGACGGTGAAGAGACCGGCGGCCGGTTGAGTGTGTCACTGTGCAGCTGATCACGTAGCAGCAGTTGCTGTGAGATTATTGTAAGTAAAATGAAGTCTATGATTTGTTCAGTCTTTACAATGTTCGTGTAAACCGGTACATTTCGTGCCGTTCCGTTACACTGTAGAACAGTATCGGTGCGTTTTCCTTCTCTTTCAAAATCGACACTCTTTGTGACGTTAAAGTGTTCCAGACAACGAGCGTCGTAAGCGGTACGTGTTATGTTCACAGTATAAGACTGTGATATGACATTGTTAGTCCGGTTTAAGGCTTGATTGGACCCTCGGGATGAAATTTACAATTACGGAAAGCAGTGTGTGGTGTTCCGTCAGTACATTCTTCTCATCGGTTGCGATTTTCAAAGTTTTCGATAGTGTTTTCACACATTGCTTTTCATGCACTTTTTTCGTTGTTGCTGTAAGCATACGGTGTGGGCGTCCCAGATGGCTGGTAGCCGCTCTGTGGCGTCTGTAAATAACTTTGTATCAAATGAGTCAGAGGTGATTGCTTCGACGTTTCGAGACGAGCCAGGTAGATCGTTACGACACACCACCGGCAGCAGTTGATGGATTCAGGCGTGGAAGTCGCCCCTCCCAACAAGCAGCGTCGCTAACGTAGCTTGTACAGTAAAGACGTAACTGACTGACGTAGTGAGTGCAGATGTTATACTTGCCTGTTTACGTTAAAGCTGACTCCTTGGTCGGACGTTTCGATACGAGCCAGATCGTTACCGCGCCACAGCACCGGCAAAGCTTGATGGAGTCAGGCGTGGAAGTCGCACGGTTGTTCCCAGTCCCTGCCAGCAGGCAGCGTTGCTAAAGCCGCTCGTACAGTAGAAACTTAACTGACTGACGTAGTGCGTGCAGATGTTATACTTACCTGTTCACCTGAAAGTTGACTCCTCGGTCGGATGTGTCTGTCTAAAGTTTCGGACCATTTATATCGAAGTGGTACGCCTGCGGACTCGAGTGCTTCACACACATCTATCCCAAAGTAGCAAATTTCAGACAGGTACATCTGCTGTCCTGATATCGCTGTTGGGCAGAAGACAGGCAGGCGATTTCCCCGTCTGTCGACAGGTGTCACAGTTAAGTGCCAGACGCTGGGACAGGCGTGAAGGCTAGTTGTGATACGAGCTGCACGCTCAGTGTGGGGTACAAATGATAACGGTCTACATTCCTGCCATATATATATGTAGAGCAATGAATCTGTCATTATTATTATTATTTTCTATTTTGTGCAGGTTATCTTGAGTTACATATCTGAAACAGACCGTTTTTGTAGGTATGCAATTCACAGTTATTCTGTAGTTACAGTTTATGGTAAATGTACTGTTATTTTCGAAGTAGAATGTTTTGTGCTTCTACATTAGCACTTCCCGCAGTATGTGTGCTGTGCCCAATATGGCTGTTTTCTGTAGTTCCTTGATATCGTGCTTTCCACTTACGTTGCTTAGGTATTTGCTGAAGGATTTTGAGATGGTTTTACTTGCCCCTCTTATTACTGCCGTCACTTTGGTTTTTACATTCCAGATGCGCTGAATTTATGTAGTAAGGTCTTTATATTTTAGAATTCTCTCTCCTTCTCGATCATATTTCTGTTTTCTAAACTGCATCATGTGTTAACATACATATTTTTTTCATTACGCCGCATTATGGTGTGTGGTTATTGTTATTAATGGTTCTGTCCGTTTGCAGTTGTTGATTCCATAATATGGTTACTTTATTCTCATGACTTGTTTGCACTGATTGGTTCGTGCTCACACCGGTGTCGATGTTGTAGTTTTATTCCTGTTTCCTTGCGTATGTTAAAGTGTAGTTGAGCCCACACACCATCATGTCTCTTTATGTATTGTTTTCTTGCCAGTATGTGTGCAGTGCTGAAATTATGCATTCTACTGGCTCGTCGTGTTGTTGACACAGTCTGCAGTTGCTTTAAGTTCATGTAATATTTTTGCTGCATGATATTTTGTTTGTAACGCCTGACCTTGTCCTGATACTAATTTGACGTCCAGTTTCTCCATTACAATCTTCCCTCGACAGCCCTAGGAACGTGCCTGCTTCACTAATAAGCAGTCTGTACTTCAGCTGTACTGGCCATGCATTACTTTACTTTCCCATTTTTTTTAGGACTGTGCCAATCTTGCTTTTGTGTGTTGAATGCTTTTTTTGTGTTGCTCTACTTATTTGATTTTTGTAATTGTTGTGCAACATTTGCTGCTTTTTTAATTGTTGAATTAATACTTGGTTGATTGCTTTTGTAGCTTGTAACATTATTTACAAACCGGTCTACTTTATATTTTTTCAGATATTCTGCAGTAATGATTATCTCTGCTCTTCTTGTCGCTTCAGTTTTTGACAGGCCTCTTCCTTTTCCTCTGCTTTTTACATACAGCCTAACTGTATCAGCGTTTGGGTGATGCATTTTATACATTGTTAAGTGTCCTTATAGTTTTTCTGTCAGTTTTTCTGATTTCGTCTGATCTCCAATTAATGATACCGAACTGTGTCTTAATGCTGGGAGGGCCAATGCTTCGATTTCTGTAATTTTATTTTTGGCATTCAACTCTGATTGCAGTATTGTTCTTGATATCCTGGTATTCCTTTTCCACTGTTCCTTCCATTTGTTGACGTGTGCCTTCACTTTCCTCAGCCCCTAGGTACTTCCCCCCCCCCGTTAAGCTGCTGTATCCGACTGTTGCCTGGTATTAAGTTTTGCGAGTGAACTGATTCGCCTTCAGTATAATCTTTGCATATTTGTGAAGTCCGAATTCGATGTGGTTATTACTGAAATGTCTGCAGCTGTTTTTGGAGACAATCTCTTTTGCCTATTATTATTATTATTATTATTATTATTGTTGTTGTTGTGGTTATTATTATTATTTTTGTCTTTGAATTTTGTGGAGAACTTCGTAGTCAAGTAGTGTCTTTGTATGCGTTACACGTTTAAAGCCCAGTGGTCACTTCATGTGTCACCGAGTTTAAACGTTCAGCAGTTCTGCTTCTGCCCGCAGAGTACGTTTATGGGTTTTGAATGGGTCTCGGAATAAACATAAATTATTTCTGTGTGCAGCATTAACTGACTGGTTCTTACATCCAGACGCAGAGTGCTTTGCCTTGCCGCAACGTGTCCTTAAATGCAATTCAGGTTAATTGTAATCTTTATGAGGTTACATAGGTTTCTCGTTGAATTTCTTAATCCTTGAAGATGGGACCGATAATAGGTCGTCCCAAAACGTCGGTAGAGAATTACCAGTCTACGCTGCATAATACCGCAGAAGAGCGCAGATCTTTAGGTTACATTTGTAGGATATTACCTCAAAGTTTCGTGTTGTCGCCATGTTCGTAATTGTTCTGTCGCTAACAGTATTTCGTACAGACTGTAGGTAGATTTATGGTCTGCCGCCGTACCACATTTCACACGGTCGACACCAGTCGCCATCAAGCAAGGCTAAACAACATGCTGGCATTGCTGTGTTGTCATGTGGCACGCTACAAAACATCGCTGTAATGTAAATTGCATATGTATCCACGCTTAAATAACTAGCGCTAACGCTGCCACGTGGCAAGTTGGCGCATCCGATGATGTATGGTATTCAGCAGTGTTTTGTTGGGACGTTTGCAACGCTGACAGAAGCGTTCGTACGAAGGTACGCGAAAATCGTTTCACTAGCTGAAAATTTGAACGAAGGACTCTCAGACATGCATGAACATAACCATTTCGTCGTCCTGTGGAAGGAAGTAACCTGTAAACATACGGCTTTTCGTATTTTGATCGCGTGATAGTGACAGTGAGCAGTATGGTAGCAGGGTACCAGCGTTATGGAGGCAGTAGGTGCCTCCGAAACGCTGGTTCTCACACTTGTTGTGTATAAGACCAGTATGCAAATCACTGGCGTGAGAATTTTACTGACTGGTGTTTTTGTGGGGTTGTTTAACGTACGTTAGTTGTACCGGCTGCGTTAAATACTGGGGTAGTCTGAATTTTACCGAGTAACTGCGGGGTCAAAATGGTGATGTCTGAATCGCAGTCCACTATACAGTGTTATAAAATTAACACAGAGAGAGATCCTGTTATTTAATATAGGCGTCCTTTTTCTTCGTAATTGTGTAGATGAGGTTTCTAAACGTGGCGATTGAAGATACTCCCTGTAGTTACTTACTATGAAACTGTTCCTGTGAACTTAGTTGGGCCCTTCTGCCCGTTTGCACGTAGCAAACCGTGAAAAGCCGAACGGACGTTCCGTGTAAGTAATTTGACACCAAGGTTGTGTTTTCGTAGATGAAATGGGTGGGCCGGTAGGGGCAGGATACTTCCTGTTATACAAAATTTGTAGACAGGTGCTGGGGCCTACCTAGCGTCCTGTTCCGTAGGTGCCGGCGTCCTTTCCCGTGGGTAAAGCAGTCGGAGTGTAATGTTGACCACACATGGATGCAGCGTCGATGTTAACAGTCTGTGCAGCTATGTAACTGCCCCCCCCCTCCCCCCACTCCCATACATGCCTTCGTGGCGCAGACAGTGACAGCTCTGCCTTCTTGTAACATTCGTATTCCGTGCGACAGATCGACTGTACAGTATTTAATTCAACTGCACGTGTAACCATACCTACTTATTTTGTAATTCTGCCCTTACATGTTTGGGTCCCAATATGTTGTCTGCAGGGAGGTAAACTAGAAAGGAACGGACATACAATAAATGGGGCCCAGGATGTTTATACGGTTTATGGTTATACGTTTCTATGGTTAAGTGCGAATGTGCCCTAGGACACGTTCGCACTTAACCATAGAAACGCAGCCATAGTGTATCAATATTATTCTCCATGAAGATGGCGCAGCAGGGCCGAAACATGTAGGAGACTTTTACGAATGAAATTATATATTTTTTGGTGTATTAGTTGGTGTTATTATTTCGTATGATTCAGTGCACGGACATGGAATATATTAAATTTCTTAAGTTTGTGTATTTGCGAACGTGTATGGCATTAACTGTGACCTCCAGTCAAAAGGTAATATCTTGAAAGCAGTTAACTGAGGATTAGGATTCATGTAGTGTTTTACACACGATGGTTGCATTGCCGGAGTGTAACTGCACAATATATACATATATATACCCTGTGCTGTGTGCTGTCTGTACTAAAGTGGTCCACCGAGTCCTGCGTTTGTGTCCGTGCTAGTAAGCGCTGTGGGTATAACATCGGCACCCAAAACGGTATGTATATTTTTGTCATACAGTTAAACTGCTGCAATTTAATCGTCGTGTGTTAAAACTACGTGAATTCTAATTCTGCATTAACTGTTTGTCAGGATATCACTTAGTTACAATGAAGATGACAGTAATGGCATAGCTGTTTGTCTGCAAATGGACATAAAAGTATGAAGAAATGTAAAACATCCGCAATTAATCTACACTGGATAATTTTCAGCGCATATTGAACAGCATTTATTGCAAGTGTATTCCTTCGTAAATTACCTCCCTGAAGATGGCTTATGGGGGCCAAATCATGTAGGAGGAACGTCACAAAATAGCAATAATGGTTAGGTGTGCAGTTAGTTGCGTTATATGCTGTATAGTCTATCTTTATCTTGGACGGGTAACAATTTCGATGAAAATGTGTCCTTAAATACAGCACTTCATGTGAGGACCGACACTTGTTTGTTGTTAAACAGTTAATCGGAGTGAAATGTGTTCGGAGCAAACGTTTAGAGAAAAAACAGAACATTTCATGGCCAATACGGGGCCATCCAGAAAGTAAAGACCGTTGGGTTATAAAGAAAGTAAAAGTAAATATTAAAAAAACAATGTATCACTATTACAGACAGTTATTTTTCTACACAGTCGCCACTAACATTCAGGCGCTTGTCATAGCTGTGACAGGGTTTTGTATGCATTCGTCATAGACCTCTGCCGTCAGCCCATGTAACCACTCCCTGACGGCATGCTTCACGTCATCGCTTTTGAAGCATCTGCCACCCAAAAATTCTTTCAGTGCTGGGAACAAGTGAAAATCACTTGGGGCCAAGTTTCGATTATATGTTGGATGCTCAAAAACTTCCCAGCGAAACTCTGGAAGCATTGCTTGTGTTCTGGCAGCAGCATGCGGGCGCGCATTGTCGCGCAGGAGCATCACGGCGCTTGGCAGTAGGCCCCGCCGTCGGTTTTGAACGGCGCGCCGTAACCGCCTCAGAGTTGCACAATACGCTTCTGCGTTGATGGTCTGGTCCGTGGGGCATGAATGCAACCGGAAGGACGCCCGTCCGGTCCCATAAAACCGTGGCGGGGTTATCGAGTTTCGTATTCATTTTAAACCCTCGCAGAAGCTGTTCGAATGGTGCAGTCGACGCGAAACTTCCTTGGAACACAGCCAATGGGACAGCTGAGGTCGAGCGACGTTGAATCAGCGCGGAGTGTTCGCGTGCTCGAGCGCTGTGCAAAAACGGTCTGTGCTTTCTGGACGACCTTCGGACATGTTTCTGTAAATGTAGCAATCTGCAAGATATAGAGCGGGGAACACAACGGATCACATTAGGTACGTTATGCACAATTTCGTAAGTCGTTCGTGTGCAGATCGTGTCGTGCATCGTTCCTTCTGCTTTTTTATTTCATTGTGACATTGTCTGTGTGAGAGAGTTTGGGTCGTAGTGTTACAAGTACAGTCGAACTCGGTTATAACGTCAGGAAAGGCACTGAATATTTCGTGCCGATATAACCGAGGAATGTAAATGGTATTGGTAACCGGGGGGGGGGGGGGGGGGTTAATGGGTATCACAATATCTGACGCTACAGACGAAGTGTCGCATAAACCGATGTCATAACCGGGTTCAACTGTAACTGTTGCGGGTTACTTTTGAGGTGCTGTTGTAAGTTGCAGGTCTGTGACTGAGCAACTGTTGACACTGCGGCTGCCTCTCTTATTGCTTTGAATATCCGCTATGGCAACAATCGGAAATGAATTTGATGAAGTTGCGCAGGATGCGCAGGCAACAAACAAAAATAATGAAGTTGCGCAGGATGCGCAGGCAACAAACAAAAATAACGAAGTTGTGCAGGATGCGCAGGCAACAGACGAAGATACCCAAGTGGCACAAGGGGCTGAGACGTCAAACAGAAATAATGTTCCTGCGGTTGCAGAGGATGCCTGTCAGTAAGTATGCCCTCTGTTGACAGTTAATCTCGTATTTGTTCAGTTGTTTGAAGTTGCTGCACATAGTCACATGTTTGTGCATGTCGGTTGCTGGGGTTGCATGTTATTTGCTAGCTAGTATTGTGACCGCTAGTAATGGTTTTAACAGCATGTTAAATGTTTTAAAGGGATTCATATACGCATGTTAGTGGGTCAAGTGGCGGGAACAGGATCATAGTTGGTGTCAGCTGCCAATCATATGTGACGTTCTGGGATGTGCTGCCGTGCAGTGTGCTAACTAGGTAGCGACAGTGTTCGGCAACCTGTTGTGTGTCTGTTCATGTCCTTACCTTAGGATGGTGACTGCTAGACTTTGTGGCGCCAGACAGGTAGAAGATGTCCATCGTTATAGCCACTGCCGTTATAAGTACGTAGTGTCTATCATATGTTGGTAATGTGCATGTCTGTGGTAGTGTAAAGGGGACTGGAAGTGTTTTACTAAACAAAATGGCGCTGCATGTAGTCAGTTGTGTAGGTGAAATGTTGGTGTTTCTGGTTGGTATCACTGTACGTAACAGATGTAACTTTCAAAAACTGATAAATGTTGTTAAGAAATCAGAATTTACTGTTCTGTGAAAAAAAATGATTTAAGAAGCCAGTTCCATTCCATAATGGGGCGTCAGCACTTGCACATTGCTGTTGCAACCGTGGTTACTTACTTACTGGCAGCAGTACGGAGTAAATGCTGCACTGTCAAATGGGTGTTGTCTGTCCGGTCCGCGTCAGGAAACAAGAGTCAGTAGAGTTCGATACTTCCGGTTGTGTGGCACATTCTGACTAAGCTGCAGGCTGGACGACTGGGGAATTGTGGTTCGAGTCCGAGTAGGACAAAGAGATTTCTCCGAAATGCCCAGACTAGCTGTGTGGCTTACCCAGCGCCCCATTCACTGTATAACGTTTTTCCCCGTGGGAGTGAATTGTCATGGTGTGAATTTGGCTACTTACAGCTATCTAGTGCCGAAATTAAGTATGAATGGAGCGATACCTCCACTCTGTCACGTGCCTTCACTGCATGCACTTAGGCATCTTCAGTTTTACATACAAAATAATAAATTGAAAAGAAATGCAGGTTAATATGACATAACTGAAACAGGGAGAGTGTATGCAGTATTTGTTACACATCAGTGGGTGTGAGTGCTTTGAGATGTACACGCACTGCACAGTGTGATTTTGATGGCAGAATTTGTTAGCCTAAAGCACTACAGAGACACTGCAGTCAAACCGTGACATTTGGCAATTTAATATGGCCGGAATGTGAATGTGAGGACACCTCCATTTAGTGCCGACGGTAATCCGTGGAGTTTTACCTACACTTTCATGCATATTGAGCGTCTGTTGTTCAGACACCTGTTTACCTTATATCATGAGTGAAAACCATGATTTTTAGGAAAACAGTGTGGAGTGTGTAGTATTGTCAGCATTGACAACAGTAGTGGTTACAAAGTAGCTGTACGTCGTATGATGAGTACTTCACACGCATTGGTGTTGCAGATTACGTAGGGGAGTTTACATGTTAAAGCTAGAGGGGTAGGGCAGATAATGCCGTTCCTTCTGTCTGCTCATTGTGCCTCTTATGCCACATTTTGCTTTTCTGTGAGTTGATACTTGATGCCAAATCAGCACAGCTCACAAACTGTCATCGATTGGCATGCCAGTTGCGGGCGTGGTAGGTGTCTTCATGGATGTAACTATCGGTAGGGATTTTTGGTTCCCCTAGTGTAATTTGAAATAGGTGAATGTAAATTTGTACCTGTGCATGCCATGCAGGCGTATGGGGGAGTATGGGAAAACTCCACGCGTTCTTAACTTAACCGTGTTTACTAAATGGAGGCGAGTGTTCACTCGTACCCGCACCCGCACGCCCGGCGGCGGTGATTTCCCGTATTTGGAGCTCCGGTCCCCAGTGGGCAGCAGGCTGAGTGGGCCTCAGTTGGTCTGGCTGTTCTGGGGAACAGACGAATACTATGTGACCCTGCTGTAAATCGAATCACGATTTGTTATTGTAATTTGCAGCCACGTCACTAAACCGACTGAGCTATCGTGCCTCTTCTGTTTTGAAACAAAGTTCACGTACTGGTCTCCATGTAGCCCTATTTACCGTAAGTTTGGCCGTGTTGGGGCTAGAGATACAAACCAAAGTGGATTAGAAGTTCGTTGTGGGTCCTCTCGAATGGTGTGCCCCCGAGCCTTAATATGGGGGAGACAGTTCTGAACATCAGCCAACTTGAGCCGTTGACCAACTCTAAGCAGTGGCAGAGTTTTAGCTGTAATTCTGCATGACTAGTAACATAATGCTGTCGTACATATAAATGAAGGTCTGCATGTGTGTGCGTGCGTGCTGGTGGGTTGGCTGTGGGTGTGTTGTGTTCTTTGTGTGCTTGTGAGTAAAACACTTCCATTTGCCTGTATCTGCCACTTCCTCATTATTGGCACGTAAACACATCGGTTTTCATTTATTTCGATCCTGTTAATTTTACGCGTGTTTTTGGGGGATGTGCTTCACATATTAAACTCCAGTCTGAATGCGTTACTCCACAATGGTAATTTTCAAACGTGCGTGAACCATGTTAATGGTAAGTTTCCTTTCTGGTAGTATCGTCCGTGCACATGAGCTGTGTTCATGCAGTCAACGTTTTTCGCTTGAACTAGAATGTTTCGAAAATCCTTGATATTTAATTTTATATGTTTGTACTGGGAATATGTTGAGCAAAAACAACTTTGTCAGTTGAACTGGCGTGTTGTGAGATTGTTTGTTCAGATCCTGATTTTCCGTATTTGGTAGCACTGTTCAACAGATCGTAACCCAAACATGTCGGTACACACTGACAGCACCGCCTTACGGTTGCAGTTCGTGTGCGCTGTTTCGGTAGGCATAGAAAGCTTATAGTTCGTACTGTTTTCTGGTGGGCTGCAATTTATGGTTGTCAGTGGCATTTAATTAATTTTAAGTTTTTATAGTGATGAATTCATGTTCAAAAAGGACGCATTGTGTGCACACAGCAGTAACGGTATTGTGATTTGTCTTGCCTTCTTGCATGGGAAATCGAATTCGTGCATTACCAAAGTCGAAGACATTTGTAAGTCTTTTAATTTGTAAATTACGGGGGAACATTCATGACTGTGTCACTGTAACTTTCTGTCATGTACTTCGGATGAAATAAATGTGGTTAGACGAACGGTCGTGTGTCTTGTTGTGGCTGTTGTTTGCTGAGTAGTGATACACAGGGTGTTACAGATGACAGGAATTGGGGAAGAGATGTGTGCTGTTATGTGTGCGTTGTAGCATGAAGTAAGTGACCAAGTTTGTGTGTAGTCTTTCTGTCAGAATTTATTAATTAGACAAGTTGCGATAAGGGCACTTGTTTAATTGTTCGCTACAAATGCCTGTTGGAAGGCCATGCATGAGTATGAGAAATTGTTTAGTAACTCTTACTAATGTTGCCACTCTGCTTATGCTTCTACGTGTGGCAAAGATGACATATTGCAGATGTCGGTAAGTGTGAACACAAAAATGAAATCTCTTACTGATGTCACAATTAACTCTTTATTTTATATAATATGTGAATGTACAAAATAGCACAGTTCTTCTCCAGGATTCATTTAGTGATTACTGTTTATTCCCTTTTCCAGAGGGGATACGACAGAATCTGGTGACGTCGTTCCAGTCGGCCATGAGAATGAGACTGGTGGTCTGATGTCATGGGTTGCCAAAAGTTTGCGTCAGTCGGTTTCCGGAAAACTGCGACAGTGGTTTGGTCGTCCTGTCTCACAGTGCTCATACATAGATGCTGATCCAAATATAACGTCTTATAAAATCATTTATAGGAGTCTCATTGAGAGAAGCACAAAGACTCCATACACATTTAAATTCCACGATCCAGCACACACAATTACTGGCATTGCTTGCCTTCCAAAAGATGCCGAAACTTCCTCACCAGAAGCGGAAGTTGTTCGTGGTGGTGTGGGTTGTAAAGAAGTTGAAATCCGCCTGACACCAGTTGATAACGGAAGTTGGTGTTGCTGTGTTCAGATCAATGGGATAGAAGACAACCGCCTTGAGATGGACTCAGCTTCCTATAAGAAATTAACTATGTAAATTTAAAGAGGGCGTTCTTCTGGGATGCGATGCCGTGTGGTCTGGTACATGATGACCGACGTTTTTCAGGAACCTGCTTCCCCCACATCGGTAGAAGAAACGCTGGGGGCAGCAGGTTCCTCCGGAATGTTGTGTAACTTGCACCAAGTAAATCTTCCTTGCTGCTGACCAGAGATCGCCGCGATTGCTTCCTTATAGTCAGTCGGTTAACATTACACAGCAGTGCACATGCGTGTAGAGTTCTCGTCTTCCTGCCCTGCCAGTGTGGCAGCACTGCTCTGTACCAGATGGCGCCCACCATCTGCCCTTGGCAAATCTACTGGAAGGCTGAGGGAGTTGGGTAGGTTTGACGTACAGTGTGATATTTTGTACTATGGCCCTGGGAGAGACTGGCTGCATAGCAAAGGCGGAGGCTGCATGCTTCCGCCTTTGTAGACACCAGCGTTCTCTGTCGGAAGAATTGTTTTTGTAGCTTCCATTGAGAGTAATAATCTTTAGACGTCCTTTATGTGGCAGTGCTTTTATGAGCGGTGTAATCTTACTTCACATCTCCCTCCCATGTCTTTCAGTCCAAAATTCTCTGACGTATGTCACAGCAAATTAATTGACTCTGAGGCCACAATTATCGACCAGATGCACAGCATCGTATCACATCCCCCAAGTCTGCAGTCATCTGTACACCAGTGTGAGAACCTCAATTCGTAGAACACATACGTGGTTTCAGTTGTATTATATATGTTAACAAATACATATTAAACGTGTATAACATTGCGGTTGTATATATACGAGGCGTATGTCAAAAGTAAGTTCCGATACAAAATTTATTTGGCAATGATGTTACATCCATGTTATATGTACGTCTAGTTAGGCAATTCGAAACACTACTTTTCTACGTAGTCACCATCAGAATCGAGGCACTTGTATCGCGTCACAAGTTTTTGAATGCCTGTGTCGAAAAAGTCTACCGCCTGTTGTTGCAACCAATTGTTTACTGTCGTTTCCACCTCTGCATCTGAATGGAATTGCTTTCCAGCGAGAAAACGCTTCATGTGCAGAAACAGATGGTAGTCGATCGGCGCGAGGTGCGGACTGTACGGGGGGTGATCCACGATATCCCAACGAAATTGCTGCAGTAGGGCTGTTGTTTGCCGAGCCGTACGCGGACAGGCGTTGTCGTGGAGAAGAACCACCCCGGAGCTGAGTAATTCCCGGCGTTTGTTTTGAATAGCCCTGCGTAAGCGTTGTATGGTGTCGCAGTACACCTGGGCATTGATTGATTGTCCATTTGGATGGTAATCAAGGAGCAAAACGCCATAACGGTCCCAGAATACAGTGCACATGATTTTGCGAGCGCTGAGAGTCTGCTTGATTTTTGGGGGGGGGGGGGGGGTGGGGTGGGAATATCTCTCCCACCACTGCATGGGCTGGCAGGAACACTCGAGGGTCACGGGATACCCATGTTTCATCATCGGTAACGATGTGTGTGAGAAACTCATCGCCGTCCTTGTAGCGTTCCAAAAAGGAAAGTGCAGATCCCATACGTTTCGTTTTGTGTTCTGGGGTAAGATTTTTTTGGAACCCATCTGGCACAGAGTTTCCGAAAATGCAGATTTTCAGTCACAATGCGGTGCACAGTTTTCCGTGACACATTGGGGAAAAATTCGGCCAGATCCGTGATGGTGAAGCGTCGGATTTTCACCTCAATCTGTTGTACGAGATCGGGAGTCACGACGTTGGGGCGACCGCTGCGTTTGTCGTCGTGCACGTTATTTCGACCACTTTCATATTGCGTACACCATCGTCGAACCATGCTGTCACTCATCGCTCCTTCTCCGTAGACCTCACACACTTGCCTGTGAATATCGGCTGGTTGGATATTCTTGGCCTGTAGAAATCGGATGACTGCACGGATCTCAGAGTCGGCGGGATTTTCGATGCGCTTTGCCATACTTCAACAACTCCAATTTGCTACTTGCTACTGCGATTAAAACGTGACGTACCCCTTCAGGAATGTGCGCGAGATAACTGTGTGCACGCGCAACCGTCTCGTGACCTTTGCGCGCAAAATTCAGGCGATCGGATCTTAGTTTTGAGGTACTCCTCGTACATGTTCTGTCAGCATATATATATATCAGGTCAGGGACGTGTATATTTAGTGTGACGTGCCTAGCAAGTGGTGTCACCGTACCCAGAAATCATCACATATTGGGCAGCTGACTTGCCATATTTTAAGAGCAGCTGCAACACCTTCACCTCTCTGCAGTTCACGTTTAGTAATGGTACTGCACGTGTTAAGACTGCACATAGCCAGATGCTGCAGACAGGTCATGTTTTTTAATGATAAGTTTGAGGTTCACAAGACAGCAAGGCAATTTTTTTTTTAAATTCAGCTTTGCTTGTCTAATAGGTGTTCGCATGGGTAATATTCTAGGAGACGTTTATGATGAGACGTCGGGGTCAGGGCCTCAGTTGTTCGTAGGGTCACCACAGAAATCTGTAACAAGTCATTGCGCTTTCTGATAACAGAGTGATGTAATGTATATTGCTTTGGTGTTGAGTTGTGTGTCTGCTGTGGCATTCTGTGTATCACATACAGATAATATGTGCAAATGTGAGAAGTGATAGCTTGCAAATCTCCTGCCCTTTCCTTTGGAAATTTAGAAATATAGCAATGCATTGAAAATGAAAACCTTAAAGTATCCAAGTAGCACATTCTAAAGTGTTATCAACTCTATCATACATGGTTCGCAGTGGTTATGCACACGTAGTGAAGCTGCTTCTAGTTCTGGTGCTGTACTTCGTAATGTGTGTGCGGTACTGAGCAGTGCCGTTCAGATGTCTGCTTATGTTGCATCCTGGTTGCTAAATTGGTTCAGGAGTTTCAGTTTGATAGATCTGACTTTGTGTATATCCGGGTATAAAACTTGATGAATGTGGACATGTAGAATGTTCTGCTATCATCAGTCAAGTCGCTCTGAATTACCCACAAATACATTGTGTTCGGAGAAGGGGGAAGGTTGTGGATTTTGTAACAGGCTGAAAAGAATTAACTGCGTGAGTTCAGAACATTGCTGAAGTAGGTACTGTCCAAATTCTGTGCGTGAAAATAGTGGGAAAAATGTGTTAGAATTTCTAAATTGATTGCATGATGACATTTTTTGCAGCTGACGTCATACTTGAGGCACCGTCAATTTTTATTGACATTTCTGTTCCAGTGAGTTTTGAAATTGCAATTTGTATGCATGCGATTTTTTTTAAAGAAATCTGATGAGAATCGATTTAGTGTCAATTACATGTACTTTATCATAAGTAGATTTTTTTTTCATTCAGTGGGATAATTTCTGTGCGCGCGCGTGCAGGCGCTGTATGGAAATTATGTACGTGTGTGTTCTAGTGTGTAGATTGTCATTGTGATGGAAAAGCAGTTGTAAGCTGTTGCACAGACACCTGTAGAATTTTTGTTTCAATACATTATCAGAGTGTAGAATAAAGATGAGTTAATTTATTGACCCTGTTTAGATCCCTGTATTTCTTATCCTATAATTGAGCAACCCAAACATTATTAACGTTGATTGATATTACAGGAGTCCTTATGTCGGCGTCGTTACATGAACCACAGTTCAGTTTCTTAGATGCAAGTTTTACTATTGTTTTGCAAGAAAAGGTTGAAGAGGCGTGTGGTTTTTTGTTCTTACATGGATTTAAATTGCTTTTTTTTTTCATGTGCATGTTGGTTGATATAAATGATTCAGTACACGATGTGGTTGGCACCACGGCGCGTGTGTGTGATTGAAACCCCAAAACATTCGAATAAAACCACATTTAAGTGGCAATTATTCGACGTAGATATCATTTTAATTATACACGTTTGTTCTGGAACAACGTGAAAGGCCTATATTTGTAACATCGCAGTGGGGGGAGGGCTGCGGTGTAGAGTATGCTGTGAACTGATTAACACAGTGAGTGTGGTACCCTCACTGTCCGAAGGAAATGTACGCATCGCACAGAAAGTGTTGGCTTGGTCACTCTCTTTTGTCTAATTATGTGGAAGGCCACGTGCCTTACAGAAACACTCTATTGGGCATACGTTTTTTTTTGGAAATTTATTTCTCTCCGATTTTTTCATGTGCTCGCAGAAATACTGGAGTTTCTTGATGAGAAGTGCCTGTTGTTTGATTTTAACCAAAATGTTTTTTTTTTGTCAAATTATATTGAACTCAGTAGTATGTTTCATAAAAGTTCGTCGTTTGGTTTGTGAATTGACTGATTGACGGACGTACATGGCGAAAACAGTGTTCGGGGTTTTCATACTTTCGTTGATAACGAGCAAAAAAAATTAAAAGAGAGGCCCCCCCCCCCCCGGGGTGAAGAATTTTGGTAGCAGAGAGAGAGAGAGCGAGCGAGCGTGCGTGCGTGCGTGCGTGCGTGCGTCGGATCCTGCAAGTGCTTTCGCGACGAAGTGTTGCTTTGCTCGTTTTTATTAAGGTGTGGAGTGTCATAAAACCGCATAGTCTTGTAGGTAACTTGAGGAACGTGCTGTCGCCACCATAGCTGTGAAAAAGGAAACGGTATGTTCTACCGAAAATAGCCGTGAGAACCTTGTCTCTGTTCACAGCTTGTTTGTGTGACCTGAGGATTTAACGCTGTGTAACTGGTGGACCGGTTTGTTTTAGAAGTCCAGCAGTCAACTTGAGGCCGAATTCTGTTCAGCCGTAACCGACAGTGATCAGCCATAGGTAGGTTTCTGTTGGCCGTCGCTTCCCACTTAGCACCTCCGACAGATCACTGTTGAGTATGGATCCCCGTCGATCACTGTCACTACCTGCTCTTTAAACTTGATCTGAAGTAACCTGAAGGAGGTTTCTGTAGAAGTTTGACACTCGCTAATCAAATTAAGGAGGTTCCCGTTGGAGCGTGGTACTCACTGTTCACCGTTAAGGTTGTGCTGTATTGAAGTTACCTCGATTGGTGTTCTGGAGACACACTGTTGTCGGATTACAAATGTAACGTCACGGTGTTCTTCATATTGCTCATTGGACATGGTTTCATGTAAAATACATGTTATTTTCACATTGCAGTCTGTACCGTTGCAGAATCTATTATCTTGTGCAGGTCAGTTCAGGGAAGAGGGCGCTGTGACAGACGGTGGGAAAGCAGATTACTGCTTTAATACAAATAAGTAAGAATAGTGACCCTCACAGTTCTGTGGAGGTTACTGTTAATGCAGTGTGTTCAGAATTCGTAGCTAATATGTGCGAATAATGACGTGGTTTGTTCGTATGTTTTGGAGGGTTGGCTGATGATGATGTGCAGACCCTGTCGAAACATGTTAAGGCTTTGATGACAGCTTCACGTAATTTATGTATACGTTGTTGTGGTTTGAAGGTTGTGACTTAACACACACACAAAACACTTAAAATGGTGTCCGAAAATAAGTGTCCTTGTCACAGTACTTGATTGGACATTATCGCTTGTTTCTTTCAAACACAAAATTACAAAAATCGACAGCTTTCGTAGACTTGCAGTGTCCGTCTTCAGGTAAAGTATGCAAGACAGAAGCCTACTGTGGGTCCCGCTGCACACAGCTGATCGTCAGTGAGCTTGGCAACTGCAAGATGTCATCAGGCTCGTGTCGTGTTGTTGTAGGGGCCCTCTGTCTTCAGGGATGTTACGCGGGGTGGTGCCAACAGTTTACGAATCTCGGACATCTTGATACAGATGGGAACGATAGGCTGTCCCGAAACGTCGGTAACCCATACCAACCTCTGCCGCGTAACATCTCAGTAGAGGGAAGACCTCAGTATAGGAACTGGTTAACGTGGTGACCCGCCACATCGTTCTGGCGTTTGTCGCCCAGCACCGTCTGTCGCTGTTCGTGTGGGGCCCCATTATTTCCGACTGCTTGTATCCCTGCTGATGGGAGTGATTTTTTTAACGGGCCCTACAGGGTTGGCTGCTGTTTTTGTGTTTCGTCTGCTGGCGGTGACCATGGCTAGTCTCGGAAACGCAGTAATTTCGAGAACTTTTCGTTGTATTCAGCAAATGCACGGGGTCAAAATGATGTGTTACAGTGATACGATGATACCAAGTGTTGGAACGATTTACAGTGATATGATGATACCAAGTGTTGGAACGATATACGTATGTACACATATATATGTACGTGTTACACAGAATCATCAACAAAACGCAGAATGGCAGTGGCACCACGGGGTACAGCGGAAGCACTTCAGGAACTTGGTGCAGGCGACGGACCTGGAGGTGGTGCTGCCAAGGCGCTTATGACCCTGTGTGCAGGGGCTGTGGCATCACCTGGAGTTCATCCGTATGTGAAGTTAGCTTTCATAGCGGTTGCCATCACGTACGTATTATGGTGGTTTGATTATTAGAATTTGGTGTAGAGTTTACAACGGTTGTTTTCGTGAGAAATCATTGACATGCCAATTTGGGTACCAGTTACGACAGTATTTCGTTGCATGAATGTAGTCTGACTCAGACGGCGGTGGGTTGGGTGCGTTACGCTTCCAGAGACTCATGTATACGTCGTTCTGTTTAGTAGGCTTGCATTTGAAACGGGTTTATGCGTTTAACTGTGACGAGGCGCCGTGTGGAATGTTGAAAATGTTGTTACAAGACGGAAGGTTCTGAGCACGCCGCAATGTGTGTGCTGTGCAGCGCCTTGCAGAGGGTAGTATTCCCCGCTGCGTATGATTTTGCTTCCTCTGTGTTAGTTACACTGGATGTTGGTGACATTATTATAGGGGTTCACGGAAATTTTATTTCCTTCATCTCGACGCCACGGCGCCTTTTTCGATGGTAGCTAGGCTCTGTATGCATCAGGTCAACTTACGCACTCTTAAGTCTGCTGTGTACTCTTTTGACACGAGCCGTTTAACCCTTTAAAGACGAAGCGTATCTGTTTTATATAAGGACTCAGTGCGTACCGCGCTGTAAACACTCTCCACTTCGGTTATAAAAACCAAGGGACGGACGTTGGTGTGAGTGTACTGAGAAGCGTCGGTCTGACTGGGACGGACGTTGGTGTGAGTGTACTGAGAAGCGTCGGTCTGACTGGGACGGACGTTGGTGTGAGTGTACTGAGAAGCGTCGGTCTGAGTGGGACGGACGTTGGTGTGAGTGTACTGAGAAGCGTCGGTCTGACTTCCGTCACTTTGACTCGATTGCGAAAATTTTCAGTTATACCGTTATTCAGTGACTGAAAACTTTTACGGTACAAGAAATGAAAAAGGAAAAGTTTTTGAAAAACCTTTGTTATTTGTGCAGTGCTCCAGTAACTTTGAAATTGGGTACCTGCCCTTATTATTGTACAATACACAAAAAAGATCACGCAAAATTAAATCACGTACAAGGAGACCTTTACGTCCCCCCGTTTGTGCGTAGTGAGAACTTTACAAACGAACGATGGGGGAATGTGGCGTTGTGTGTTTCGGCCCAAGACGCCAGATTGGATTCTGGGTTTGTCGCGCAACGTGTTTTCAGTTTGACAGGCTCCTCTAGATCTACGCTATTAGCACGCTGCCAATGCTCTCTATACGTATCTTCCTGTACACACTGTGTGCAAGGTATGATTCACCGGGCATTCTGTGTTACTCGTGTCACGTAGCCAGCTTCATTTATGCCGTCTGTCCCCCCCGCCCTGCCCTCGAGAGGTAAGCGCACGCCAGACGCTTCGTTGGCGTTACGGCATTCGCCGAGTCTTGGGCGGTGTAAGTCTGTGAAGGAAGTGTCGAAAACGCTGCCTGTATTAACTTTTCAAAGCTTAGCGGTAACTTTACAGCGCGGTACCCACTGAGTCCGTATATAAAACAGATACGCTTCGTCTTTAAAGGGTTAATAATAACCTTCAGCACTTGTAACAAAAACTCTCCAGTGCTATAGCAGATGCTGAAAATGTTTCGCTCCTGACCGGTTGGACTCCGTATATCGGCGGAAGGCAGTGTTTACTCTCTGCAGTTCTTCCCCTGAAATTGAAATTTCGCGGCGGATGTGGTTTCTTACTTCTTTGATAGTGTTAGGATTCGTTTCATACACTTTAACCTAAAAAGTTTAAAACAGCGTTTCCTTATACGGTCGCGGGTGTAGCAATTTTGTGACTCTTCATGCGGACGTTTTCGAAACAGTCGTTGCCTGAGCTACTCATTTAAGAGATTTTCTTGAAGTTTCAAGTCTTAGCACAAATAGGGTCCAATTTCTCTTCTGCCAGCAGAGCTCGTGTACCGTCTGGGTTTTTGTCTAGCAGTGCTGCTATTGTTTTTAGCCTACTCACCAAGGTGTGTATACTTTGTTTACGTGGTAGTGGTTGTATGGGAAGCTGGCACCGAAATTTTGTGGTACATTTTTCAGCGGACATATTTGAAATACAACTGCACTAGAAACACACGCTGTTCAGCAGTGTGTGTACCTGACTGGAGGCATGCGGTGTGTTAACATCACTGCATGACTGAGAAATGCACTTCGCAGCAACGAATCCGACCATTCGTGGCACAAGTTTGTGACCGCGGATATCTACATCTACACTCCTGCGTCAAAGCAGTGCGAGAGAGCTTACATGGCCGCGTGATTAGACGCCGTCTTTGGCCCCGCCATTCCCCCAATTTAACGCCTTGTGACGTATTTCTGGCGAAGTGTAAAAGCTACAGTGTATTAAACAAGTCCTGACACTTTGGAAGAACTGAGAAACGACATTCTCCGGGAGATTGCAACATTTACCGTCGAAGACTGCAATAGAGTAAACAGTGTGTTCCGCCGATGTACGGAATACATCCGGCCAAGTGGGCAACATTTACAGTATCGGCTGTAGCACCGGTGCGTGTGTATTAGACATTCCGAAGGCTATTATCACAGCGAATCTTTTTCTTGCTACGCAGACTGTTAAACCTCTCGAGACGCCGGCGTATGATGTAACTGTAGGGTAGCGTCGGGCAGGCGCGTGTCAATCAAGCGGGAAAAAGGCACCGGAAATAACTGATGTCTGCGTAGAGGCGTCTTTGATCCGTTACTTACCTGTACGGGAAGTTCCTGACGTCATTGAACTTCTGTGCCATGTCAGCAACACACAAATCACAGTCGCAGGAAACCAGACAACCACTGTGCACAGCACGTGTGACAGGTGTGGCTGGTTCAGTTGCGTGGGAGTTGAGTTGCTTAGTCTTTCCCGAATTGCGTCGCCTTTTTCGTGTCGCTGAATTTAGTTTCTCATGTCCAAATCGCTCTAGCAGAATTTGTTGGAAGTTGCAGTTGCATAACGGTTTCCAGTTTCCTGGGTGTGCAGTCACCTTTAGAGTCCTGAATAATTATGCTGGACGGGGGGGGGGGGGGGGTTGGAGCAAAGATAACACTACGTGCATCCTCACAAACCAAAATAAATATTGACCCGTGACAATATGCAAGAGTCCGAGGTGAGAGTAAAAAAGTTACAGATGTCCCTACGATTTGAAAGCATGCAGGCCGATACACGTATGGTTCTATTCATTCTTAACCTTTGCACTAGATGGAGGTGAGTGGTGAGCCTCACGCTGCGGCCGCTTTACTTCATTTCAAAGAGCCCGCGGTACGTAGGCTGGATGGGCCCCATAACCGGTCTGGACATTTTGGAGGAGAGAAAAATCTGTTGCCTCGACGGGATTCGAACCTTAGTCCTTGAGTCTTCCTCCCGTAGCCTGGTCGCCATATCGACTGCACTCAGCCGGCTTGTTCTGTATGTTCAGTAGCTGCATAGAAGTGTAAGACATTGTCATATATATGTTTGTGAATATGGAATTAACGTTTACAGGCTGGAATTTATAAGGTGGTGGAATGCGAATAAAGTAATCCCTCAGTGCAAACTCATTCAGGGAGTACCTGAGGAAGGTGACGTCGCATACAAACAACAATTCGTCCGTTACTCACAGGAACCCTATTATGTGGGATACAGTCCGCCGACGGGTACGATAACTGGACTAGCGTGTGTTCCTGTGAGTGAAGCAGTACAGTCACCTGAAGCTGAAGTCGTTGAAGGGGGCATCAACTGCAGCTCTGTCACCATTCGTCTGACACCTGTAGAGAAAGGCAAATGGGCGTGTGACATCGCTATCTGTGTAAAACCGGGCGCAGCCATAGCGGCTGGAGAGGTAACGTGCATGTAACTCTCGGTGCTGTCTGATGTATTGAATGTAAAGCCTAAGTTTGTGGATACAAACGAGATGTGTCTATAAGAGGCTGGGTGATGCCCGTGAGCACTGTGTCACTACAGAATTTCGTAAAGAAATAGAATTTTATTAACTTGATCAGAAGATTTTACAATTGTGTACGAAAATTTCACGAATATATTTTCAGGATGCACTGTGGAGTCTTGCCTCTGCATTTTTTAAAGTGCTTTATTTAACGACGCTGTTAGTTATAAGCGTCGCTGGTAGGTGACCGAATAAGTGTGGGGCATTGGTGGACGGCATGTTAGGAATTACACAAGTGACAGGAGCTCTACTGACGTGTACAGTTTAACATGTACATACATATTACAGAATATGGTCTATATGCAAAGCATTGCTTTGTGGATAATTTTACGAGATTCTGTAGGGCAATTCCGACTGTACACCATTTTGGGTTGGCGTGCGGTTTTTGGAACGTAAGGTGCAACTCGGTACTCCTGCCCCACGCACCATACTGCACACAGTCACAGCACGTAAAGCGGTGTGCTTGTTTTAACAAACATGTCATTGGAACTGACACACCAGTGTGCAGATGTTTTGAAACGTCTGAGTGGACACTATCTGCTGTTGTTATCAGCTGTACGTACGTTTATTGACGTTTAACTTGCCGGACGCTGTACAGTTCAGATATGTGCACCTCTGATCAACAGGCCGCTCCTGCTGCTGCCCCTGCTGCTGTGGCCCCCACACCTGCAGTGCCGGCTACTTCGACTGCCGCAACTCCTGCCGGGATACCCGTTTGGCTGGTGCCCTTAGTGGTAGTGATGTCTGTAGTGCTTATTGTGATCATGATTATGATGATTGTCATTCTAATAAGAGGTTAAGTATGGAGAGATGATGATGATGATGATTGTAATTTTAATAAGAGCTTAAATGTGGAGAGGTGATGATTACTTAAGAAGACTTAAGCTCAGAGCCGCTGTAACAGGCTGTACTGTGTACGTTTTTCTTCTTTTGCGCCCCGCTGTGTCAAGTCCACACCGTGAAGTGAAGGTGAAGCCGAAGACGCGGACTATAGAGTCACGTGTCTCCCAACTCCACATGGACTTGACCCACGCATTCGGTGTTTTCCAAATCCTTTCTTCTGTCTCCGCGTTCCTTTGAGTCATACTGTATCATCTGTTTCGGAATTCTTGCTCCTTATATCCACTTTTGCGTATGTCATCATTCCTGCTTTATACTGACAGTGTTCATTTATTGCCTGTCTTCGCTGTTAATACTGTGTAGTGTGCTGCTGCTGCTGCTGCCATGACGGCTGGTAAATATGTATGTATGCCATAGTGACAGCAGTTTGTATGTCTTTCATTTTTGAGTTATACAGTATTCACCTGTATGATTGGAGCTTGGTGTTATTCATGATTATAAAGGTTTGATGTCGTTTGATACACGCATTGCATTTATACGTATGTTATTTTTATACAAGTTTACAGGATATGTATTCTGCACATGTAACTTTGATTTTCTGTGCTGGTATTTGTGAAATCCGTAAACAGGATGTATTTTAGATGTGTTCTCTTGACCAAATAAGGCGATATCCAGTGACCGAAGGTGATAAAGGGTCAGGCAAGGTCCAAGAAGGTTAGACCTACTTACAGATAGAATTTTGCAGAAACATTGTATGGTCACGTGTCTTACTAACCTGTAGTCCAGCAAGTTACTGTTTGTATTGCTTTATGATGTGTGCTGTACGTTCAGTGGGCATCACACGATGCCCAGCTGTTGAGACGTTGGTCACGGCTACTGCCTGAAGTAGCTGCTGTGTTTGTAATGTGTGCAACATTACTGTGAAATAAACGCATTATGGGGTTACTTTCCGGAATAATAATTTCACCCCGTCTAAACTGGATTCCAGTTGTTACCTTAATAAGTAACAGAAGTGGTACTTAATTGTGCGAGGTTGGAGTGACATAGCGTGGCTTCAAGCACGGGGTGTGGGGTGTGGCTGGAACTGTGGTACTTTTGGCGGTGTCATTCTTAAGCTTTCATTACAGCGTTTCCGTATTTGTATTGGCACTTGCCATCGCCAATTAATTCAGTACGTTCGCGGACCGCGGCCAGTATTTTGCATTAGATGCGGCCCGTACTTGCATATGCTACTTAACCTGCAAAACTCTCGTATCCCATAGCAACCATGAGATGAAATAAGATACAAACCCAAACAGAATGAATTGAGTGGTCACGTGATGGTTCTGTCATTCCTGTTTATTTATTTATTTATTTATTTATTTATTTATTTCCAAAGTCTTAATACCTGTATATCTCGCAGCATCCAGATCAGAATTTACGTCTCTAAAATCTGCAAGTACTTCACAGGTGTGTGCTTGTACTAAGTATGGATGCTGGCGCTTCGCAAGTGGCGAAGTATAGTGTTATGTCAAATTGTACGTGCTCTGTGTTTGATGTGAAATTTGTCTTCAGGGGGACGCTGTATTTTATTAATACGAAAAGTACTGCGTGATTTCCGTGCTGTGTTTATACTTGCTTGTCCCGTTACTGTAACATGCACGGGTTCTGTCAGTACGTGATATGGATACATTATCAGCGGTGTTTAAAAAAGATACATTCGTTATGCAATTAAGTAGAATGTTGTTTTTAAATTCGCACTCCTCGTGACGGAACTGTCTGAACCACAGGTTTGCATTGCGTTAGTTGTACTGCGCATGCGTCATGCAACTGTCTTGCTACTGACGGATGTGTCTTTGGCAGATATCGTAGCCTAATATTTTGCATAAAGGTAAGCTGTCCTTGGTTCCACCATAATATTGCCCTGTTTGGTCTGTAAAACAGAAGTGACTCGTCTGCTTCAGTGTACATGTTAGAGGTATTTGTGTTCGTATCATGTCAGTTTGAAATGTGCCGCTGTTCATTAGAGGAAGTGTACCCGCATAGCAGAATACCCCTTCGTTTATCCTACACACCCGTGCATATCGCAGTTTCTGTACACTCAATTATTTTGTCTTTTGCTCGGAGGGAAAGGTGCTGTGGTGTCCAATAATGCTTTCTGGGGCTAGCAGCCGCGTCCCGTGCAGGAAAGCTGAACCAACGTGTGGAGAAGCATCTTGTGTCTTCGTCAGCAGGGAAATGAGTACTTCGAGTTGCGGCATCTTTTGGAAATGCTGGAATACTTTGCAGGGAAGCGATCGTCAGTAGAGAGGGGCGTACGGTGTGAGGGTGCGGAAGTCTCTTGTGCTATCCAGCGAAATATGTCAGATTGTGAGCACAGACGTTGCTGCTGAAATTGGTCGCGCCGTGTTTCTTCTTACCAGCTTGCCTGCACCCCTCCTGCAGTAACTTGACAAGTTGTCTGATCACTAGTGTGGTAATCACAGTGCAGTGCTGAAGAGGCTAGGCGTCATGTACGGAAATGCTTGATTTTAGACGCGTGAGTATAGAGTGCAAATAGGCGAAGTGCGACTTCCTGTATATTAACAAAAACGTTTAATGCGGCTACGAATGAACATTGGAACGTATAGCAAGCTTGTGTGATTCGACATATTTTCGTTTAAGAGGAGTTAATTTAGGTTTTTTAGGTCGGCGTTCGTGCGTGCGTGCGTGTACGCGCGCGCCCCTGTTTGAATGTCACAACATTTGGTATGAACTCGTGGCATTTGGAAGTCATCCGAACACCATAGTTTTAGGTTCGTTCGCACAGCCGCGAAAAGAGCCGTTTTAATATCTGACATCAGTTGTAACAACATGCTAAACGCGCGAAGTCTTGAAACCGGGTGACTCTAGCGCTGTGTACTGTAGATGTTGTAATGGTGTATGATAATGAATCGCGGAAGAGTATGTAACTGTGTTGGGCAATAGTCTGTATAAGATACGAAGGAAACAGGATTGCTGCCGTGCGTATCTTTTTTAGATTCGTGTTTGGTGACGACAGCAACTGAACGGTGGAAGCTGGACATGTTACTCTTGGTACCGAAGTAGAGCATGCGCAGAAGTACACAGTGTTCGGTACGTGAAATATTGTTTGTAAGACAGCAGCCACAAACATGGCGACTGTTGGAATCTTTGAGCTAACGTTCGAGATATTTAAGCTATGCGGGAGTGGGATTTAAGTAATGTGTTCAGTAATAAAAGATATAAGTAATATCAATATTATTATTATTATGACGACGACGACGATAATAACAACAACCTTTAGCAGTAGAGGTATGATTGTTCCATTTTCCTCCGGACTCGGTTTCGGGGTGAAGTATGTTGCAGTGTCGGACATGAAACACTGGACTGTGTCATCAGGTGTTATGTCCTGCTTGCCTTTCCCACAGTCCTGTCACGTGACCCTCACCCTTTCCAATTCCATATTTATGCACAAGTTATTTCGCGCATAAGTGTAACATGAAGGCCTTCAAGACGTTTTCTTCTTTACCGAAGCACCAGAAATGTCCATAAAGTGGAAGAGGTTGTGGTATTTCGTACAGCAGCTGGCGCTGTTGCCCTTGCAAGATAAAAATGTACTGTTTACAGTTACTGCAGCAGCAGTAGCAGTGGGCTGCTGGGGGTTCCGTCTTTTGTACGGCGGCAGGCAGACTGAAGTATACGATGCGGCGTTTAACGTCGCCAGTTCCGCAGCCAGATATTATAGTTAAGGCTCAGGTGTGAATGTACCTGACTGTCTGACCATCAGTACACGAATCTGGTCTGCAACTCACGGTCTGCGGTTACACCTCCAACTCGCACATCAGAAATTTACCCACTGGGGTGATTTGGTGGCTCGAAGTTAGTTAACAACTTAGTAGACTGTCTGAAGCTGCAGTGATCTATAGAAAATCCGAAGATGGGGTTTGAATCACCGTAAAAGAGGAAACGGTTGCCTACCGCAGTTACAGACTCTGCCTGAGGACATCAGCAGTGACCGTCACTGAATATCAGGAGCCTCCTGGCCCGGGTGTTTGCATTTTCAGTGTTTACTAACATGTAATTATAAAGGTACCGAATTTTTAATGCCACTGTTTTATCGTCCGGCGATGAAGTTAGTACCTATGGAGCGCTTCGAGTTTGTGGAAGTCGTGCCCGATCTTGCGGCGAATTTGTAAATTATCGTAGTACAAAACACGTAATAGCCTGTGATGATGTTTTGATGGGTAACCCTGTACACTCAGTGGTCACATAGTTGCATGGAGTTGCATATAGATATATATGTCACCTATGTTTGCAGGAAGAAACTCGTTGCGTCGGCAGCTAGAAATGGGTGGAGTGTTTTCGAAGGCGGATAAATGGTTTTCGAAGATTGATGGATGGTTTTCGAAGATTGATGGATGGTTTTCGAAGATGGGTGGATGGTTTTCGAAGATGGGTGGATGGTTTTCGTCATGGTTTTCGAAGAAAGAGATCCCTCGACCGTCACTCATTGAGGGAGTTCCTGGCCGTGGTAAGGTTGTGTACAAACGGGAGGTTTTCCATACCGCTGAAAAGAAACCACACACATTCAGATTCGCCCATCCGACAGGGCCAATAACTGGTATAGCATGCACTCCCGTTAAAGACGAACAAATTCAGTCACCCGAAGCCACAGTGACTGAGGGAGGTCTCCACCACAAGCATGTTCATATCTATCTAGAACCAACACAGAAAGGCCCGTGGGCGTATCAACTTGCTATCAACGCAGAAGAACCCACATCATCGTATCAGGTAAGGATTCAGTAGTTGCTGGGGCTGACTAAGCATCTCGGCTGCAAACTGCTAGGTGTACGTTACGCCACGACGTATCAACTAGGGACGTTCGCTGCCTAAATGCTAAGATACAGTCTCCTAAGAAACCGATCAATAATAAGTAAATAGAATGGAGGCTGTGGATTGGATTCGTCTGGCTCAGGGCTGAGCCTGGCGACTAGCTACAGTGTTCAATCATGGGATGCAATAATCTGGGGTACTTGTTGACTCGCTAAGCAACTATCCGTGTCGCGGTTTGTGCCTGCACGTTCGTTTGTGCATAGGCCATGTACAAAACTCAAGTCTTGTTCGTGTGTTGATGGAGGCCGGTCACCAATATCGACTCAGTAGCTGTCCTCCTTTTTTCGGGAGGCTGCGGGTTCAAATGTTGGGCTCGACACTGAATTGTCGGGATTTGTCATGAGTGTCCTCAGTCCCTTCGGAAATATTCTGGGAAGTATTTGAAATTGGCGACCAGGCTTGAGACGAAATCTTCTTTACTTTGTAATATTTATACCAACTCATACGCTAAAGGACTATACATTACGTTATGTACAGTTCCCGACATGTTTCGCTGCATGCCACATCATCTTCAGGGGAACAACGTTAGAACACTGTGAAACCACTCAAGCAGGCCGATCTTAGTACTTACAGGTTCATAAACCCGTTACTGCTCAGTCCTTATGTTTGTGACGAACCACACAAAATATTTAAGGTCACCAAATCATACAAAACTGGGGGTAATGTTGGTCCAGTTTGAGGCACTCTTTATTCTGATGAACAACTCAAACAACATTGAAAGTCGCTAAAGTAGTGTGTTAGCTGGGTGCCAGGGTGTCAGGGGACGATATGACTCCACATTCAGGGTGGTGAAGTTGACAGCAGGACATTCCTGGGACACGTTAATGCCTGTCGGCCATATTACACTCTGTGACATCACAGAAGGCTGTGTGCATTTTGCAATAAATACTGTATGTCAGTTGAATTGACACACCACAGTGTTCCCGTGTGTTCTGAAACATCTGAAAATTGAAATTGTCTGCAGTAGATATTAGTTGTACGTAATTTACTGACCGTTAGAGTTTCAGGACGTATCATAGTTGAGACATGTGCATCTCTGTTCAACAGGCCGGTGATAAGAATGCACCTGCTGGTGCTAGTGGTGGTGGTGGTGGTGGTGGTGGTGGTGGTGGTGGTGGTGGGGCTTCCTCAGACAAAAACAAGCATTATGAAAAGGAGTCATCAAATGAAAAGAAGAAGTCTAAAGAGTCATCACGGTGTTCCATTTTGTAGTTAAAATTTACTGTCTTTGTTACAAACGTAATGTGTTCATTTTTTGAAAATATTGTAATTCGATAGGTACGTGTCAGCGGCGAATTCTTCGGTGTGGCTAGTCTAGCATCGCTGTACCACCGAAACGGAAGAAATGTCTTCCTTCACTGTACTAAAAAAAAATTTGAAAGAAAACTTGTACATTTTTTGTTTTCGAAATTTATTACTTAGTGTGCTGTGCAGTTTGTGTATCTGGTTGCTAAAAGGGCTACGGCAGCGGAGCATTCGCAGCTGACTGTACCGCTTAAAGCGTGCGTGCGTACTTGCCTGCCTGCGAGAGAGAGAGAGAGAGAGAGAGAGAGAGAGAGAGAGAGAGAGAGAGGGCAGTGTGGAGTGTTACAGAGTCAATTTAAGCAGAAATAAAGTAACGATAAAAACAGCGAACCTTATTGTCTCTTGTGGAATAAGCGAGAGAGAGAGAGAGAGAGAGAGAGAGAGAAAGAACTAATATTGCGACGGAAGATTTTGCTAGTGTAGCGGGAAGTTTGCCGCATTACCCACTGGATATTACACAGCGCTGCAAGATCTTATTAGTTGCATACGTTTTTCTCATATTGAGACAGCAGGTCTTCTTGGTTGTTGCGCCGTGTTTTTGGGTAATTGCTTCCCGACGTTTCGAAGAAACCAAACGCGTTCATCTTTGTCCGTGGGCTGACCCATAGCCATACGAAGGCGGCGCGTCTGTTGAAAAATTCCGTGACAAATTACCCAACCACACGGCGCAACAACACTGAAGGCTTGCTTGCTCAATAGCAATGCGGTGGAAACCTCAAATCACTGTTTTTGTATTAAGCTTGTGTTTCCATCTGACTGTGTTATCCCCATCATTGATTCCGGTTTGTTCATGCGTGATGATTTTCTATGAAAGTTTGAAATTATAAAAGTTTTCATAGTACTTGGACGTGAGTCACCTTGGATACGTAGCGATATTATATGTAAAAACGAAAGGAAAACGAAATATTGTGCGGTATTAAATGTTGGCACTCAGAGCCCTAAGGACTTGGCCGTTTGCACAGCAAGGTGTGGTTGTTGAAAATGTTACATCACTCAGCAGAAGAGCGGAATTTCACTTAAAATGGCGAAAATGTGTCACGTGAGAATTTTAGATTTTATTTCTGTGTTCTGCAGATAATGGTTGCGTGTAATAACATGTACATTTTCGATTATTGTATCATCATCATCATCATCATCCATCATCATCATAGGTACGGTGGAGAATTTTGGGAGATTAAATTTTAATTTCTTGGAGAGTAAAGGATGGCTGGGAGGTGTATAAGAAGGCATTTTGTGTCCGTCCGCTCCACCTGACCTGTGGATCAGATTCGCCACAGGTACGTAGTGGAAGATTTGTTTTTTCACACCGGGTATGTACGTTAAATACAAATGTATTGCAGTTCAGATAATGAATGGTTAATTTGTAATGCAGGGTGTTCTCGGTGGGTGGGGCATACTGCGCACCACAACTAAAACCGACCGTGCATGCTTGTTGGGACAGAACTATGCCAGCATTTGAACGCAGGAAGTGTAAGTAAATATACTTTACTTCGTAAGAAACTGCACATATGCACAGGAATTATTTATTACATTGTGTGCTACAGTCTGCTTAGAACTTACCGTCACATAAAACAGGCCACTAGCCAGGAGTAGAGATGGCAGACGTGGTGCAGACCGTTGACCTCCGTTAGTGCAAAGGGCCGGCTTCAGAAAAGTTGTGCGTCATTTTAAAGGAGGAGCCGATGAACATGTCAGTGAGTGACGTAACATCGTCAGGGCCCCATAGAGTTGAAAGCCTGTTGTTTGGTAAAATAGGCAATAACGCTGAATCATCTTCAGAAGCAACAGGAATATTGTGTCAAGTGTGCACGAAGCAGCGAAGACAGGTCCATGTCAAATCCTCTCTTCTAACGTACTTGTTGCCGTTTCAGTTAAAGCTTATGCGTTGTTGTTTTAAGCCTGAAGTTGATTCTTACAAATCCCGTTACAAATTACGAGAATCGGTGTTTTTCTCTTGGCAAGACATACTTTTAATGATGTTTTCTGAAACTGTTTCTGTTACCCTGTTCCGAGAATCATACGAAAAGCATACAAAGAAGGTGGACCAAGTGCGCGGTCGTAACGTTGAACCGACTGCAGTAAACATCGTACTGCACGTTGTCACACAGGGAAATGCGGAAGTTGTAAAAGAAGGTAAAACTTGTGGTCACGTGTATACAGGGTGTCAGTAAACAGGAAGTGACTTCCAGTTGGCGCGAATTGAAATGAACTTACGTATTTATGGGAATTGTGTGTAACACTGGGTGTGTGCCAATGTGCCGCTGTGCCACTGGTGTAAATTAAATATTTCTCTTAATACAGGTGATTTATTTAGAACCTTTTTTATCGGGTTTTGTGATTTTGACTTGACTGCATGTTTCGGCCTTTCTAGGCCATTTGCAAGTCCATCACCGGATACTGGGTGTTACTGTATTAGTGTTGTATCTTGAATGGAACTCTGCACCTTTGAATTTTAACCTGTAAACCATTTAAGTTCATGTAAATTGCAGCCATATCAGCAATATTGTCACTATATTCCTTAGTGACGCTGGTTGCAAAAAATTGCTTTCACTTTGAGACCTTCGCTCTTCTGCGATGTTACGCGGCGTAGGTTGGTAGTTTGTTAGCAAATATCGGCCTACACCGTAGGTGGGTAGTTTGTTAGCAAATATCGGCCTACACCGTAGGTTGGTAGTTTGTTAGCAAATATCGGCCTACACCGTAGGTGGGTAGTTTGTTAGCAAATATCGGCCTACACCGTAGGTTGGTAGTTTGTTAGCAAATATCGGCCTACACCGTAGGTGGGTAGTTTGTTAGCAAATATCGGCCTACGCCGTAGGTGGGTAGTTTGTTAGCAAATGTCGGCCTACACCGTAGGTGGGTAGTTTGTTGGCAAATATCGGCCTACACCATAGGTTGGTAGTGTGTTAGCAAATATCGGCCTACACCGTAGGTTGGTAGTGTGTTAGCAAATATCGGCCTACACCGTAGGCGGGTGGTTTGTTGGCAAATATCGGCCTACACCGTAGGTTGGTAGTGTGTTAGCAAATATCGGCCTACACCGTAGGCGGGTGGTTTGTTAGCAAATATCGGCCTACACCGTAGGTGGGTAGTTTGTTGGCAAATATCGGCCTACACCGTAGGTTGGTAGTTTGTTAGCAAATATCGGCCTACACCGTAGGTGGGTAGTTTGTTAGCAAATATCGGCCTACACCGTAGGTGGGTAGTTTGTTAGCAAATATCGGCCTACACCGTAGGCGGGTGGTTTGTTAACAAACTACCGGTCTGCGTCGCGTAACATCGCAAAAGAACGAAGGCCGCAGCTACATCAGGGCGGAAGCGTGACACTTCGCGCAGTGTGTTTTTTTTTTGTTACAGTGACAATAGCATTCGGCAAGTGGTTACCACTGGGTGCCATTATACTCATGTTATTGTAATTTTAACAAAGTATAGCTTTTTTCTTTCGAGTTATTTTTAATTCTCAATTTAATGAATTTTAGTTCTGTGTTTTTCATGTTCGTTTCTGTCGTGGCTTTGCTCTTTTTCTTCTTCTTTTCCTGTTTTGCACGTCCTGTGTTGGTATTGGCCACTGGGTTGTTGAGTCACCACATAAGCAGTATCATCATCATCGTTGTGATAATCATTGCACCAGCCATGACCGGTCAGTCTCTGTAATGGTGACCAGAGTTTGTTTTGTGATGTGTGTTCGCTGTTCGGGTCGCTTTGGCGCTAGTGTTGCCGGTCAAATTCTGCTCGTGTGTAGAAAGCTGGGCCCTTACTTACAGTCAACGTACTGTTAGTTGGATAAAGGGGCACCATAACACTGCCACGTTCTACGAAAGTCACTTTGCACGTGTGACAGTGTGTGATTACGAACAGTAATATGTACCGTGCCTAGCCCGTTATGTGTGTGTGTTTGTGTGTGTGTGTGTCAAATATTGGTCTCATTCCACAGTTTATTGCAGAACTGTGAGGTTGGAAAGGCGAGTGGCGGTTTGTAGCTGTATGGGATATATAGTGTCGCTATAGTGTGAAAGGTAGTTGTAATACGTGAGTGGAAAGCAAGTTCTTTTCAGCGAGTTGTTTGCAGCGTAGCGGGTACTTGCATCTAAGAGCCCTCACAGCTGCGTTCCACAAGCGGATGCAGCTGCGCGACCGAGTGGCGCTGCTGAGAGCCCTTACAACTGTGCTCCACGCGCGGGTTGAAGCTGCGCGACCGAGCGGCGCTGCTGAGAGCCCTTACAACTGTGCTCCACGCGCGGGTTGAAGCTGCGCGACCGAGCGGCGCTGCCGAGAGCCCTTACAACTGTGCTCCACGCGCGGGTTGAATCTGCGCGACCGAGCGGCGCTGCTGAAAACAGAGCTACGTCCACACCAGCTATTTTACTGCGGTTATGGCCCCTGCCTGCCTGCCCTCTAGCGTTCTAGTCCGTATCCTCTGCAGCCGGCGCCCGTTGCGATGAGGAAGTTCCTGCGTGATTGCGCAAGATAGTTTTTAACAGGAAATGACGTCATAACGTCTCTTGCTTCGTGCCGGGCACGAGGCGGGTCAGTTACATAGACTGTATTAGGATCTGAGTAAAGACGAACTGTTAAATGTCCTCCAGGAACATATTTCCGAACCGGACACAAATACGGGAATGTGTCCGTCCAGGAGAAACACCTTTTACTGCAAGGCAAGATTAGGTGTATCCGTCTTTCCGTAGTCATTCTCATAAAAATTCATATGACATATTGTTTATTCTCTTATCACTGCAATGTTTAAAGGAGGATTTGAAGGATGATAATATAAAAAAATGAATGGAGTGACGGGAGTGTGTATGAAATCCCAGGGATGTAAGATACAAAGCGAGAACGGAGCTGTACATAACAAAGCGCTGAGTGACAGAAAATTAGTTATCAAGTTTATTCACAGCTGCATTTAATTGTGTAAGTAAATCTGGGTAGGGACTTCCCCAAAGACGCTGTTGGTTGCGGTGCGGTAGGAAGGCGATATAGCATGAAAGAAACGTTCGTAATTGTGCCCACAGTCCGTGTCTGGAAGACCTGTACGATATAGCTGCGGGTGTGGCGAAACGTGCTGGTAAATATACGCGTATTGTGTGTAATCATTTTTCCAGCTGTTTTGAAGAGTAGCGCACAAAAAGCTCCATGGTCGGGGGCTAAAAGCATGCATCAAAGACACAACCGATTTTAGAACTCCCCACGATTACGCTGTCCATTTAAAGTAGGGCTGCGGAGTTGGAGTCGGCGGTAAAAATGTACCGACTCCGACCCCGACCTCAGTCTAAAATCTTCCAAACCCAGAGCCCTGACAGCTACAGTAGTCATTAGACTTATACTTAAATACAGGTTAAAGTATCGCTCGGTGCCAAAGAATCCCTCGGTGCCAACTCGTTGTGGGGCTGCCTGGGGTAGGTGACGTGACATACAAACAAAAAGTTGTCCGTCACTCACAGGAACCGTATCAGTTTCAATACAGCTGCCGTCCGACAGAAATAATCACTGGGATTGCGTGTGTTCCTCTGGATGATGAAACTCAGTCACCTGAAGCTGAAGTGCTTCACGGGGGTGTCAACCACGACTTTGTCACTATTCGTCTGGTACCTGTGGAAGAAGGCGAATGGGCGTGTGATGTTTCTATCTGTGTCAGGGCTGTGGATTCGGTATACGAAATCTCCGACATCGAATACGGCTCCAACTCCTCGATTTCGAAAACTGCACCTCGGACTCGGAGTCCGACTCCGACTGGGTTTCGCACTGGGTCTCTGAGTCAGACTGGGTTTCGGACTAGGTCTCTGAGTCCGGCTGGGTCTCTGAGTCCGACTGGGTTTCGGACTGGGTCTCTGAGTCCGGCTGGGTTTCGGACTGGGTCTCCGGCTCCTCCGACTCCGCCTCGGACTCGCGGTCGGGCTCGGAGTCGGACTCGGTACAGTTTTACCGACTCCGACTCCAACTAAAAATTCCTTCCGACTCCACGACTCCGACTCCGACTCCACAGCCCTGATCTGTGGGCGCAAAAACTAACCTGCTATGGAGGTAACAGGCAGGCAGCTCTTGGGGCTGCCTGATGTATGACTGTAAAGCCTGAAGTTTGTGGGTAAAAGGGAGATGAGTGTGGAGAAGGTTGGATGGTGCCAGTGAGGACTTTGTCTCTGTTTGGTGAAGTAACTGAATTTAGTAAGCTTTGTGTACGGTACCTTTTGTTACATAGTAATAACTAACTAACTAACTAACTAACTAACTAACTAACTAACTAACTAACTACATGGAGCAGAGGCCTTCTTAAGAACCTAACAGTTTCTCAGCCAGTCAAGAAATTCCCCGCATTTTATGGAACCCGGAGGTTCATTACCGCATTCACAAGAGCCCGCCACCTGTCCCTATTCTGAGCAAGCTCAATCCAGCCCATGCCCCATCCTACTTCTTGAGGATCCATTTTAATATTATCCTCCCATCTACGCCTGGGTCTGCCAAGTGGTCGTGTTCCCTCATATCTCCCCACCAAAGTCCTGTATGCACCTTTCGTTTCCCCATACGTGCTACATGCCCCGCCGATATGTCAATATAAAGATTAATATAGAGACTAAATGCTACCGACAGAACTAGTTACTGATGATCGTTATTAGTTTACGTTAGCTGACATGTTTCGATTATCCGTGATCATCACCAGCCTTTTTCAAAATTAAGAAGTGCAGATATATATATAATTGCATTAATTGTACTGGCAGTTGCAGCAGTGATTTTACAACATTGTATGTACATGTTGCTTGTCATGTTTCATTATAATTACTGACTGTAAAAGTGTAGACTTAAAATAAAAATAAGAAAACAAGGTTGATCGTGGCTGGTTTACTACAAGGAATTGAAGATTTTGTACTTTGTGGTAAGTGCAATGTTACCAAATTTCGTAACGGTAAAATTACGTTACATTAGTGCACTTTCCTGTCGGTTTTTTGAATCATAAGTGGTGTATCAGAGGTTTGGTGGTTTGATTTTACTGTAGAGGAATATTATAAACTAAGTAATGGAAATGTGTTGTTTGTTTATGTAGTAATTAATTCTGGGCGTTTTTAGTTTATATATTTCGTGCTGTTCTTGTAGTAAAAGTATGTAAACATTTAGACTTATTGGGTGGCACCACGTAGAATTTTTTAATGTTAAACCTGGTCGTATGTAAAGTTACCGCTAGGCTTTAAAAGGTTAAAAAGCCCTGGTCTACACGGGGCTATTGCTTCATGGAAAAAATGTTTAACCGCTTATACCAAACTTAATTTGATAATATAACCAACACAGTACACATTATGGATCACAGCTGCGTTAGTTAGCTTCTGCGTGTGTTTGTGCTTCAGTGGACATGCTCATGGAGACTGCGTGTCAACATACTTTGAAGGCACTTAAGGCTTTTTTAAAATACTGACCCGCCCCTACTTAACGCAAGCGCAAGTTACGCGGGTTTAGATTATGCAGTTTTTTTTTAAAACGTGAATAAAATGGAATAACATTTTTAAACGCGCCCCGAACCTTTGTTAGCGGGAATGAGGCGGAATGAGACGAAGGTGACGGAAGGATACTGCTGGGCGATAACACAGGTGACGGCGCGGTCATGCTGCGGCTGATCAGGTTTCATTGTGTTGGAGTTTGGATTTCAACTGGGCTTCTTTGTATTTACATAGGTATATAGTTGAGTACGTATATATATATATATACACATATATATGTATAATAACATATACACACACGTACACACACAGTCAATTCGGACTTGCACCGAAACTCGCGGAACGTAACTATTGCACAAGTCTGTGAGGTTCTGTACACTAAAAGCAAAATCATAGATTACTGTGCGCGTATTGTTTGTTGATGCAGAAACCTGCTCTGGGACCTAATTACTTGATTGAAGTAAATTATGTACAGTCTAAATCAGTATTATGTAGATTGTAATTTACAACACTGCATCCTTTTATACTGAATGCGGTCTTCCGGTACGTGACGCCGTGTATTTTTGTGGACAGGTAGGACTGCCAGTGTTTTGAAGGAACTTATTGCCTCCATCTTGTATATAGGGACGGCTGTTACTGCTCCGACTCGGAGATGGAAATTGGCGAGTTCCTTCCAAACATTGATGCCTATCTTGCAAACTACACGGCGTCACATCCCAATACATCGTAATCTGTATCAGGTCATCAGAACCTCTAATTTTATGTGTACAACTCACACAGTCCTATTCACACATATTTTGCTTTGACATTGACGCGGGTATAAAACGTAAGAAATGCAGTCCCAATTCTCCGTGTCGTTTGGCGGATTTCCTTTCGCCCTCCCTGTTCGCATTACCCCCACCACTGCCGCTACTTTCATTGCTGATGGAGCCCGAAACACCTTAGTCAGCTGTTACGAGCTGCAGAGTGCTGCTGCGTCAACTGCGGTGCGCATTGAGCGCGTGGTGACGAGATGTGGCTGTAGTTCGGAACCCAACCAATAGATGTCAGTGACAACCCGCATGTGAGTCACTGGTGTATTCAGCTTATCGAATCAATTCGTCATATCGATAGCATGTGTTCCAGTTACGTATTGTGATTCTAACCTTTAATCTCTTACTTTGATGTTGTTCCTTGGCCGGTGAAGGCGATAGGTGTTTATTTGAGAATAACGAGTGTCCTGTGGTGGTTACATATAGAAATCTGAAAGCAATTGGAACTTTACGTATTTCAAACAGTTTACACAAGTGGTGGTATAGCTGGGTGTTTGAATCTGCGACACGTTAACACAGTTGTTAATACGCCATTTGGATCAAGGATAATTGTGAAGTGTGTTGTTGTATCATAGTGTGTGTTCGGTGTTGTATAATTTTTGTCGTTATCCTTTAGAAGAAGGCGTCTAATATTGAATTCGTCCTTGTAAATATTGCTGCAGTTTTTTTTGTTCTGACACAACAGCATTTCCTGTTGCATATCGTAGGATTTGTCCGTGTGATTTGGTGGTGTCGTACTAGTTATACGCTGATAGTGTTGTAGCGAGGAGCTTTGTTGGCTCCCGCAATATAGCCAGGCTGCACGTGGTAAGCAGGTGGTGGGTGGACCGCAAGGGGACAAACGCGAACAGCGTAATGAAGATGCCGCCTGCAGAATCGTTCCTGCGATCGATTAAGAGAAGATCCCTGCGGGTCAAGCGGTCCAGATCGCTTGGCATAGAGGAGAAACGAAAGTCCGGTGAGTTATATGTGGAACTTGCTAGGTTTTTGGCCGAGTTGATTGCTATACAGTCTAGTTTCATAGATAGACGTTGCGGAGGAACCTGAACCCTTCACTTTAGGGTATGTTTAATTAAGATAGAGGCAACAGGTTTCTCTGGAACATTGGTTCCTGTCTTCGAAACGACATGACGTCACGTCTGAGAAGACCACAGTCCTCATATTCACTGTCGATAGAATCTCCGATTCCATGTATTATAGCCTAAATGTTTTACTGATTGCCCAATGCACAATTCCCACTTTCTGTGCTGGTACCGAGAGAAGTTTCATGGCTACGAACGGTGGGGTACGTAAACAGTGTGGGACATGACTCAGTAACGAATTTAGTGATTTATACCGGTTATGTAGTGTTGTTATGGGCACGTTACAGGCCAGTGTTGTGTTTGATACAGTATGTATAGTGTAAGCATAATATTGATGAAACCAAATACTGTTTCCTTCAGAAAGTTTGTGATGTTTACAACAAATATTGACCTCATGAATGCAATATTGTCGATAGATTGTCAGCCTTCCGTCAGACATTATGGGTACCCATCTGTTCCTGATAATCCACCAGGCAACTTGCTTTGGAGTCTGGAGTAGTGCGGATTGTTGATCATATGTATTGATTTTTACAGTCAGTATTGATGGAAGTGTATTGACAATATTGACCGCATAAAGGGCCCGTTAGGTCAGTGAAATGCGGGAGGTTTCAATTGTCCGGTCGTATGGCTGAAATATGGGAGACGTGGGATGAATACTGTCTTTTTGTGGACACGAACGTCTTGGGGGAGACATCACTTGGTAGACTGAAGAAAATAGAAGCACAGCATTCGCACAATATTAGGAAAGTACATATTTTTTTAGGGCGATAGGTGAACTGGTAAATTTTATATTCGCACCGTGCATTGTCTTAGAAATGAAACACATGTATCACAAACCAAGTAATGCACTTTATTCACATTGAATTGTTAAGAAGAATGCTCCTACATGTTTCGAACCTACAAGGTTCATCTTCAGGGAGTCACACAATCACTAATCACACTCACTAACCACAATATGGTAACAAAAGTGCGTGTGATTAGTGATTGTGTGACACCCTGAAGATGAACCTTGTAGGGTCGAAACATGTAGGAGCTTTCTTTTGAGCAATTCAGTGTGAATAAATTGCATTAGTTGGTTTATGGTAATTTATGTTTAGGTGAATTGGTCTACTTTAAAGTTGTGTCACTGGTGTGTGCCCCCCTGTGTCTGGTCGGGCTTGCTGCCCTGTGATACACTGTCGGGATTTTGAAGTGGTCGCAGATTTGTATCAGTCCCTGCAGGTGGCCGAGAATGCCGAAACTTGCAGCAGAGTTTAAATAAATGTGCAATGGAAGCCGGTTATAACGTCATCGGTTTATGCAACACCCCGTCTATAGCGTCAGATATTCTGTGGTACCAATTAATTCCCCACTGTTAACCATAACATTACACTCCTCGGTTATAACAGCACTCGTTTATAACGACACGGAATATTCATTCCCTTTCGTGACGTTATAACCGAGTTTGGCTGTATTTGTAATCCACGAATTTGTCTGCCTTGTTGGTTGCGTTGTTTGATAAACTGGAGTACACAGTCAAAATGTATTACAAATAAGTACCCTTTATCCTGTTACGGTAAAGACGTTAACCTTTTAAAGCCTAGCGGTAACTTCACATACAACCAGGTTTAACATTAAAAAATTCTACGTGGTGCCCACATTGCGTTTATGTGTTTTGTACGGATCTCAGAACAAACAGCAACTTTTGCCTCATAAAACATTAAGAGATTGGTTTTTATAACCGAAGTTGAGAGTGTTTACAGCGCGGTACGCGCTGAGTTCTTATATAAAACAGATACGCTTCGTCTTTAGAGGGCTAAACCGTGTACAGATGTTCGTGTCAAACGTTGTGACACAGTGGACACTCACCGATGTTACCGCAGTAACACTTTTGAAAGGGGAACTTCGAGGTCAAATGGGGAGCATTTCGTATTCTAGAGTCCCAGTGATGACGGCTGACCTCACAGAGGCTGTCGCGTTTTCCATAAAACTACGGAAGTTCCTTGGCTCACTGAACGACCGTCAGCTTCTCAGGAAGAGTGCCTCATGAGGTTGGTCGCTGCTTCAGTGCGTCAACTTAGTACGTTAAATGTACGGACCAGCGAATAACAGCATAAACTGTAACTGACGTTGGGTGCTTCGGATTGCCATTTGTTTGTATATTTATGGTTTATTGTGGTACGCTGCCCTTATTTCATACTATATAACTTTGAATGGTGCTGTGGTTGGTTAATGATGACTTGGGAAGGATTTAGGAGTGACCGTGGCTAGATTGAAGTACTTCCCAGGAATCTGTCTTCGGGAACCGAGAAAAACCATGAATAATGTGTCGGGATATCAGATGTCGCGGCCGAAATCCGAACTGCGTCCCTCTGAAATACGACACAAATCAGACGTGTTCCCACCTGACCCAGCGTGTTCGCGGCTATAGCAGTTACGAAGTTTCGGTGTTCATTACGATAAGCATGTTCAGGGTAAGGCGGAAGAGAAAATGTGGGTCTGGCTGTGGCAGGAGGGTGGTGCAAGGTGCTACGTCAATTTTCAGGGGAGATTGTCATCAGCGGTGCCATCACAGTGAGTCGAGATTGTCTGATGTTTGCGTGGTGGCTGGTAACATAAATGCCGCCCAACTTTCTAAAGTTCGGACATTGTTAGAAAACACACTGCACACATGATAAAAAGAACAATGATTATTTGGAACCAGGAGAGAGGAACTGACTGAAGGCTGGAGAAAGGTGCACGTTTATGTAGCTTTATAAATTGTACCCTTCACTAATTAACCTTTTAAAGCCTGGCAGTAACTTTACGTACCACCAGGCTTAAATTTAATCAATTCTCCATGGTGCTCGCATTGCGTTTATGTGTTTTTTACCTATCTGGGAACAATCTGCAACTTTCACCTGACACGTCATCAAATGATTGGTTTTTTAAACTGAGGTGGAGAGTGTTTACTGCGCGGTACGCCCTGGGTCTTTATATTAGACAGAATGTGTTTCGTGCTTAAAGGGTTAATGTGATTGCATTAAGGTTGACGAGGTGGGGGATGTATGTAGCACGCACGGGAGCTAAAAACTGCATACAAAGTTTTGGTGGGAAAGTATGAAGGAAATAGACGTGATGGGTCATCTAGTGTTATACCGTGCCAATAAATGTGGTGGCCACGCCTTTAAAGCGATGTGCAAGTACTGTGCGATTAGAATCCAGATGGCGCTGTCCTTTATGAATTACACCAGGGCACTTTAATTAATTTGAATGTATTTGTTGTTTAAAGTCGTAGCTGCTGTGTTTTGTTACTGAAAAGCAAATCGCCCGTGTCACTGGCAAAGAATTGGCACTGTTGTTTTGCACGCCGTAACTAATTTGGCAAGAGACGCCATATGCATTTGTGTAATTGTAAATGTGGTCGGGTCTCCATGACAGGAGTGTTCAGTTTCGTGATTCTGCCATACTCGCAGTCTGTCGGAATTGCCGCAGCGTCCTCAGGGTGCCCTAACTCGACCCACCGGAGGCAGCAAAACGCTGCATCAACCCCTGCCGACGGACAGTAATTTCCGTAATTATTTGACGTCAGTATTGTGACTGTCATTTGTCATCTGTCGGTTAATATAGGCTCTGACATGGGATTTTCTGGGTAAGGGAAGAAATGTACGTATTTTAATTCAGCCCCGTATTTGGTTGACAAGAGTTGCCGTCTGACGTCTGTTGAGGGGGGGGGGGGGACATGGAGAGCAAGCCATCTGCTGGTCTAATGAGAGGTCTCTGTGTTATTCATCTGTCATTTTGTCCTGCATTTACTGCTGTTATTTCTGACTCTAATAAGCCGCTGTGACGTAACTACGGTAACAAGCGGAATGCGGTAAGGCTGACAGAGTTCAAAAGATCTTACGTACTTCGCGCTGCCTCCGTGGTTGGGTAAGTTTATATGTTTCAAAAGGGGTGCCTCTCCCACTGCTTGTCATTACAAACAAGGTTAGAGGTTTTCACGTATTGCGGTGACGAGTCCGGTTGTAACCGCATCGGTCAACAGCGGCGTGTAGTCTGGTAGGTGGGTGCCAACGTTTTCGAGGAGCATATTGCCTCCATCTTCAGGGTAGATGTGCATTTCATAACCCATAACGGACTAATATATGATATATACGGTTGATTAGAACATATCAGTTGTTCAGTGATAAGTTACAACATGTTTCGGCTTGAATAAGTCCCTAATCAGGTGTTAAGTACAACAGAGTTTGTTGTACTTAATTTTTTCAAAGTATTTTATATTGTGATACCCGATGATGGTCTTATTTAGGCCGAAACATGTTGCAACTTGTTAAACAACTGACGATATTTTATGTTGTGTTCGACCGTTTTTATTGCTTGCTTATGTGTGTGTATGTGTGTCACTACGGGGTGCATAAACTGATATGAATTATTGAAATCGTTTACGAACGAAATACTAAATATATGTGTGTTTGAACTGATAAATGTGATTTTATCTTATAAGAACAAGTGTAGTCTTTACTTAAGTCCTGTACCTCGGTTCAAATTCTACCCGATGACCGTCTGAAGCATTGTAACTCAGCTTCTGGAATTTGTGGCTGTTCAGATGGCTGTTCAAGGATATCTGATAATTCCTGCCCATCGCGTAGACCACGCTGTATCCAAACGAAGGGAATTCGAAACACTGAGCTAACCTGTTAAAGTGATGAAATGCAAATTAAATTCAATGTCAGTTTCAGAAGGTCTTGTGTCCCGTATTCACTGTATAGCGTGTTGCATACGCCACTTGTGATGTTGCCGCTCTTTCTGTGTGTGGTAAAGTGAAAAGAAATGAATAGGCCTAAGATATGGGGAAGCTAAGGAGCTGGTAAGAAGCCCTTTCCAGCTTTGATATTTCTTCTTCTTCAGGCCCTAAATTAGTTAACTGTGGTCAACATGTTCTCCGTCAAAATGACGATAATCAAAAAATGGGCCAGCTTTAGAAGCTAGAGTGGAATGTGCGCTGTGGTCAATTTTTGAGCGACCCAGAGGCTGTTCGTGCAGTTACTGTGCCCGACACTGAGGTTGTGAACCCAATTAGTGTTCGCCTGATCCGGCGGCTGTTGACTCTGTTAGCCTGATCCGGCGGCTGTTGACTCTGTTAGCCTGATCCGGTGGCTGTTAACTCTGTGTTAGCCTGATCCGGTGGCTGTGAAACCAGTTAGCCTGATTCGGTGGCTATCGACATCGACCCAGTTAGTGTTAACCTGATCCGATGGATGTGAACGCAGTTAGTGTTAGCCTGTTCCGGTGGCTGTTGACCCAGTTAGTGTTAGCCTGATCCGGTGGCTGTTGACCCAGTTAGTGTTAGCCTGATCCGGTGGCTGTTGACCCGGTTCCTGCCACCCCGCACCACATGAAGCAGGGTCTGTGTGTGCTGCATGTTGGACTCGTGTCGCCGTTCCTTGGCCCCTGCTAATTGTCTTGCCACTGGAAGGTGCGGGCGGATATCCGGGTGAGTGCGTCCTGCTGGGCGCTGCGCTTCCTTGTAGAACTGTCGGACAGTTCGGCCGTGGCTTCCGACATATTTTGCGAGATCGAGTGGCTTGTGTTGGAAACTTCTCCATTCACCACTGTGCAGGGGACACTGTTATTTGTGCGGATCTCACCCGCACGTTCGTTCGTATTAACATAGGAACGTTGGAATTTTGAGTCAACAGCAGAGTAATGTAACAGTAATGTAATAATGCATAATGCCGGAGTGCAGCAGACTGTCAGTAAGGTAACAGCACACACACTGAAGAGTCCTGACGACGCAGCAGTGAATTTCAACTGCATTTCCTATTGTGCGTTCATGTGATGAGCCCTAGGGACAAGGTTTGACCCTGACTCATATTGTGGACCCACCGTAACACCATACGATGATGATGGTGATGATGACGACAACGATGACGACGACGACGATGATGATGATGGTGATAATAATAATAATAATAATAATAATAATAATTCAATTCCCTTGTTCTGGCATGCAGTGATAAGCTTTTGTGAACACGTTGGTGAACTGTTTGTACACTTCAGGCGCTGTCTTGTGCAGCTTGTGCAGCCTGACGGTCATGTTTCATAACGGGGGGGGGGGCAGTTGTGGTTTGACCGCGTTGCTAACGAAAGGCCGACTGGAACAAATCCGCGCTGGCTGTGCGTGGTTAATGGCTATTCTGTAAAGAACGGTCATTTGCTGGAGGGCTGTAGCCTCTGGCCGTCGAGCGGTCTGTTGATGCTGTTCCAGTCTGCAACATAACAGTGGAACAAAAACTCGTAAGGAGACCTTGAAACATTTACCTTCAGTCACATGTACAGTAGACGCGTGAGGTCAGCCTGTGCATTGCATCAGCCGTAGTCATGAGAAATTTGGACATCGTCATCTCAGGCTAAAAAAGCCCACAACGTTTCGACAGTGCCCAAAATTTCGGTGACGACTGTGTCAATATACTGTCGTCAGGCTGATTTAGTGATCCACTTTTGCGCGTGTTTTCCACTAATACGTAGGTATTTAAATCGGTACGTTAAATTTCCCAGTCGTCATTTGTAAGCTCTTGTCTAAAATATAAAGAATTCGAGCAGAACGCTTGAAACCTAATGTGATGCATAGGTCTATCATTTTAGCATCCTATCACTAGATCCGGGATAGCGAAGTCAGTATAGAGACCAGAAGACAGGCTGGACGACCGACGAATTGGGGGTTCGATTCCCTGCAGCAGCAACAACAGGCAAGGCGCCCAGACCGCGTTTGGGGCTCACCCAGACTAGTGTTTGTTGGGTACTGGGGCCCTTTGCCTGGGGGTAAAGAGACCAGGGCGTTAGGCTGACCACGTGTGTCCTAGTGCCGATGTTACAATTAAATGGGGTTGTGCCTCCACTCCCCTATACGCTGTCATGGTGTGTACGGGGGCGACATTGCATCACAGATCTGTTATTAACCTTTTAAAGCCTAGCGGTAACTTCACGTACCACCAGGTTTAACATTAAAAAATTCTACGTGGTGCCCACATTGCGTTTATGTGTTTTGTACGGATCTCAGAACAAACAGCAACTTTTGCCGTATAAAACATTAAGAGACTGGTTTTTATAACCGAAGTGGAGAGTGTTTACAGCGCGGTACGCACTGAGTCCTTATATAAAACAGATACGCTTCGTCTTTAAAGGGTTAATATCAGTAGTTTTGTTTTATATTTCGTATTTATGAACTGCTGCTTTTCGACGGGTTATTTGTCGGGTATGACACAAGGTGTGAACAGCACAGTGTAAGAACGTAAGTACAGTTATTTGGAAGTATGGGAAATCAGCACAAAACTACGTGCCTGGCCTGTTCCTTTGTGGGATACTGCAAGCTGTGTTAGAGGGTTACAGGGAGTAATTTGTGTGTTTGTTCAGTTTAAGTGTTTGTTTGCATAGGCAGTCTGCTTGGGGCAGTGCGGTGTATGCGGACAGATGTTGCGTGTTAGTGTGGCTCGCCACAGTGTGGTGGTTTGTGCGGTGCTGCACTGTACAGACACTGTCAGTTTAGGGACAGGGGCGAACCATTTAGCGGACTGAAGGTAATGAGTGAACCGTCCGAGGTTCAAACCCAAGAGAAGTCTGGAGCATGGCTGCTACTTTGACTCCTCTGTCTTAACGTCTCTACATGTCAGCATGTAAAGTGAAAGTTAATGGACAAAATGTGTGAAAACTTGAAACATATCCATTGGCTTTCACCATGTCTGAACATTCGCAGTTAACAACTCTTTAAATGCTAAACAGATGTTAGAAGAATGTGGAAGGCCTGTTATGGAGGCTTACTGAAGTGTTTTGACACATGGCGGTTTTGCTTAAACTGGGACACCAAGAACTTATACTGCATGGAGACGTACGTGCATTTTTACGTGCCTTTCAAGCGTAACTCGATGGCATTTATCGTAATAAAATATGTTCTGAAAATAACTTGTAGAGAAATTAATGTCGTATACGTTCCTTACAGTGGGGCCGCGGTGGCGCAGTTGGTTGAGGCACTGCGCTATAAACCAGAAGGTCGCGGGTTCGATTCCCGATGGTATCATTGGAATTTTTCATTGACATATGGGTATGGCCCTGGGGTCGACTCAGCCTCTAACAGAAATGAGTACCGGGAATATTTCCACCTTACCACCTTCATGTGCCGACTGTCTAGAAATCTGACAGCCTCTGGAACCCTCAGGCCTGTCCAGGCCTGTAATGGTATTGCTTGACCTTTATATGTTCCTTACAACAGATTAGTAACATATTTATTGCAAGTAATTTGTTATTAATCTCCGTGCATGTGATCAGTACAGTAAAAGAAATCCAACTTATTTACAGTGTTATTGTGTATTTATTAACCTTCATCTCTTAGTTCCCCAACATGTTTCGGCAAATAGCTGTGCCATCATCAGGGGGTGTTATTACAAATTGCATAAGATTTAATGCACATCTTACGCAGGTTGTAATAGCAGCCCCTGATGATGGCAAAACTATTGGCCGAAACATGTTGGTGAACTAAAAGACAAAGGTTAATAAGTAAACAATAACACTGTGCATAAGTTGGATCTCTTTTACTGTTATTGCAAGTAATTGCACATACATTCATTAATGACTGTTTCTTATATCGTACTAATTTGTCGTACATGTTTCGGCCTACAGACGCCATCTTCAGGGAGAACGCTGGTACAAAGGGACACATTTTATATAAAACAATGTGTCTTTTTTTGTATGTGTTCTCCCTGAAGATGGCCCGTGTAGGCCGAAACATGTAGAAAAAATTACTACTACATAATTATTCATGAATATATATGCAGTTAGTTGGAAGAAATAAAATGTATTGTAGAGAAATGTATAGTACGTACTTTATGTGACGCCTGCTTTTCCCGTAAGTGTTACTGTTATCGATACAGTTAAGTTAGGGGCACGTAGGGCCATAATTGCTACATTTTCCAAACTTCCCTGCGTTCGGCGTAGTGTTACATGTCACTCAGCTCGTACACGAAGCCCTTCGTGTAGCCCGCAGCCCTTTGTGACCTAGCGTGCAGTCAGGCAGCAGTAAGACTGTGCAAGTGTTTACCTGCCCCCGTGCCCATTTCTGTCCGACAGCTGGAGGCTGTCTTCCGGCCGCACCAGCTGCAGCAGTTTCCGTCCATTGAACATACGTGTAAACCACACGTGGTCGCTTGAGCGTGTGTTGGTGCCTATCTGCCTTTGCAGATTCCAGGTGTCGATAATGTTATTGAACATTTGTTAAAATACACCTAACTGTTTATGGTGTAGTGGTTATTATACGGTGCGTTTCTTTTCTCGCTGCCCAGAGTACCGCAGCTCTCACAGGACGCGTGCTTTCTATGCGCTAAAGCTGCTGTGCACAGTGCGGCGGTAAACCAAGGATCCTCTGTGCACTACCGGCTGTACAACATGGTACATCCTGCGTTCTTCTGGTGCAGTGTATTTAAGACCTTGACAGTGAAGATTAACTTGATCTGTAGTTGAAGATCAGTTCGTACCGCGCAGTAAATACACTCCGTCTCGGTTATAAAAACCAGTCAGTTAATGCTGTATAGGGAAGTAATCGCTGTTTGTTCTGAGATCCACACAAAACACATAAATACACTGTGTGGGCAGGACGTAGAATTGTTGAATGTTAAACCTGGTGGTACATATAGTAACCACTGGGCTTTAAAGGAAGACCCAGTTCGTACCGCGCAGTAAACACACTCGGTCTCCGTTAAAAAACCAGTCAGTTAATGCTGTATAGGGAAATAATCGCTGTTTGTTCTGAGATCCACACAAAACACACAAACACACTGTGTGGGCAGAACGTAGAATTGTTGAATGTTAAACCTGGTGGTACATATAGTAACCACTGGGCTTTAAAGGAAGACCCAGTTCGTACCGCGCAGTAAACACACCGTTTCGGTTATAAAAACCGATCAGTTAATGCTGTATAGGGAAATAATCGCTGTTTGTTCTGAGATCCACACAAAACACATAAATACACTGTGTGGGCAGAACGTGGAAATTTTTAATGTTGTACCTGGTGGTGCGTGTAGTTACCACTGGGCTTTGAAGGGTTTAGACTTGCATGTGATGCTCAAAACCAACAGGAGTTACTTCTGTGACAGCATTAACTGGTTGGCCTTTGTGTCTGACACGTTGTGTTTTCTGTGGAGTATAAACTGAATCTTTAGTGTTGTTTGGCTTCATTAATTCATTTATTTAGTTTCTGGTTTATTTAACGACGCTGTCAGTTGCTCAGACTACTGTATGGTGGGATGTTAAGTCCATAATGAATTTGGAAATACGTTGAAGGAAATGGCCGTAGCATGACCTGAGGAATAATCCCGGAATTTGCCTGAAATTACTGAGGAAAACCACGAGAAATCTCCGCCACGCTCGCATCTCCGTTCCAGTATTGAACCTCGGACTTCCGAATATTGAAGAGTACCGCGATGTACCAGTGTTTGCTTTGTAACAACGTGTTTTTGACTGCAGTGCTTCAGCAAGGCCAGTCACACGTGTAACGCCATTTGCAGCGTGTCTGGCCCCAGTACGTGTTCCCCGCTCGGTTTCATTGCCTTGTCACTCGGGCCGTTGTGCCCCGAAAGACGGATGTGGCACAGCGCTGCATATAAATTGCGTCTCCCAGTTTAGTGTGGGGCTACACGTATCGCTTTATTCCGTAGTGCCTCTCACCCCACTGACTTGCTACTGTACTCCGCATCTGTCGGCGAAGGTGTGCACTTTGTACCGGCAGGTGTGCAGCGGCATCGCCACACCATCGACTCCTTCTCGATAGCTTTCTTCTAAAATTCGCAGTCCTGCACCGTGAACAGCGGCCGCAATAAAGTGCGTGTGCAGATTGTGCAGACGTAACAAGCAGCAGCTGTTGAAAGCTGGTTTCTAAGTTCGTCGCCCTGTTGAACAATGTAGGGATGGGAGGATAATATTAAAATGGATCTTCAAGAACTGGGGTGGGGGCATGAACTGGATTGAGCTGGCTCAGGATAGGGACAGGTGGCGGGCTCTTGTGAATGCGGTAATGAACCTCCGGGTTCCATAAAATGCTGGGAATTTCTTGGCTAGCTGAGGAACTGTTAGCGTCTCAAGAAGGCCTCTGCTCCATGGAGTTAGTTAGTTAGTTAGTTAGTTAGTTAGTTAGTTAGTTAGTTAGTTAGTTGAACAATGTAGGCTTGCTCCTTAAGATGTAACATGTCCAGTCTGTCAGATTTGGCATTCTGCATTGCGACGTCACTCACAAACCAAGCTCTTCTGTAACCATAGAAACCGGCATGTGACTCAGTCGCCATGGAAATCGTTTTAGTGACATCACTCACAAACCAAAGTTATAACGTAACCGTGGAAACTCGGCTGTGACCCATTGAGAAACCAGACTGTGTCTGACCATGGAATCCCTTGTTGTGACGTCACTCAAAAACCAGAGGCCTAACGTAACCGTGGAAACCGTTGTGGGACTCAGTCACACCCAAGTGCATATGACGGGGCAAATGTAGTTTAATCGCTAAAGTAAAGTACAGTGCGGTAAAGTAAAGTAAACTTCATCCTAGAACAGGCCATGAAGGCCCAGAGGGGAGTAGAGGTATAACTCCACCCTTTCTTTAATCTAGGCGCTAGATGAGGGTGGGTGGTCAACGCCACGCCCCGGCCGCTTTACCCCCGGGAAAGTGACCCGGTACCCATTTTGTAGGACAATGAGTGGGCCCGCAGGGCCGGTCTGGACGGGTGCGGAAATTCTCGCCGCCAGCGAGATTCGATCCCCGGACCGTCCAGCCCGTAGCGACTGGCTATACCGACTGAGGTATCCCGACCCACATAATTTAATCGGTACCTGGGAGTAAAGCGGTCGGGGCGTGAAGCTGACCATTCACCTCCATGAATGACACACATCATGCTTTTTATGGTTCTTCTTTCTTGTTCATGACATTACAGAATGAGAACCTATCTGTAGGGTCAAACACACCCTGCTTGACCCTACGGATGTAGGCTGTACGGTCTTTCGAAACATCGGGAGCTGTATATACCAAACGACTCAGTGTCACATCCACGGAGACTTGAATTTTCAACACCGCAGTCAAATCCTCAGAATCTCGTATTTAAACCCTTTAAAGACGAAGCGTATCTGTTTTATATAAGGACTCAGTGCGTACCGCGCTGTAAACACTCTCCACTTCGGTTATAAAAACCAATCTCTTAATGTTTTATAAGGCAAAAGTTGCTGTTTGTTCTGAGATCCATACAAAACACATAAACGCAATGTGGGCACCACGTAGAATTTTTTAATGTTAAACCTGGTCGTATGTAAAGTTACCGCTAGGCTTTAAAAGGTTAGTCTTTTACGGACGCGATGTGCTTTCTGGGAGCCACAAAACTAGTTTTCCCTGTAACAAAGACGCTTTGTACCATCCTGCACTTTCTCTGTGTGCTGGGAAGTGATGCACTAAATTCTCTGAGAAAGCCATTTAGAAGTGCTTGTGGAGGTGAAGGCAGTTGAAGCAGACATCTGCATGAGGCCGTTTGTGGTGATAAGTTTTCACTATGCGTTGATGATTCAGCAAGATATATATAATGGATTTTTTTTGCAGCAAGTGTTCGTAGTGGCATGTTCAGCCGAAAGATGATGGTTGGTGTGTATGGCTCATGCTGGGGAACGCTGAGAAAGGCTTACAGGATTGTCGTCAGAAAATTCTGAAGGACGAACTTTTCTGAAACACTTAGGCGTAGACGGTGTTATAATATTAAAATGGACAAACTTGAGCGGGAGTGCGGACTGATTGGTGTGTTTTGAGGTAGTTTACAAGGTGATAACTGTGATGCACCTTCTGGTTGACCAACTGTGAAGAATGTCTTGAATAGGTAACCAACTGTTAGCTTGTCAGGATGGATTCTGTTCTGTATAATTAATTTTGGTGACTCAGTCTTCAGAAAGCTCGGTTGCAATGGGTGCCCCCGGTATTTCATTTCAGTTTTGTGTGTTCTTAGGACAGGGACTCCTGTTTGTTCACTGGTTTTGTCCGTTGGCTGAAACGCCGCCTGCAGCTACGGACAACCGTCATGAGGGCAGTACGCTTTGTGTGCGGAATCATACCTGAGGCAGGCTCCCTCTTTTAAATCAGTTCACCGTATCTTACAGACTGGATCTTTGTATTACAGGTTTCAGTCTGAACTTTGGCCCCTACGGTTCTGCAAGTCAACCGCTGTGTATTTGAGGGGCTGGTCTCGGTCCGCCCCTCTTTAAAGTTACCAGGTTTTCTTTATTCGCTGTATAAAAGCGATTCAAGACATGTGCCTGGCAGATGATGTGCTTTGTATATCGGGAGCTCTGACGTCTAGATTTAAACGTAACGGTAGTACGCCTCTAATAAACAGCACAGGCATAGGCGTTGTTTACGGAACATAGAGCTGTAACATTTACGTGGGTCTTTCGAGTTTTTCTTTGTCGTAGAGACATTTGAACCTAACTTCATATGCGTTTCCTTCCTGTCCCATTCCCAGGACATCCTGTTCATGACACTCCAAATAATATTTGGTGAGGGATAGAAATTACGAAGATCTTAAAAAGATATTCATCTCGTGGAATATGACGCCGTGTATATTGTATATAGATACGTAGACAGGCTTATTGCATCCATCTGGAAGGCAGTCGAAGAGAATTTACCGTGAAAATGGAAACAACAAACCCCTCCAAAACCTTGTTATTTGTGTACTAACCCACACGGCGTCATATCCTGGAGGAGGGAAATATTACTGCTCCGAGACTGTTGTCATGCATATGCACTTTTCTCAGTGGTACAGATGCCTAGAATGGCATCATGTCGTATTTGGAGTGTGCTTTCAGACACGCGGTACCCGTACGTCTCTAAACTATTTACCGTACCTATTGTAAGCCCTAGCACTGCGGAGTGGCGGTGCAACAAATGAACAGTAAAATATGTCGCGGTGTTCTGCGGATAGCATCGTTCTACCAAATGTCCGAATTCGAATACAATAGGTACATTATTTTATCTGACAGCTGTCAGCAGTCGCGTCTCATCGGCTCGCAAACTTGCAAAACTTCCAATGTGTGATACGCAGCGCGTTTGTCAGATGTGACGCATGTCTGCGAACGCGCCTCATTGTTACAGATACCTTGCGTCTCTTGTTCAAAGGTGTTAACTCTTGTTTTGTGACCGCGAGGAGGACAGCCACAGTCCCGGGCGCAGACACGGCACTTAGAGTTGTGTCCTGTAGTGTAGCCGTTACGCCGATCCCAGTGGCAGCGCGATCTGCGGCTGCGCTGGCTGGGATTGTGGGTTCGAATCCCGCCAGGGGCTTGGATGTGTGTCTCTTGTGAGTGTTGTATGTTGTCATGTAGAGGTCTCTGCGTCGGGCCGATCATTCATCCAGAGTACTACCACCGAGTGTGGTGTGTCTAAATGAGTGTGATCGTGAAGCCCCGAGAACGGGGGAAGGCCGTGACCTGTAAACGGGTTGAAAGTGCCTCATGGAAAAAACTGTAGCCGTTAAGAGTCCACCCTTTACACCACTTCCATGACATTAGACATTGTATTCATTGTTTCTCCTACAATGGATTACATCTTCTCACCCATAATTGGAGAGATCACCATTATATACATCCAGCACTGTGTCATTTATGGAGATCACGTCGTGTGCCACCTGTCAGTGGCGGCTTGTATGGACTCAGGCACTTCAGAACACAATATAGACAGACTGCATCACTGTGCCAGGATTTCCTGCTGGTATTACAGTTGGATAGTATTGATAAGCGGGAAACAAATGGACGTATGTATTAACCCTTTAAAGACGAAGCGTATCTGTTTTATATAAGGACTCAATGCGTACCGCGCAGTAAACACTCTTCACTTCGGTTATAAAAGCCAATCTCTTAATGTTTTATAAGGCAAAAGTTGCTGTTTGTTCTGAGATCCGTACAAAATACATAAACGCAATGGGGGCACCACGTAGAATTTCTTAATGTTAAACCTGGTGGTACGTAAAGTTACCGCTAGGCTTTAAAAGGTTAAAGACGAAGCGTATCTGTTTTATATAAGGACTCAGTGCGTACCGCGCAGTAAACACTCTTCACTTCGGTTATAAAAGCCAATCTCTTAATGTTTTATAAGGCAAAAGTTGCTGTTTGTTCTGAGATCCGTACAAAACACATAAACGCAATGGGGGCACCACGTAGAATTTCTTAATGTTAAATCTGGTCGTATGTAAAGTTACCGCTAGGCTTTAAAACGCTAATCTAAAACAAACCGCTATATCATCGGAACCACAAACCAATATTTTCCATTAAACTACTTAGATAAAGTAAATCCACTTAAACAGCACAAAATAAAACCAAACCGTCACGCACACGGCACACCTTCTTTCCTCAGTATGCTAAAAGCAGGGAACATCTGAGTAGTACATGGACTTAAATGACTGCCAGTTTTTAAAAACTTTTAAGTGCCGTGTACTTAACGTATTTAGTCTGCTGCTTTAAAAGTTGGAGAGCTGTGCCAAATTTTGCAAGGTGGTCACTATCGAAATAGGGATTGGTCTGGGGCAGTGGGATACTCCCCGGTCGCAGTACCCGCCTTGCGAATGGGTATCAGGTGCTCTTTCTCCCGAGATTAAAGCGGCCAGATCATGAAGCTGACCTTTCACCTCCATCTGGTGTCGCGGTTAAGAATGTATGGAGTTGTACTGCTCTGTCTCCTGACGTCTTCATTGCGTGGTGCTTAGTTGAGCACACGAACAACTTTATCATCCCGTACTTATCGTCTCTGTCTGTTCACTAACTAACTAACTGACTGACTGACTGACTGACTGACTGACTGACTGACTGACTGACTGACTCCATGGAGCAGAGGCCTTATTGAGAAGCTAACCGGTTCTCAGCTAGTCAAGAAATTCCCCGCATTTTATGGAACCCGGAGATTAATTACCGCATTCACAAGAGCCCGCCACCTCTCCCTATCCTGAGCCAGCTCAATCCAGTCCATGTCCCCATCCCACTTCTTGAAGATCCATTTTAATATTATCCTCCCATCTACGCCTGGGTCTCCCAAGTGGTCACCTTCCCTCAGGTTTCCCCACAAAAGTCATGTATGCACCTCTCTTTTCCCCCATAATGCTACATGCCCCGCCTATCTCATTATTCTCGATTTTATTATCCGAATATTTGGTGATGAGTACAGGTCATTAAGTTCCTCGTTATGTAGTCTTCTCCACTCCCCTGTCACCTCGTCCCTCTTAGGCCCGAATACCCTCCTCAACACCCTGTTCTCGAACACCCTCAGTCTTTGTTCCTCCCTCATTGTGAGAGACCAAGTTCCACACCCATACAAAACAACAGGCAAATTTGTAGTTCTGTATCTGTCTGTTGACGCACTATTTTAATATGCATGCGGAGTGTAGACGCATCATCCGGTAAGGGGCCGGCGTTTGCCGTGTGCTTCCTGTCTAGTGTAAGTAAGCTGTTGTGAAATTGTTATCGGGCGGATGTCTGTCGGTCCTCCGTGTCTTCCCGTGGCCTGACGGTGGCGCGTGCCACTGAAGGATAGTGTCGGTTGCTGATGTAACAGGGCTGCTGTCTGCCTGTTAGAAGTGCGTTTCTGGAAATTATATTTGAGAACAGTTGTTACGTCACAGGGAACATACTGCCAGTCGGTTCATCCTGATAAGGGACATAATCGCTGCTAACCAGGGGCGCACCCAAGCGGGGTTGGGCCGCCGGGCTGCAGCCCCCCGCCAAACCCCCCAAAACCAAAATTTAAAGAAACAGATTTTGTAGATATTGTGATATGAGAAGTTTTACTTGATTTACGCTTCAGCCGGTCCGCCACTGAAATCAGCTGATGGCTAGGACATTAGAATTTTGAAAAATAAATTAATAAATTAAGAAAACCAGGAGATTGGACACTGTGATTGAGTTATGGAACATGCAGTTATATTTGTATGTATATAAATGCAGTTGCAGACAGTGTTATGTTGTGCTTACAGCATGATTTTTATAACATAATTTTTAAAATCAAATACAAATTACATATAGCCTCAGGGTCAGCACCCCCCATACCCCCATCGAAAAATTCTATGCGCACACCTGCTGCTAACCAACTGCATGGAGTAGAGTTCTTCTTGAGAAGCTAATAGTTGCTTATTTGGTCAAGAAGTTGCCCGCATTTTATGGAACCCAAAGGTTCATTACCGCATTCACAAGTGCCCGCCACCTGTCCCTGTCCTGAACCAGAGAAATCCAGTCCATGCCTCCCCATCCCACTTCTTGAAGATCCATTGTAATATTGTCCTTCCTTCTACGCCTTGGTCTTCCAAGGTGTCTCTTTCCGTCGTGTCTCCCCACCAAACCCCTGTACGTACCTCTCCTCTCGCCCATACGTGCCACATGGCCCACGAATCTCATTGTTTTTCGTTTGATCACGTGACTATTATTTGGTGTGGAGTACACATCATGACGCGCCACATTATGCAGTCTTCTGCGTTCCCCCTTCCTGTTACCTCGTCCCTCTTGGGCCCAAATATTGCGGATCACATGACGTCGAACGATGGGGTGATGGCAGGCAGGGCGCTGGAGCGGATGTGGCGCGGAGCTGTGCAGGCGTGATTACACGTGCTGTATCTGCATTTTCCTGGAGGAACTGAATAAAACTGCGTTAAAGACTCAGGGTAGTCGATGTACCGGGCGACAGCCGAAGTGTCAGTTTCCCAAATGTATCGGAAAGGCTACCGTCTGAGCCACCGACCTCGGTCTGAAGAGGTTTACTCAGGGGATTGAGTCGGTGATCCGCCCTTTATGATTTTCTTACACGTTCGGCTACACAGTTCGCGTACTGTTATTCGTTTGTAATGGCAGGGGGTGTGTTGTAGGCGCGTTCACAAAGTTACGGAAAGCAACAGTTAGTTTCGTCATGTGTCTGTCCGCCTGTCCGCATGGAACAACTCGCGTCCCCACTGGACTGATTTTCATGAACTTTGATATTTGAGTATTTTTCGAAAAATCTGTCAAGAATAACGGGTATTCTACATGAATACCTGTGTACATTTATGATAATATCTCGCTGAATTCTTCTTAGAATGAGAAATGTTTGAGTCAAAAGTTGTAGATAAAATCAAAACGCGTTTTATGTTCGATAACTTTTTTCCAAAAATCGTGCCGTTTTTAAGATAATGTGGAAAAACCTGGTACAGCCAGACAGGCCACAGATGACAATACAATACGGCGCATGCGCTTTGCGTGCTGGATAACTAAGGCTACAGATACACACTCAGAATATGTAATACTTACGGCTTTTCCACGGCAACAGTGGTTACGCGAACGCGCCTCAGTGTCAGGTTATATGTGCACTGCGTATCTTGTTTTTTTTTGTACTGGCCCTCACATATCAAAAGGGTCTGTATGCCTGAACCAGCTACGTGCACATCAGATAGATGGCGTCTGTCTGGGCCACCAGACGTATGCAGGTTGTGACTTATGGACAGGGTTCGTGCAGTCTGTGTGTGATAGAGCTGTATCAGTTGGAACCAGCGAAACATGGAGCCGACTCCCCTGTCAGTTGAACAGCGGCATACATTCCTGTTTGCTCCACAGCGTTCAGACCAGTTCATTGGCCTACCCAGGCTTGTATCTAATTGGTAGTTGGGACGCTGTCCTGAAGAGTAAATGTGGTCGGATCGTGAAGTTGACCACTCACCTCCATTTATTGTTGTAATTAAGAATTCATGGAGCTTCACGTCCACGCCCCATACATCTTTGTGACGTGGAGATGATAAGCACACTTATGCTGAGTTTGCTTAGAACACGAAGTTCATATTGGAATTATAGAAGGCCCGTTGACAAGGTGTAGTGTATGAAGTGAAAATGTCAAGTGTCGTGACCCGGACTCAATGTTACATTACCTTCTTCGTGCCTGAACTGCCAAATCTGCTTCAAGGTATTCACGGTCGATTAATGGACGGAAGGACCTTTAAATGACATAACCTTTACCTGCAACCCGCTGCGTAGCTCTGTAGATTGGGAGGCGAGGAGTGCCAGGGGCAATTTACACTGATTTTACTGTCCCGCTCGCTTGTCACGTGCCGGCAACTTTTTACTCGTGCTTCTAATTAAGGTCGCATTAATTATAAGTTTAGTGGGTTCCGTTATTTATGGGGAAGAGATTTATGTGTTCGCAAGCAAGAGTATATACCTGTCCCTCACAGTTCATTCTCTGCCTTTGCTTCTCTGTATCCCATTGCATTTTACCAACGTCTTTGACCCTTCAAAACGTTGTGCTCAGAACACTGACCGCCGGTTTAACACTAATCTCTGACTTCTGTCCATATAGCTTATTTATGAGCTTCGTAAATAAAAAAACTCCTGATACGGCATTCACCGATGTTCCTTCTAATGGAAGCACACTGTGTTCTCTCTGAGGTGCGAACTAAACCTTTTTACATGAAACAGATTTCATGTTATTCTCCGAATGTTTAATTCAAAGTAACATATTAACCCTTTAAAGACGGAACGTGTCTGTTCTATATAAGGAACCAGTCCGTACCGCGCAGTAAACACTCTCCACCTCGGTTATAAAAACCAGTCAGTTAATGCTGTATAGGGAAATAATCGCTGTTTGTTCTGAGATCCGTACAAAACACATAAACACACTGTGTGGGCAGAACGTAGAATTTATGAATGTTAAACCTGGTGGTACATATAGTAACCACTGAGCTTTAAAAGGTTAAGGTGTCACTTGAATACCACCCTGAATTCCAGCACATCAGTCGTGTTATTAACACGCCATCACAGCATTGCTGCCATTTTACCTACGTGTTTCAGCCCACACCGTGTTGAAATCACGTATTCAGCCCAGCAGCAATTATGTAATTCATAACATTTACGATGGAGTTGCCGAAGCTCCACTTGAGTGTAAGAGGTGACATGTGCACCCTCCTTCTTATTAACGTTTAAAGCCTAGCGGTAACTTTACGTACCACCAGGTTTAACATTAAAAAATTCTACGTGGTGCCCACATTGCGTTTATGTGTTCTGTACGGATCTCAGAACAAACAGCAACTTTTGCCTTATAAAACATTAAGAGACTGGTTTTTATAACCGAAGTGGAGAGTGTTTACAGCGCGGTACGCACTGAGTCCTTATATAAAACAGATACGCTTCGTCTTTAAAGGGTTAATGCAGTCAGTTCCTCTTGCACGGTGCAATGACTGGTGAACTGCGGCGCTTTGGACCATGCGTCTGATTTTGTGATGTATTTAGCCCGTCGTATTTCGCAATTTGGCAGGTACTGTCTGTAAAACTGTTCTGTAAAATGTGTGCTACCTCACGTACGTACTGACGTTATAAAGTATATTTAGCGATTTTGAAAGCACGGTGGTAAATACATGTACCACTTGTGTCAACACTGTAAAACTTTATCAACCCTTTTTTTACCATGAAGATGGAAGCAGTGGGTTCCTTTGAGCCGTTGATATTTTTATACCAGACAACGCGGTGTCACGTCCCAGAAGACGACAGTCTTAAACCCAGCAGTTCATCTACAGTGTGTTTATGTTCACTGCGGTCATCGTGATAAATATTGATTACTTCCATAAAGAGCCGTAACTTCTCCGTCTTTTTAATGGAGACACACCGCAAATTACGAAGAATATACTGTATTATGTGAAGTGATGTGGTGTGGTTTGGTGGATATTTACTGGCATTTCGGAGGAAATTACTGTCTGTCCAGGATATAGCGCTAAGTGGTCAAAAAACTACGCGGCGTGATGTTCGGAAAGACAGCTGTGTCCATAGGCACCGCTTGGAAAGACGTCATGAGATAGTGCGTTTTCTCTGATGTGGGAAATTAGTTTTTAAATGGGTTATTATTTATTTGAACTTTAGGATTTAATGTGTTAAACAACACTAAATCGTTCCATAGTTTTATTGCAGCCTCCTCTTACAGCTGCTGGTAACGCTAGCTGTGAATGCATTCACGGATCATTGCGTCAGCGTGCCGTGGGCAAAGTATTTATGTCGGCCTTGCACTTGATTGATGCCGGTTTGTAGGCGCGAAAACTTCTGGATCATTAGCACATGTGTCACGCATGGAACACTTCACCTGTTAAAAGTTCCACTCTCCCATCTGGAGGGCATATAAAAGAACCAATTACCGCACCATATGTAACTGCCTGCCCCTGGCTGGATCCGCAACCCCCAGTCTCTCGATTACCATCATGACCTTTCGTGTTTTATATTTCCTCTTAGTTTTTCTGCCCAGGTTTTATTTTTCCCCCTCTAAAATGGGCGTGGAAATGGACAATGAATACTTATTTTGTAGCACGTCGTGACAGCGCACCTTCTGAATTATTTATTACAGTAAATACAAAATAGAACGCAACGTAATATAGAATACAATACAACGGTTTTTAACATTTGTCCGTTCATGTTTCGGCCAGAATTCGCCTGAGGATGACCTGCGTTGGTCGAAACTTGTACGGACAAATTTTAATAATGTTTTACTGTATTTTGTATTACGTTGTGTACCGTGTGGGGATTACTGTATTAGGTACTCATATGTAGCTGTTCTTGGTTGTAACACCGTATGGTCTGGTAGGTGGGTACCAGCATTTGGAGGAACGTATTGTCTTAATTGTGTCCGCTATTTGTATAAGGCCAGCAGCCGTGCTGACATTATAGTCTTTTGTGAGAATAACTCCCTGATGATGGCACCTCAGTGCCGAAACGTGTAGGAGTTTTATACTTCTGAATGCGTTAAGAGTGTGTAAGTTTGTTAATTTGTAAAGTGTAAATGAAAAGTTCGTCAAAAACATGCATTAACAGGCCCGAAAGGTAGCAGTAACATTCTGTAGCATATGTACAGCTGTGAACAGCAACAACACGCAGTGTGACGTCTGCGGGTTATGCTTCGTGACGAAGCGAGAAGAATCTGGAAACCAAAGATACGAACACGTCTCGGTGTTGCGCTATACGTACATTTCGTATCTTGTTTTAACTTGCTGCGATCATGCTTGATAAGATAATTGAGCAACGGGCAAACATCATAAAACTGTCGCAGAAACCTTCGATTTATTAATGTCAGCTTAATGGAGAAGACAGCAGATTTTCTTACAGCATTGTCACAAAATGGCTGCAGGGGACGCCACGACGGTTGGAAGGCTCGTATGGCGCGGTGTGTAGCTTCTGTTGACAATTGTTTTGAAAGGGAGTAACATGTAGATACAATAAAGCCTTTAATAAAGTACGTTCTTGAAAGTAGTATTGTTATTTAATTGCCACGTCTCACAATTACCACTGTCCTTTAAAATATTGAGTACGTGTTTGCTTCGTATTTTATTCAGGGGTGTACTGACTGTTGCACTGGCTGTTTCTGTTTCAGATTCGTTTGTGAACAGCCAAGAATGGACCCTGAGTCGCGGCGTTCCCGACCTCAGGCTGGGGATCGTGGGTTCTTTGTCGTCCGGGAAGTCTGCACTCGTGCATCGATATCTCACTGGCTCATACATGCAAGAGGAGTCACCTGAAGGGGGACGCTTCAAGAAGGAGATCGTCGTCGATGGCCAGAGTTATCTGCTGCTGATACGGGATGAGGGAGGGCCGCCGGAGTTGCAGGTAGGGTCACCTGTTTTCTGACCAACAAGATAAACCGTATCTGGGGCTGTGGTGACGTGGTGACGGCATGTGCTGAGATAATCCACTTGAGTGAAGTACAGAAGTGGCTGTGCTTGCCTTATCTATTAGCTCACACTTCGCTGAACCTTGATAAAACAACAAGATTCGAAACTGTGTGCTCTGTGACGCAAGACACGGGGTTTTTTCAAGCCGTTCTTTACTATCAAAATGCCATACGGTTGCACAGTACACCCGATTTGCGTTAACACCCGTAAGAATAGTACGGCGTTCCCTCACGATTCTCATCCCTTCTCAGCGGTGTTATGTACAGATGTTTCATACCGAATTTTGTCAAAATCGGACAGTGGCTGTGGAACGTACGGATAGATTTTCGTGTATGACAGTGAATAAAGTTTGGCTTTAACGTTTCACATTTTCACGAAACTCACAATGATACGATACGTTTTTGTGGATATCTCCTTTACCAAATTTTATCAAAATCGGTCGAAAAATGTAGCAAATGCTGGCAAAAGTCACCCTTAGTAAAGTATGGCGTTCACCATATCGATCTTTATGGAACTCACAACTGCCCGACAACATTGCGTGAACGTCTTCCACATCGAATTTTACGCCAGTCGGTGGAGCAGTATGGAAAGTGCGGGTAGAAGTTCAGTTACACACTTAGGTACAGTGTGGCCGTTACTAAGCTGATTTGCAAGAAACTCACGCGTGCTTGACAGCTACATATAAAGAATTCTGTGCCGAATTTTCACGAAAATCTGACAATTTTGCCATTGATACTAGGCCATAGACTGACGGACGGACAGGTGTGGCCTTCACAGAAGGCGTTCTTTTTCTTTAGGCGCGTTCGCAAAATCGCGAAAAACGACTATTAGCATCGTCATGTCTGTCTTTCCGTCCGCATGGAACAACTCGGCACCCACTGGACGGATTTTCATGAAGCTTGATATTTTGAGTATTTTTCGAAAATGTGGGATATGACGCCGTGTCGTTGGGGTAAATAGCCCCCAGCATTGTCTTCGTCTATAGAGTCAATAATTCCAAGACTTGCGGTGCTTTTTTGTACATATACAGGCACGACTATCTTTCGAAACGTCGCAAAGCGTTTACCTGTTGACACATTATTGAAGGTTCAACCGTCGGTCAGTATGATGTCTCGCCTGCCTCGAGCTATGTTCTCTGAAATATATCATTCTTACAATAAACAGCCATTATATCACTGTGCAGATTTCACCGATTGGTGTTACAAAAATAAAAGAACAGTGTTCTCTCTCTGTGCGGTAGGAACCTCATCTTTACATGTAATGTAGATTAACCCTTTAAAGACGAAGCGTATCTGTTTTATATAAGGACTCAGTGCATACCGCGCTGTAAACACTCTCCACTTCGGTTATAAAAACCAGTCTCTTAATGTTTTATAAGGCAAAAGTTGCTGTTTGTTCTGAGATCCGTACAAAACACATAAACGCAATGTGGGCACCACGTAGAATTTTTTAATGTTAAACCTGTTGGTACGTAAAGTTACCGCTAGGCTTTAAAAGGTTAAATTACGTATTGAAGGTCCGTACCATGGCTCAGGCGGTTAGTCGCCGACCTGTCACCACGGAGGCCCGGGTTCGATCTCAGCCAATCCATGTAAGGTTTGTGGTGGACGTAGTGGCTCTGGGAAAGTTTTTTCTTCTTTTCGAGCACTTCGGCTGTCCCCTGTCAGTATCATTCCACCAGTGCGACATACTCATGTTAATCTACGTGTTGCTTTCACCAGAAGGGCACAGGGCGAAGCCTGGGAACCTTCAAAACAACGCTGTTTCGGCTATCGGCAAGCATTGGACATAAACTTACTTCCAATTTGAAGAGCCGAAACATGTAGCTAACTCATGAATGACTTAAGTATTCTTGTTCCAACTGCAAACTTGAAACGTCTGTTTACTGAGTACTCAGTGCTGTCTTTGACTGCGCTGTGTTTTCGGAGTTCATAGTTCCATTGTCTTGTGCGTGTGTTGATAGGCCGGGTTTGTGGGTGCACACCCTGTAGTCTGGTAGATGGATACCGACATTACGGAGAATCACATTGCCGCAATTTAAAGGCGCTATGTCACCGCGTGGTCTGGTAGGTGGATACGGACCCTTAGGAAGGACATATGTTGAACCCGGTTATAACGACGTCAGTTTATGCAACACCTCGTCTATAGCGTCAGATATTCTGTGGTACCAATTAATTCCTCACCGTTAACCGTAACATTATACGCCTCGGATAGAAAAACACTCGTTTGTAACGACAGAAAATGTTCAGTCCCTTTCATGACGTTATAACCGAGTTCGAATGTAGTGGGTTTATCTTCACAATACGTGATTGATGTATCGTGACACAATGCAGAGGAATGTATTGCAGCCGTCATGGGGGTAATGGGTAAACCATGGCGTTATGATACGATGTAGCCTGGTTAGTGGATACCATCATCTCTGGAAGTTATAGCTGTTTTTGACATCTTCAGTGTGGGAGACCACGGTATTAGTCTGCGCAGCTGTAAAACCCACAAATCCCAAGCAAGTTCTGTGTTGTTTTGCTGTGATGCCTGTTTATCATTTAAAGGCTGAACCAATGTGAGGAAGTGTAAAGAATCCTTCTATCGGCCGTTAGGTGACTGGGATGAAGATACAAAGATTACATACAGAATTTTGGTGGGGAAACCTGCTGCAAAACCCACATTCCGAAGACCCAGGAGATGGGACAGTACCATTGAGCCGGATGTTGGTATGATAGATTGTGCGGTTGGGAGTTCGCTAAAACAAGCTGAAACACGGTGCATGTATAATGAGTTTTTAAAATAGACAGGTTGTATTTTTATGGTCACTTTTACAGCGAAAAGTTTAAAAAACAAGCTTCGCTATGTCTCTCCTTTTACCTGTTAGCATGTAAGATCGCTAGAAGCGCTGAATGGATTTTCATGAAATTTGTTATTAGCGATTTCTGCTGTAATTTGTTGACACGTGGAAGGTTTTTGTAACAGTCGCACAAAAGTAGCGGGCAATGTAGACGAGTTTCTGGGCGCATCTCGAGCGGACATGGGTAAATATTCACCGAAACGAAAAATATTTCGTACAAACTTCGTGGAGAAAAATGAAACCTACATTTATGTACCTTCTCCGCAAATGTTATGACTTAGTGAGGCAATTAATCCTTTAAAGACGAAGCGTATCTGTTTTATATAAGGACTCAGTGCGTACCGCGCAGTAAACACTCTCCACTTCGGTTATAAAAACCAGCCTGTTAATGTTTTATAAGGCAAAAGTTGCTGTTTGTTCTGAGATCCGTACAAAACACATAAACGCAATGTGGGCACCACGTAGAATGTTTTAATGTTAAACCTGGTGGTACGTAAAGTTACCGCTAGGCTTTAAAAGGTTAAGAGTACAGAATTGAGCGAACGCGTTGCACCTGTCGCGCGCATGCGTATGGAAACTAGTAGATCATCAATAAAGGAACAGTGGATGGTGCTGGGCTGCGGGTCGCATTTTTCCCCGCCTTTTTTTGCATTTTATGGCATCTACTAATTATCCCTTCGTCTACAGTATTGACTGGGTTCAGATTTGATTCATGCTGCAGGCCCTGTAGTCCCGCTGTCAGCTCGTAAAATGAAATGCGCGATCAGGAAGCCGCGTGAGGTAGGTTCGCTCCGCCCTCTGACACAGTGGCCCGCAGATCGACTCTAGTTCTGGGTCAGGTCAGGGCGCGTTCCCCGGGCTTTAACTATTTTAACCTTGTGCATGCTTCGCCGCTTATAAACGCAGCGCTCTTTGATGCTCAGATATACGCCGTTCATGCTGACGTTCTGTGCGTGCCGCACACGAACCATCTGGCGTAGAAGTAGTGTACTAATGTTGGTAGTCGGGGGGGGGGGGGGGGGTGTTATTTGATGTCGGAGGTAAGAGAAAGGGAAACGTCCCCCGCCGTCTGCTAAAGCAGTTAACGCTGCAGTGGCCTTTCTACGGTAGAAATTGAACTTTGGCATGGAAACATCCTGAAGTAGTTCTGCAGGTTACCGTAGCGGTAACGGCACTTGAAGTAGGAAAGTGGTCGGTTTGAATGTCGGCTGGGAGGTGCCTACTGTCGCTGAGGGGCTTCATTGTTTTATTCAGGCAATTTAAGCGCGTGTTAGAGTCATATCTCCATTACGCCGCAACAGCCTCTTCGAAATAATATCCAGGTCAATGACGGTAGTTAATGAATCACTGAAATTGATATGCATCTATGTCACAAACATACCTGATTATTATATTTGATACTGTGTGAGTAGATCAAAGAGTTAAAAATATGGCGACGATACGAGTATTTTAGGCTATTCAGTCGAACCCGGTTATAACGACATCGGTTTATACGACACCTCGCCTATAACGTCAGATATTCTGTGGTACCAATTAAGTCCTCACTGTTAACCATAACATTATTCTGCTCGGTTATAACAACACACGTTTATAACGACAAACAATGTTCAGTCCCATTCTTGACGTTATAACCGAGTATATTTGACAGATTTGATACACACATGTACTTTCTGCTTAAGACAGGTAAAGTCTCTGTGCTGGACGTAAAGTAATGTGGAGGTATATGGAATTATAGCTCCACTCATTCGTAACATCGGCGGTAGACGGAGGTGAGTGGTTAGCTGCACGCCTCGGCCGCCTTATCCCAGCGGAAAGAACTCACACTAACAATTGAATAAAGGTTAGCATGGCTTCCGGAGTCAGTTTGGATGCACTGGAGAAGGGAAAAAATTCCTTATCCCAAGAGGAATCGAAGCACAGTTGGTGTTTCACAGCTTAAGTTCTGCACGAATATAAGAGAGAGAGATGTAACGCTAGCAGTATTTGTGTACAAACTGGAGCAGGCAAGCAGACTTACCCTGCTGGCAGTTGCTTGTTGTGCTAGATACAGATCTTCTTTGAGAGTTCCCGTCCTGGTTTTGCATAGAAACTTGTGTACGGACCGAATATTACGCATAGAAACATAATGTAGGTCAAACAGAGGTCTGTGGGTCGCTCTCGCGCTCTCTCTGTGAAATTCAGTTAGAGGGAGAGAGAGCGAGTTGGCCGGGGTAGCGAAACACTGCACGGATGTGGCTGGGCCCGGCAATGATACGCCCGGTTCAAGCGGGCCTAGCGAGCAGGTGGCCTTGCCTTGACGGATGGTGGCCCCTTGTCTTCCCATTGGTTAACCCTTTAAATACAAAACGCATTCTAAGGACTCGGTGCGTACCGCGCTGTAAACACTCTCCACTTCGGTTATAAAAACCAGTCTCTTAATGTTTTATAAGGCAAAAGTTGCTGTTTGTTCTGAGATCCGTACAAAACACATAAACGCAATGTGAGCACCATGTAGAATTGATTAAAGTTAAGCCTGGTAGTGCATAAAGTTACCGCTAGGCTTTAAATTAAGGCAGTTAGTAGCCGGCACCGCGCCAGTCTGTGTGGGATTTGTGGTGGACAAAGTGGTACTGTGACAGGTTTTTCTTCAAGTACTTCGATTTTACCCTGTCCATATTACACCAATGTTCCTTACTCATTTGTTCGTCTGTCACCGACGATTGATATCGTTAAATAACACTCTTAGAAAAAACATGGCCCTTTGGTTGTAACTTTATTATAGTCGTCAGAAGACAGCGAGAATGTAATTTCACTGTACCTGCAGAGCGACTAAGCGAATTTGATCCTGTCATTAGTCGTGACTTTTGACTGTCTTATTTACGGGAAGCCGTGACTAAAGACTAAGGTGGACGTCGTCACGTTTACTAAGTACTCTATATTGTCACTGCACCTCAGCTGCTGTATCCAAGTGCACCGAGAGTTTTCGGTTTTTAGGCGCGTTCGCAAAATTGCGAAAAGCGACTGTTAGTATCGCGATGTCCGTCCGTCCGTATGTCTGTCCGCATGCAACAACAATCCTCCTATTTAACAGATTTTCATGAAATTTTGTATTTGAGTATTTTGCGAAAACTGTCAAGAAAATACAAGTTTCATTGAAGTCTGACAAGAATAACGGGTACTTTACATGAATACCTGTGTACATTTATGATAATATCTCGCTGAATTCTTCTCAGAATGAGGAATGTTTCGGACAAAAGTTGTAGAGAAAATCAAAACACACATTTTATATTGAATAGAATTTTTTTCCTCCGAAAATCGTGCCGTTTATGAGATAATGTGGAAAAATATGGTACAGCCGGACTGGCCACAGATGTCAGTATAATACGGCGCATGTGCTTTGCATGTTGGATAAAAAGGCTACAGACAGGCACTCAGAATATATAATACTTATGGCTTTTCCACGGCAACAGTGGTTACGCGAACGCGCCTCAGTGTTACGTTGTAGGTACAGTGCCTGTCTTCTTATAATTTTGATCCGTACTGATGGGTTGGTGCGAATACAAGTGTCCTGTGATACAAAGTGATTTGCAAGTAAGGTCAAAATTCGCAGCGACCGGATTTACCAGAATGAACCACAGAGTTTCGAGTAACCGTGAAATTGCAGTGGTTGTCACCCTATCCGCGCGTTGCATTGTCCTATGTCGAAACAGTAGCCACGGGCGAGAAATATAGCAGAGTCGCAATCTTATGGCACTCCGATGCGCGAGCAGCCTGTTGTATTGTTCGAGAGTAGTGTGAGTGGTAGGGCGGGCAGGTGAGGGGCGGAGAATGTGAGTGCAGCATGTCACATCCCTTTCTAAAAACATACGTTTGTGTTCGCGCGTTCTCATATCGCTTCTTCAGTCGGAGTCCGACGATAATGGAAGTATTCCACAACCATCTGCATCTTTTACTATTTTAGACAGGGCCAAAATATAGTACCGGTATTCTAAGAAGGGCAATGTTTTTTGTTCGGCTAATAGCTGGCAACACGGTACGATCTGCACTCAGTAACGCCTTGTAACCAACTAACCCGACACCCCTCTAATACCGCCTGCGGACGATACCAAGTGGAGAGACTAAAATCGGTCGTTTGCGCAGTGCCATAACATTGCGTCCAGACTCTAGCTTGAGGTATTGGCGTGTATTTGCTGTGTGCGTATTGTGCAGTAACACAAGCTGGAGAGAACCTGGAGCTGAGAGTGATGTTAGTGCAAGAAGGAACTACGAATACGTTCACGGATTTTTGGGGGTGTGAGCGGGCACTAAACCAAATCACATCCTCGTAAAGGTGGAAACAGTATGTTACTCTGAAACGTCAGAACGCAGTTATACTACACGCTCTAAGAATCTAGTCGCCGGGTCAGTAATTTGCAGCACTGGTATGGTAGATGTTCGAGCGTGAAGAAAGAGGCTACGGCACCTTGCTTGGTTTAGTGATTTCAGCCTTCCGCCTCTTTGTAAATGAAATCTGCGTTATTGTGTGATATTACGCAGCATAAATTTGTAGTTATTTACCGACGTTTCGGGACAACGTATCGGTCCTATCTTCAAGGGCTAAGGGGTCTTCAACTGGTACCGCGCAGTAAACACACTTCCTGTCAGTTATAAATACCAGTCAGTTAATGCTGTATAGGGAAATAATCGCTGTTTGTTCTGAGATCCACAAAAAACATATAAATACACTGTGTGGGCAGAACGTAGAATTTGTGAATGTTAAACCTGGTGGTATATTATAGTAACCACTGGGCTTTAACCTTTTAAAGCCTAGCGGTAACTTTACATAGACCAGGTTTAACATTAAAATTTCTACGTGGTGCCCACATTGCGTTTATGTGTTTTGTACGGATCTCAGAACAAACAGCAACTTCTGCCTTATAAAACATTAAGAGATTGGTTTTGTAGCCGAAGTGGAGAGTGTTTACAGCGCGGTACGCACTGAGTCCTTATATAAAACAGATACGCTTCGTCTTTAAAGGGTTAAAGAAGACCCAGTCCGTACCGCGCAGTAAACACACTCCGTCTCGGTTATAAAAACCAGTCAGTTAATGCTGTATAGGGATATAATCGCTGTTTGTTCTGAGATCCACACAAAACATATAAACACACTGTGTGGGCAGAACGTAGAATTTGTGAATCTTAAACCTGGCGGTACATACAGTAACCACTGGGCTTTAAAGAAGACCCAGTCCGTACCGCGCAGTAAACACACTCCGCCTCGGTTATAAAAACCAGCCAGTTAATGCTGTATAGGGATATAATCGCTGTTTGTTCTGAGATCCACACAAAACATATAAACACACTGTGTGGGCAGAACGTAGAATTTGTGAATGTTAAACCTGGCGGTACATACAGTAACCACTGGGCTTTAAAGAAGACCCAGTCCGTACCGCTCAGTAAACACACTCCGCCTCGGTTATAAAAACAAGTCAGTTAATGCTGTATAGGGATATAATCGCTGTTTGTTTTGAGATCCATACAAAACACATAAATGCACTGTGTGGGCAGAATGCAGTGTTTTTTAATGTCAGACCTCGTGGTTCGTATAGTAACCACTGGTCTGTGGACGGTTAAACATCCAGTTCCTACCTGTGGTACAAATACCTTGCAGTGTGACGCACGTGAAAACACTGTGTGGGCAGAATGCAGTTACCACTGTGCTATAACCTGTCCGTACGTATCGATTTGCGCATTCAGAGCGGCCATGCTGAGTGCTATGCAGAAGAAACTGCCGTTCTGTGTTGCGATGCATTTGCGTCACCTTCTTATATATTTATTAATACGGTTAAGGCAGTGGTTCACAACGTGTGCTCCGCGGATCGCAAGGGATCCGCGACCAATTCATAGGGGATTTGTGGATACATTTCTGCAATGGTTGCTTTAAGGTTAACTTATTTTTTAATTAAATGAATAATGTTTAGTTAAAAGTAATCGCGGAACTTATTTAAATGGCCATGTGTTTATTTCGTATGACCATTAGAATATCCAGTTAAGAAACCCCCTGTATCCCCGAAGCGAACGACAGTTCATATAAGGTCATATCATGCAATGCATTTTTACGTTTTGCTGTTGGTATGTATTCATAGCTATCTGAAATCAGTTCAGGGATATAAATTTTTAATTCTGGATACCTGTCATATGGGCACTGTAGTTACGTGGGCAAGGATGTTATGATCCGTGGTTATTTTTAGAAGCCACAAGGAGTCCGCGAACAAAAGAGTTTGGGAAACACTGGGTTAAGGCTTTCACTTGCTGTTTCATTTTTTCTTTACGTGGAATGTTGACATCGATTTTTCTGCAGTCTTTATATCTTACTGCACGTGTAACTCCCCCTACTGGGCCCAATTACGTGGCGCCAGCCCCAAACCCCACCCACCATTGATCCAACCCATTAATGTCGTACCACGTCTTTCCCCATTCTCCGTGTTGCAGCATAATGGTGCTGTCGTTTCCCTTTTCCAGCTGAAGTTACATAAAATTAGTCAACTGTTTGCGTATTGCTTTACCCCGTTCAAGACGAAAAAGAGTGAAAGTGCTTCTCTATCCACTGCTTCCCCGATTTTCAGAAGGGAATGTCTTTTTGAACGTTACCAGACTTCGCCCGTTTGTCCTTCTGGTAAGAGTAGCATGTAGACGAAGATGAGTGTGGAGCATTGGAGGAATGATACTGACATGTGACAACCGAAGTACTCGAAAAAAAAACATGTTCCATTGGCACTTTGCCCACGACAAATCTCACACAGAGTTGGGATCGAACCCAGGTGTTTAAGGATGAAATTAACCTGAATCACTTGTAGTAAAGGTTGAGTTCGTACCGCGCAGTAAACACACTCCGTCTTGGTTATAAAAACCAGTCAGTTAATGCTGTATAGGGAAATAATCGCTGTTTGTTCTGAGATCCACACAAAACACATAAACACACTGTGTGGGCAGAACGTAGAATTTGTGAATGTTAAACCTTGCGGCACATAAAGTAACCACTGGGCCTTACTCGGTTAAGCATTCTGAATTTCGTGGAAAACATCATTTAATTACTTGGCACGCAAGTCACCAGGAAATTCACCGGTTTATTCCACCCTTCGTTGTAATGGTTCACCATAAATTAAGCAGATATGTAATGTAATATCGAGTGTCGGGCGTCGCAGAAAAAATGAGGTAACCGTGTTCCGAAATTCGGTACGCTTTACCCTACCTGTGGCATCACACGGCTGAGGCTTCGCCACGTTTTCAGTATGACGAGGAAGTGAGTTATTCTACAGGGTCGTAATTTGTTGTACGCGAGTGAAATTGTTCTGCCTTTAGGTTGGATGTGTGCGTCGTAGTGACCGTCTGATGACGCCCTCAGTTGTAGCTGCATGAACGTCCCGATATTTACCTTCACAGTGTCTTTGTCACTACTAATTTCCATTTATACAAAATCCTTATTTTACAGTGCCAGTAGTGTCAGATTTTATGCTAAATTTCGGTTCTGTGTTGCTAATTACTGATCAATCGTCCAGAGGAGTCCTACCGAGTGTGGTGTGTCTGAGTGTGATCATGAAGCCTCGATAATGAGGAGGCCCTGTCCCACTAGGGACTGTTGCGCCTTGGGAGGGTGGGAGGGGGGAGGGAGGGAGGGAGGGAGGATATTGTTAAGTGACTCTGGGGGAGAGTCGTGTTGCAGAACTTATCAGTTTGTCAAGTACTCAGGAAATATCTCGTCTGGAATGGGATTCGAAATTTAATTTAATTACCATGAACGTAAAAGAACTGCCTGCTAAAACACGTTATTGAAGGAAAGCTAGAGGGAAGGATAGAAGTGACGGGAAGACCAGGAATAAGACGTATGTAGCTACTGGGTGGCCTTAACCCTTTGAACACGAAACATATCTGTTTTATATAAGGACTCAGTGCGTACCGCGCTGTAAACACTCTCCACTTCGGTTGTAAAAACAAGTCTGTTAATGTTTTATAAGGCAAAAGTTGCTGTTTGTTCTGAGATCCGTACAAAACACATAAACGCAATGTGGGCACCACGTAGAATTTTTGAAATTCAAACCGCATGGTACGTAAAGTTACCGCTAGGCTTTAAGAGGTTAAGGAAACAAGAGGACACTGTAAATTGAAAGAGGAAGCACTAGATCGCACTGTGTGGAGAACTCGCTTTGGAAGAGGCTGTAGACCTGTCGTAAGACAGACTACCTGGTCGTGGTGATCATAAGGGCTGTTCATGTTTCCCAACCATGAGCCAGTTGAATCCAGTTCACCCCCTCATATCGTGTCTCTTTAGACGCCCAGATGAATGTTATTCTTTCATCTACGACATGATATCACAACTTATTTTTTTCCACTTCAGGTTTTCCTGCCGAAATATTTGTATGTATTTCTTATCTCTCTCACTCCCGATACATGCCTCATCCATTTCATCTTGTGTGATAGCTTGTCAGTATAAATACTGAGTTTAATCTCTTTATCTCGTTTGCACATTAGACGAAACCCTATTGTTAATGAAAATACAATGAGTTTTGTTCTGTTAGCACGATATCGTGTGCAAAACGCGTACCGTATTGGAATGGAGTTTATTGTGTATAGCGCTGCGTCGTTGTGTTGTCCGCCTGATATTGCGGCTGTCTGATTTCCTGTAGTCACGTTCCGCACATGCATGGAGATAAGCTTGCTCCTGTTCACGTCATGAAGGTACATGAGAGAAGTGTAGGTGTGGCGCCATTCATTCATGACCTTGGCACTAGAAGGTTAGTGGCTAGCCTTACACCCCGGCCGCTTTATGCCCGGTGAAAGTTACAGGACCCATTAGAAGGCCTCAGAACCGATACGGACGTTTCGGAGAAGAGATAAATCCCTTGTCTTTCCTGGGATTCGAACCGTAAACCGTCGGTTGTCGAGTCCGTACCCAAGACACTGTGCTATTGTGACTATCCGTGCTCCGTCAGTCAGATACATAAGTCAGAATTTTAACTTAAGACCGTGTGACGCAGTGCTGCACAAGTCACGGGCGACTAAATTTTGTACCGCCGCGTCAAATGCAGGCGAACTCGGTTATAACGTTGTGAAAGAAACTGAATGTTTTGTGTCGTTATAAACGAGTGTTGTTATAACCGAGGAGTGTAACGCTATGGTTAACAGTGAGGAATTAATTGGTACCACAGAATGTCTGACGCTATAAACGACGTGTCCCATAAACCTATGTCGTTATAACCAGGGCTGTGCAGTCGGAATTGGAGTCGGAGTCAGAAGGAATTTTTAGGTGGAGTCGGAGTCGGTAAAAATGTACCGACTCCGACTCCGACTTCAATCTAAAATCTTATCTACATACTCCAAACCGAGAGCCCTGATAGCTACAGTAACCATTAGGCTTACACTTAAATATAGGTTATAAGTCTAAACAGCAGCCTGATGATTCACGTGGTGGTGATGAAATGTCTTATAGGTTTACCGTTATTAATGCATATTGAGCTTTTATGAAGGAGTCGGAGTCCGAAGTTTTAAAAATCGAGGAGTCAGAGTCGGAGCGTTTGTGTACCGACTCCACAGCCCTGGTTATAACCGGGTTCGACTGTTTTTGTCGGTGGTCAATGCGGAACTAGCTTCGTATCCCCGTTCTTGCGCCTCGAATTTTTGAGGTGGCTCGTAGAATTTCCGAGAATTTGTGTACCCCTGATGTAACCTAAATTGTTAACTTCCGCCGTCGATCCATTTGTGTTCGTTGAAAGTCGGTGTCGGCAGTGAGCATAGAGGCAAGTTGGTGGGTCACGCGATGGCATCACTTCAGACGTCCTGGCACCTGGGGAGGGCAGTAAGCAGGGCTGCTCGGCAAAGGATGTGGGCAGGGGGCATCTGTGAGTTGCGTGTACAACACCATTTGTGGATACACGTAGAGAACGAGTGCAGGCAGACAGTCCGTCGCCTGAGAGTGTACTGCAGTGACCACTACACGTTCTTTATGCAGTCTGTGTACACAAGGCACGTCATACGTGTATTAGGATGGGGTGGGGGGGGGGGTGACGCAACACGTAAGATGCCTCGCAGTGGTCGTTTTCGGGGGAAGTAAAAGGTGAATGTCGGACAGGTTTCTGACGCTTTCGCAACAACGATTTGAGAATATGAAGCTGTTACGTTCGCCATCAGGCCGACCCCATTGGCCGCGCGGTCTAAGGCGGGGGTCTGCGGCTGCCGAATTTTTGGGATTGCGGGTTCGAATCCCGCCGGGGGGCATGGATGTCTGTGTTTGTGTGTTGTCAGGTAGAGGTCTCTGCGACGGGCTTATCACTCGTCTAGAGGAGTCTTACGGAGTTTCGTGTGTCTAAAATGAGTTATCGTGAAACGTCGTAAGTTGAGGCCATGACCCGAATACGGGCCGAAACACAACTGGGGGCGGGGGGAGATATCAATGCGTCTTATTTATGTTACTCATCTCCGTGCATATGATCAGTACAGTAAAACAGAACAACGCATGCGCACTATTATTGTGTATTTATTTAACTTTAATCTCTATTTGTCTGTTTGCTTGTTTTAAAACAGATTAGGGACGCCTGGCCAGAAATAGCACCGTAGCATCCAAACAAGTACAAGAATTAGGCAGCGTTAATTTTTATGAAAGAATTTTTAACTTCCAGGATCTTAATACAGTTTTATAAGTCACATTTTAATGCACATTGTCTTATGTAATTTGATGTAACCCCCTTGATAACGGCAAAGTTGTTGCCGAAACATGTCGGGGAGAAAATGAATTGGAGACTAAGGTTAAATAAATACACAATAACATTGTGCATAAGGGGGGTCTGGTTTGCTGTATCTATACGTCTGTTCGCGCGCAAAGTGTCGGCAGCAATTGTACATGTTTCTTTTATGACGTTTTACATTCGGGAGTTAACTAAAATTTGATGATAGATTTCACTTTTGGGTTAGAACTGGACAGCTGTAATAATGGACAGTTTACATGCATTTTTCTGCCTTAATTCCACAAATATTTTCAGTGACACAATTTTACAACGTTTAGTACACGTAGTTACGGTCCCGCGGGTATGATTTAGTTGGTGATACGCCAGGTGGCGTGTTCAGTGTGTTTCTTGCGTTTTTTTGTTTCCGAGCATTAAACAACGTGAACCAGTCGTCAGCATTTTTACCTTCTGCGTACATTTACAAACTTTTGCAGCAGCGACAAGGTGACGCATAAACGAATGACGGTCATAAGGTGAAGGTCACCGTTTTCCAATACAATCAGTGCAGTGTAACCACCTGTACGGACGGACTGTGTGACGGTTTCCCACATTTGCCTCTGCGCATGTGAAATGGTTGAAACCCGATAATTAGAGTTGCAGTGGCTGCTACATTCTGTGCACAGAGCTGAAGTACACGGAGCCAGGTACCGTTCGTTCGTTCGTTCGTTCGTTCGTTCGTTCGTTCCTTCCTTCCTTCCTTCCTTCCTTCCTTCCCTCCTTCCTTCCTCCCTTCCTCCCTTCCCTCCTTCCTTCCTTCCTTCCTTCCTTCCTTCCTCCCTTCGTTCGTTCGTTCCTTCCTTCCTTCCTTCCTCCGTTCGTTCGTTCCTTCGTTCGTTCGTTCGTTTGTTCGTTCGTTCTTTCGTTCGTTCGTTCGTTCATTCGTTCCTTCCTTCCTTCCTTCCTTCCTTCCTCCCTCCCTTCGTTCGTTCGTTCCTTCCTTCCTTCCTTCCTTCGTTCCTTCCTCCCTTTCTTCGTTCGTTCGTTCCTTCGTTACTTCCTTCCTCCCTTCGTTCCTTCCTTCCTTCCTCCCTCCCTCCCTTCGTTCCTTCCTTCGTTCGTTCGTTCGTTCCTTCCTCCCTCCCTCCCTCCCTCCCTCCCTTCGTTCGTTCGTTCCTTCGTTCGTTCGTTCGTTCCTTCCTTCCTTCCTTCCTTCCTTCGTTCGTTCCTTCTTTCCTTCCTTCCTCCCTTCCTTTGTTCCTTCGTTCGTTCTTTCGTTCGTTCGTTCGTAGTCCTTACCTATTCTACCTGCTCACAGTAGGTGTCGAGGGTTTTTGTGATTTCATTTGATCACACTCAAGCACACACCACAGTCGGTAGGACTCCTCTGGACGAGGGATCGGCCCGTAGCAGAGACCTCTACCTGACAACACAAACACTGTACAAGAGAAACATCCATGCCCCCGTGGGATTCGAACCCGCGATCCCAGCAAGCACTCGGCCGCAGGCCTACCGCGCGGCCGCTGGGATCGGCCCAGAGCCAGATATATGAGCATTAAATGACGTTTTTTACTCTCCTGACATTCACTGACGTTATGCCCGATATTTTACATTATTTTGCCATACTAACATTTTGAAGCCTAGTTGTTACTATATCTATACCATCTAACGTATCAGAATTTCTTTTAGGTTTCCTGTGGTTCTAGCAATAAGCACAGAGTATTTCCCATAACAACATTAACTGATTGAGCTTTCGAATGACTGTGTTCTCTGTGAGGTACGACCTGTATTCATGTCATTTAAATTAATGACTTTGTTTAAGCAGATCCGTGATTTGCTGATGTAACGCAGTTGGGTCGATTCGCTGTCTGCGGATGTTACAAGCTGTCTTAAAGAAGCGGAGTGTGACGTTGCGGACTGGAGTCCACTAGTTTAGGCAGTGATCTAGCCCGTGTCTCGTGTGACCAGGGGAAGCACATGACAGCGCCTCGTTAACGATCCTAGAGGTAGTGCAACCGTCGAGCTATCGATTTATATCGGATGTCGTTTGTCAGTCTCGATTATGTAAGGACGACGACCTAATTTGGAACCTGACAGACTCCATGTGCCTCTGTCTGCTGTGTCCCATAATTCTACGCGCGTGGTATGTGAGGGATTGCTTATCGATTTAGCTGTGGTTTTGGGCGTGAAACTGCGTGGCGTCTTTGTTCTTTTGTGACTTAGACTGAAACTTATAGGGTAGGTTTACATTACTCGGTCACAACGAAATGTAGAAACTGTAACACGAGCATTGCGTTGCCATGTTGCGTGCTGAAACGGGTTGCCGTGACTCATGTTGCTGAAGGCTGCTGCTTCTTGTTTTCGTCATCCTGCTGCTGCTGCTGCTGCTACTACTACTAATAATAGTAATAATAATAATAATAATAATAATAATAATCCTGACTTTAAAGGACGAAGCCGTAGTAGCCCAGTCGGTATAGCGACCAGGCTACGTGCTGGACGGTCCGGGTTTCGAATCCCGGTAGGGGCAAGAGATTTTTCCCTTCTCCAGAGCGTCCGGAACCACTCTGGAGTTCTTTTCCGAGGCAAAGCGACCGGGGCGTGAAGTTAACCTCTCACCTCCATCTAGTTCCGAGGTTAAGAATGAGTGGAGATATACTTCTACTCCCCCTCTGTACCTTCATGGCATGCGCAGGGAAGACTTTATCTTTTTTACTTTTTCAAGAGCTTTCCCTTCTCAATATAAATCCAGACGCCTCCTTAATGGACGTCCTGTGTTCCATTTCCCTGCCGGTAAATATTTCACAACAGCCCACTGTAGTCTGTATCTGTCTGTTCTACTAACATTTCGTATCCATTTACTGTTACAGTTGTTGCTTTTCCCAAAAGTGGTTCTGTTTGTGGAATTAAAATTTAAAATTTGAACTCAATATATGTCCTTTGTTACTGCGCTACAAACCGGAAGGTCGCGGGTTCGATTCCCGATAGTGTCATTGGATTTTTTCATTGACATTATCCTGTCGGTCGCACTATGGCCCTGGGGTCGACTCAGCCTCTAACAGAAATGAGTACCAGGAATATTTCCTGGGGGGTAAAGGCGGCTGTGCGTAGGGCTGACAACCTTACCACGTTCATGTGCCGATTGTCTAGAAATCTGGGAGCCTCAACCTCCTGGAACCCTCATGGCCTGTCCAGGTCTGTAATGGGGTTGCTTTACCTTTTATATATCCTTTGCATATCAGTACTCCCTGATGATGGCTATAAGAAATAGCCGAAACGTGTTGCAGTTGTTTTCCATGTATGTATGAGTGAACTTCGTTTTGAAATTTCTTGGCACTAACTCATTTGCCTGTAGATTAACTCTTTTCAAGCCTAAACTTTATCCACGTAACATAAAAATTCATTTCTTACTGCACATGAAACGTACATCTCCATTACAAAGATAAGGCGGTAACTATTGTTTAACCTTTTAAAGCCTAGCGGTGACTTTACACACCAACAGGTTTAACATTAAAAAATTCTACGTGGTGCCCACATTGCGTTTATGTGTTTTGTACGGATCTCAGAACAAACAGCAACTTTTGCCTTATAAAACATTAAGAGACTGGTTTTTATAACCGAAGTGGAGAGTGTTTACAGCGCGATACGCACTGAGTCCTTATATAAAACAGATACACTTCGTCTTTAAAGGGTTAATTGTATCTTATAATTCAGTTGTCTGCTTGAATTCAGTTGTCTGTTTATATACATGCCGTCTTAACAGCATAGTGGCCAATTACAAAAAGAGTAAAAGTGCAAGACGATGACGTCAGCAATTCAAGACAGTTGCAAAGCTAAGACAAAAGAAAGGAAGAAACAAAACCCTACAGATGATTTCATTGGAAGCGAAAGTTAAACCTAAAGGGGCAGACAGTCTGTACGTGGTTGTAACGAGTGGGAACCGCTTGCCAGGACAGTGAGTGGATATTCAGTGTTGTGGTGACCTGAGACATGGTTGGTGAGAAAACAAAATGTACCCTGCGTCTTTCTTTTTATTTTCTTTCTTATTTTGACCTCTTCTACCTACTCACTGTATGTGTAGATGGCTATTGTCGCACCTGATCACACTCAGTGACACACACACACACACACTCGGTAGGACTCCTCTGGACGAGGGATCGGTCCGTCGCAGAGACCTCTACCTGACAAAACAACAATCACAAGACGCAGACTACCATGCTCCCGTCGGGATTCGAACCCGCAATCCCAGCAAGGAAGCGGCCGTAGACCTACACCTTAGACCGCGCGGCCCAAGGGATTAAATTTATGAATAGTAATTTAATGAGAATATGATGATGATGATGATGATGATGATGATGATGATGTGACGAGGTTTTCGTGGGCAAAATATCCTGCCGTATGGTGTGAAGGCATGAAATACAGTAATGATGCTACATCAAGACGCGATAATGTGACTTGGAAAATGTAAAACGACATAGTAATGATAGCGTAACTAGCGGAGTTATTTGTGACATAATTAGCGCAATTTAATAAACAAATAATTAAGCAAAAACAGTTTGTTTCTGAGCGTCACGGTGCCAATATCTCCACAGATGGCGTTAACACTGATGTGCAGCTAGCAGAAGTACAGTTGCGACGTACGGAGCCATCTGATGACTTGCCTTCACTATTTGTTGTGAACGTCACTGTATTTTGCTGAAGTGAAATTTGTTCCAGAATTTGGGATGAACTCATCCACAGCGACCCACTGAGGGCGTAGCTGCAATTGTCATCTCGTTTCCCCTCGCTACACTGTGCGGTCTGTGTTTGTGATTCATGTGTATTCGTTAGGAAAAGCCGCAGGGACACAGGTTGAAACGAATTGAGATGGGAGGATGGGTGATGTTGACAGGGAAGTGTGAACGGTTCCCACTTAACTATCATGATCAGTGCGACCGGACCCTCAACTGCTAACACGTCTGTTTGCTTTGATGGTGCCACGTTTGAAGTCGAGTAAACAGCAATAAAGTGTAAAGCAGTCAGTGATGTGTAAATCTGCAGTCACGTCGCAGAACACAAATCGCTTTATGCATTGCTAGGAATATCAGCGTTTTTACGCGACTAATATTAACTGTCGCCACTGTGCGAGCCAGTGATGGTTGAAGCCCAGTGGCAATGCTGTAATATTGGGCAGTGTTGACCTCCTTCGCAGTGTGGAGAGATGATGGCCGACATAATAATGTGGAACTGTGTTGGCTGTCTTTTTAATATTGTGCGATTATGGCCAACTTTATGATATGTGGCAGTAGCGGTCAGCTTTATGATGTATGGCATTGACCCTTTAAAGACGAAGTGTATCTGTTTTATATAAGGACTCAGTGCGTACCGCGCTGTAAACACTCTCCACTTCGGTTATAAAAACCAGTCTCTTAATGTTTTATAAGGCAAAAGTTGCTGTTTGTTCTGAGATGTGTACAAAACACATAAACGCAATATGGGCACCACGTAGAATTTTTTAATGTTAAACCTGATGGTATATAAAGTTACCGCTAGGCTTTAAAAGGTTAACCGTCAACTTTATGATGTGTAGCGGTGATGGGCAACTTCATGGTGTCACTGTTTGGTATGAGCTGGCATTTCTGTTGCTCTGTTGGCCACTTTGTGATCTCCTGCCGAATTTCCAAGGTCACTATTATGTACGTCTTTCTTTGTTGTCTTGTGTAAGGGCTTTGGGTTTGATCATATTCCCCAGAGGTGGTGAGGGCCTTCTCCCCCCCACCCCCTCCATCTCTGACTCGTGAGAGGCTCCATGCAGACGGAGAAAGGGGAGAATTTTCTATACGACTGGAGGAATAAAACCCCTAGAGGAAACATTGCCAAGTGAGGAAGGGGGAGAAAAGGGGTAAAAAATAGATACGTATGGGGAGATCGGCAGTGTGCCTGTGAAGTAAAAGCCGGAGGTGATGTTATCCGGGGAGAAGCGGAGGATGAAGAACGTATGGAGTAGGAATCCTTAAGGCTTTTCTCTTCTCTGACTGTACAGTCGTTGCCAAAAAAAAAATAAAAGCTAGAAACATGCGTTATGGTTTTTGTAGACGAACTGTTTTGCCTTATGACCGAGGTTTGTCATCGACTTCTAGTGTTGCAGTCGTAGACTGCTGCATTCGACTGAACTGGATACGTTATGTATTCTGCGGGTTGCCGAAGTATTGGTCGTGAAGTTTTGAAACGCTTAATCCAAAGATGAAAACATGTGCACGCTGTCACGTTACGCTGTTCAGATGTTACGCGTACTCATATACAGTAAAAACTGAAAGTAGTCTAGAGCATACACGTCTGTCGCTTGCCTATCGTCACGTATATACTGAAGTAGTTACAAACGGGATCCGAATATGAAAGGACTGGGAGGTATTCTTAAGGGGTTATGACAGTGTTATTTGCTGAAGAATATTCTGTATGTAGCAGCGTCGCTTTGTCTTTTTGTCGTTTTTAATATTGTTATAATGTAGCTGTGTTGCCGGGAATTTATGTAATTGTTGAAACTGGGCATTTTTGACGAGCTGGTTGTTAGTAGTCCTCCACTGTAACTCAGTCAGTCCTCTCGCCGTAGTCTTGTATACAAGAAGCCGTTTGATGTATGTTTAATGGCGTTGTTTGCCGTGGCGAGCAGGAGACACGGACGTGGGGGAAAATCCTTCTGTCGCAGACGGTGCAGTTATTCATAACGTCTGACAGAATATTATTCGGGTAATCAAATCGAGAAGAATGAGATGGGCGGGGCATGTAGCACGTATGGGGGAAAAGAGAGATGTATACAGGATTTTGGTGGGGAGACCTGAGGGAAGGCGACAAGTTGGGAGACCCAGGCGTAGATGGAGGATAATATTAAAATGGATTTTGAAGAAGTGAGATGGGGCCATGGACTGGATTGAGCTGGCTCAGGATAAGGACAGGTGGCGGGCTCTTGTGAATGCGGTAATGAACCTCCGGGTTCTATAAAATGCGGGAAATTTCTTGACTAGCTGAGAAACTGTTAGTTTCTCAAGAAGGCCTCTGCTCCATGGCGTTAGTTGGTTGGTTGGTTGGTTGGTTAACATCTGATAGATGGGGTTAATCGTCGCATATCTGGACGCAGTATGCTAAATCACTGGTATATTTTCGCGGCTTATATGATCACAGAAATATTTGACCGATGTTTAAGGAGAGGGAGGAAGGAGTGGGAGAGAATGTGACAACGGAGGGGGAAAGGGATAGCAAAGCAGGGCTTGAATAATGGAGGGACGTAAAGGTGCGGAGTGGATAAAGGAAGGCGAGAAAGTGGATAACGGATGAAGGTATGGAAGATGCAGTTTTTTCTTTTCTCGAGTGACAAAGGGGCAAATGGCTAGAAGGTTACGGTGGAATTACGGCGTACTGTGTGTTGTGACACCGCATTTGGGGGCCATATTCTACATACACGGACTACGAAAAGTCCTGCATCAGTGTAGGTCCTTGGTCGCTTCGTGTGCAAATTACGTACGGCCCGTTTTGTTTTGGAAGGATGCGGACAGAATGTGCCAACCGACGACAGAAAAGTGTCATGTGCAAGTCGCTGTTTAGGGGGTTACCGATTACTGTTCTGGCAGCAAAATATCGCAATAATTACACAAATTGTTGTCCATGTCCTTCACCAATAGCACACTCTACATTTCTTTACAGATTGGCGTACGCGCTCAAAAATTACTGATTAACTCCTCTGTTATAGTCCCGCCACATCATTACATGCCTTAACACATCCAGTTCTTCGAATGTGCCACTATAAATTCAAATCCGGCAGGTTGAAGTCCGGTGATCTGACGGGCCGTGCAGCTGGTTTACCTCGAACTAACTGGTACCGGATACTGGCGTTCAGAAATGTTGAAGCATGAGAAGGGACTGTTTTTAGAGTGAACCTTTGCTCGTTCAACTCGTTCGACGCCGCGTTCTTTTCAAACAGGACGTCAATAGACGAAGAGTCAGTGAGGGACTCACCTTTACACAGACTTGTTCCGTTGTTTCGTGTGTATAATACGCCATTACAGTGGTGCGGCGTATTTCAGAAACATTCTCATATAATGCATGCAACAGACCGAGACCATTACGTTAACCTGTTAGTGGACATAACACTGGTATAGCATTTAAGTGCATCACCAAATATTATTAGGGTAATCAAATTGAGAAGAATGAGATGTGCGGGACATGTAGCACGTATGGGGGAAAAGAGAGGTGCATACATGATTTTGGTGGGGAGACCTGAGGGAAGGCGACGACTTTGGAGATCCAGGCGTAGATGGGAGGATAATATTAAAATGGATCTTCAAGAAGTGGGATGGGATATGGACTGGATTGAGCTGGCTCAGGATAGGGACAGGTGGCGGGCTGTTGTGAATGCGGTAATGAACCTCCGGGTTTCATAAAATGCGGTGAATTTCTTGACTAGCTGAGAAATTGTTAGCTTCTCAAGAAGGCCTCTGCTCCGTGGAGTTGGTTGGTTGGTTGGTTGGTTGGTTGGTTGGTTGGTTGGTTATAGCATTTAAGTGTAGGTTGGAAGTAAATCGTTGTAATGCCGTCCGAGTCATGCACTGAAGGACACAGAATGTTCACATCAGGTGTTCCTGGCTACCGGTAACTTAATCAAGACTGGGCCAGTGGGAACTGTGGTCTGCCTGTCGAAATCTGGACATAAGTGTGTGATCGCGTGCACTTCCTGGGCTATCGTGTGTTCGAATCACCACTTATACTGTGGCAGCGTAATGTATAGGTTGCTAGTGGTACATGAAGTTGTGAAAAGCAACAGAAAAAGAGAGAAAAATGTTGAACTGCCTGCGTTTCTCGGCTTGTCGTATCCAATTCCCCCTGCCTCCTTTTTTTTGTGAAACGCCGCCCCTTTTTCGTCCCTAATTCATTAATCATCCTGTAATCCGACGCTGCATATTCGGAGCTACTGACAGCTTCATTATATATTCAGTAAATAAACAATTTACACAAATTACACCATTTTATATCTCCAAGCGTGAACTTAATCTAAATTGTATTTAAAAATTCAGTTCGTACCGCGCAGGTCTTCAGAATAACTGCGTGGTCGAGGCAAGCCCTCATGAATGAACCGATAACGGTGGATAGACGGAACGTTTTTATTCTGCTGCGGATTAGTGTAATAACTGATTAGTGTCGGGCGTTTGATATTTGCTGGACAGCGAAATATTCTTCCTGAATCGCGCTCCTTTGAAGAAAGACACCGAAGGTTGGGTTTTTGTTGTTGGTGTCACGTTGAATGAATGTTCTTGTGGCGTGGGAGGGAGGGAGGGAGGGGAGACTGAATTTGATCTCGAATTACTTTTTTGTAAATATTAAGGTATGTGACGCCGTTGAGTTTGGGACCCATTTACCAAACTACATGACGTCACATCGCAGGTGACAGTAAAGTTGACGCTACTCGCCACGGTAACTATACGTACCATACCATACCATACCATACCGATTGCAACAGGCCCTGTTACTTATAACGCTGTTACACTGAAAAGCTGTGCTGCTGTTTGAATTCAGTGTGCTAATGATGTTGATCAGAAAGGTTTTTTGTTCGTGTAGAAAATCCTACGTGCGTGTTTTCGTCCAACCACACTTGACTGGCCAATGTAACGTGAAGAATCACCAACCTGTTGTGGCCGAGTATCATTGGCGATAGACAGATGAAACTAACGTTGTTCAGAATTGCTGCGTGCTATTTATTTGTGGAATATGCTACACCAGAAACGTGTTTAACAGATATTTCTGACTGTTTGTGCAGCTGCTGCGTCTTGATCCATTCATCTGCAATACAAAGAACAGAAATGTCAGCGATGTTTGACGTGATCATGGTGCCGTGTGCGAGGTAGCGCCATGTGGGATAGCACGTATGTACTGGCGTTTCTAAGATACGTCCTGCTGACAGTTTAATTCTTCTACCTTGAATATAACGGCAGCAGGTTACTTTGAAACGTTGTTACCCGTGTATTTTGGTACACAGGTAACAACGTTTCTAAGATACGTCCTGCTGACAGTTTAATTCTTCTACCTTGAATATAACGGCAGCAGGTTACTTTGAAACGTTGTTACCTGTGTACCAAAATACACGGCGTCACGTCTCCGTGCCGCGATCTCAGTGCTAACCACAGTGATAGGATCAGATGTCGCTACATATCCTGATGTACACTAACTAACTAACTAACTAACTAACTAACTAACTAACTAACTAACTNGATGTACACTAACTAACTAACTAACTAACTAACTAACTAACTAACTAACTAACTAACTAACTAACTAACTAACTACATGGAACAGAGGCCTTCTTAAGAAGCTAACAGTTTCTAAGCTAGTCAAGAAATTCGCCGCATTTTATGGAACCTGGAGGTTCATTACCGCATTCGCAACAGCCCGCCACCTGTCCCTATCCTGAGCCAGTTCAATCCAGTCCATGCCCCCATCCCACTTCTTGAAGATCCATTTTAATATTATCCTGATGTACACACGAGTCATAAATGAATTCTGTACTGAGGATTCAGGTCTTCGGGGATATTACGCTGTGTAGCGGATAATTTAACATTTCCCGATGTTTCGAAAGAGAAAACGTCTCCATCTTCAAGGGCTGGATGGCTTCTTCTGGCGTCTGTCAACTCTTGAAGGTGACGGCGCTGCGTAGGGATATGCTCTGTTAGCCGCTGCATAGCGTAGCAATCCTGAAGCGCTGAATCAACACAAACACCTGGCAAACCTCAGATCTCGATTTTTGTGCTGTTATTCTGAGTGTGCAGTGTGAGGCATAGGGGGTTGGGGATTGGCCCACGGGCATCCCCACTGCTGTTTTGCCGGTCGGACAATAAAGCTGGGCTGCGGAGTCGGAGTCCGAAGGAATTTTCGGTGGAGTCGGAGTCGGTAAAAATATACCGACTCCGATTTCAATTTAAAACCTTAACTTGACACTCCAAACCCACAGCCCTGATAGCTACAGTAACCATTAGACTTATACTTAAATACAGGTTATAAGTCTAAACAGTAGCCTGATGATTCACGTGGTGGTGATGAAATGTCTTATAGGTTTACCGTTATTAACCTTTATCCTGCTAATGTGGAATATATGGCGAGCTGCTAATAATGCCAGCACCACTAATGTGTAATATTTGGTGACCTACATTTGGCAACGCTGAAAGGAGCCTCTTTGTCTTTCTCTCTCTCTCTCTCTGTACAATGCCTCAACACTGAATCAATCGTGAAAGACGTCCTATGTCATATCTGTGTGCACACACTTACTCGGCTACCAACTACGCCCTTAAGGGCCTAGTTGGTAGCCGAGTGGTGCTGGCATTATTAGCAGCTCACCATATATTCCACATTAGCAGGATAAAGGTTAACGCATATTGAGCTTTTATGAAGGAGTCGGAGTTTTAAAAATTGAGGGGTCGGAGTCGGAGGTTTTGTGTACCGAATGCACAGCGCTGCAATAAAGCCCGATGAATGTCTGCATAACCGATGTCTACACCCAGAAATATATTCAAAATGCTCATCTTTGACATCCCGTTGTTTGTGTATATTACAATGCAGTTAGCACCCGCCATCAACACGTCTCATAACACGCAATAAACAGTTGTGCTGATGGTGATTGGTAATTACTTTGTAATGTGTCCAAAAGTTGCTAGAGAAGACGGTTTTTGAGGCTTTAAGGCTTTCAAAGCGATGTAGCTGATTTAAGTCTTCTAGGATGTTACATTGTATCGTTGGGTAGCTATTTCTGGGAGTTTTTATCTTCTGCCATCTTAAACTCCTTTGACCTTGTAAATGGCGACACTACAATACTTCGAAACTGCAGGAAATTTCCAAGACTCAGAGTAACATCTCAGAAGACTTGAATCTTCAGCAACACAGCTGCCAGCACTGCGCTACAAGACGGGAGGTTCCGGGTTCGATTCCCGCTAGGGTTCTTGGAAATTTTCAATCGCCTTATTCCTTTTGTCCGCATTCAGTAGGCTTGGGGTCCACCCAGCGTCTAACAGAAATGAGTACCAAGGATTTGCGTGGGGGTAAAGTGCGGCCGGCGCGTACAGCTGACAACTCTGCCGTGCTAGTTTTGTCAAATACCAAAGTAAGGATGGAAGCTCAGCGTTCCATCCCCTTTCTGAGTCTTCGTGACTTGGTACGGAAAAGCTTTGCCTTTGACAACGCTGCCTGAACCTGTAACCCTGCACTCCTCGCCTTTGAGAGGAAGCTGCTCACTCCCCTGTGACTACTTGACCCTGAAGATGAAGGCATTACGAGCTCTCGAAACGTCGGGAAACAGTTTACCCAACAACACAGCGTAACGTACCGGAAGACTTGAGCGTCCAGAAGGACGTCTCACAGGACGGGGCGATGTCTTACCTTGTGTGATTTAAACTACAGTTCCAGGCGGGGAGTAGCAGTATGTCCCCCCACAGGCTGTGCTGCAGCAGAGTTGAGCTCTGAAGGAACATGGATTCGACGGCCCGCATTGTATGGCACAGGAGCCAACTACTCCTGGCCTAATTGCCGGACACTGTGCGGCAGCACTGTACATGATCACACAGGTGACGATAAGTGCTATGAAGACAGCGGAAGGAAAGCGATGCATGGCCTCTGTGACACTCTCCGGACAGTGCGGTCAAGCTGAAACAGTGAACAGTGTCATCTGTCGATCCTTCTGTTAAACAGATCGTTAACAGGGTTAGAGCAACCGAGGCGTGAACCTGACCACTTACCTCCCTCTTATACCGAGGTTAATAATCAGTGGATGTGTGCCTCATCTCCCCCTATATGCGTCATGGCGTGGACAGGGACAGCTTTGTGGTTTTGCGTTGTCCCTAAGCATGTCGGCTGTCACGGCGTGTCCGGGCGGATGCAGGCTTTTTGTGCGACAAAACTGCCGAGCTCGGGAACACGATGAAAGGGACACATGTATTTGAAGCTTTTACGGCCATTGAAAATAACACAATTTTCTTGGGCTAGTGGTATTAATTATTTGGCTGTCAAAGAAAGTGCTTTCGCTCAGAGAACCCGACAGTTCTTGAATCTTCGCAAACGCCATTGCTAGTGCAGAACACCGCAGTTATTTGAAGGGTACGCCATATGTTCAACGAATTTTGCGAAATATACAGTGTATGAAAAGTTGCTACAAATAAGGTTATGGAGATTGTGTGTTACACACACCGTGCTTGTTGTATGTACGTGTCTTACATCAACCAGTGCACTGAATAAGATGCCACACCACTCTGTGGACATACAAGTAGTAGGTTCCACCGGACGAGATGTCTACATACGATCGATACACATGTTTGTATGCATGATCCATACAGTTGCAAACAACTGCAACACCTGGAATGGCTCGTTTTTAATATTTTTAATACTATTAACCTTTTAAAGCCTAGCGGTAACTTTACGTACTACCAGGTTTAACATTAAAAAATTCTACGTGGTGCCCACATTGCGTTTATGTGTTTTGTACGGATCTCAGAACAAACAGCAACTTTTGCCTTATAAAACATTAAGAGATTGGTTTTTATAACCGAAGTGGAGAGTGTTTACAGCGCGGTACGCGCTGAGTCCGTATATAAAACAGATACCCTTCGTCTTTAAAGGTTTAGTATTATTTCCTGGGGGGTAAACCCGGCCGGTGCTTACGGCTCACAACCTACCACCTTCATGTGCCGATTGCCTAGAAATCGGGGAGCACGGACCTCCTGGAACCCTGTGGGCCTGTCCAGGCCTGTAATGGGACTGCTTTACCTTTACTATTCATATTACTCCCCTGTAAACTTATGGTTACTAATTCCATGTATTTTTTAATTTTAATGTCTAATATTTTTATCATTTCTGTAAACGCGACGTAACTAGTTCGGTGTGTTGGATCCACATTCCTTTGTACCGAACGCCCCCCCTAAGGTGGTACCTCGGTGCCGAAACATGTAGGGGTTTTTGTAATAGCTTACATAGCTTAATAGTAATTGCTTAAATAGTAATATTTTATCTAGTCCCTGCGTTGGTTGAAGTCATAAAAGTCACGTATTTTGCTGGAGTTTATCTGCTCTGTTGATTACGTAATGTTTCTATCCTTCGATCTACCGTTTGTCGGAAGACGTAAAGGGTTTGCGTTTTACGTCACAGATACGAACCAATGAGAAGTGTCGGAACTTTTAGTGTAGACAGCAGATAATGTAGCTATATCGAAATCTGTTGGCTAGTCAGTAGACAACCGCACAATTGACGCACAGGTATGAAACACCGTAGCAGTACTGGTATCTGAAATGCAGCTTACCTGATGCAATGTCTCGACACACAGTGCCAGACCACTAGAATATTCAAACCTTGTTTCAGAATTTCCTTTTATACCTACCAGTATCCAACTCATACCTTTATCTCGTTCTGCTTTCTCCTTTTCGATGCTTTCCTGTATCCGGTTACTTTTGTTTTGTATTACTTGGAGTCCTGTTCGTGCCATATCGAAGCTAATTTTAGGGCATGATGGGGTATTGTTTGCTCGAAATTTCCATATTTTCATGGACAGCACGTGGCCTCCATAACGTAAGGCCGTCGTTGTCGTATTATCATTATATAACAACATTACTTCCTTAATATGGCGCCTTTCGGTGTCAGTATTCACGACGTCATCCGTCGAAATCCTGAGATAGGACTGTACACCATTTAATTGCAGTTTTACTGTTATCAAATCCATATACTAATCGATTATAACGTGTCAGTATCGATTATTATCAGTGGTTAGTGTTCCCGTGGGGCATCGCGTGAATATTGCGGTTACCTGTCTGTGACGTCACATGGCTTGTTATTTACTAATATATGCGACGCTTATAGTCCGAGTTGTTAAGTTTAAATAAATCAAATGAATGAATAAATAAACACTTTTTGACGGACATGCTAGTTTTATGGGCCCTCCAACAGCTCGTCAGCCAGCTGTTGCTGCTTATGATTGCGTGTCTCTTACAAACATACTGATCTCTTTTGTGCAGTTCACGGCGTGGGTGGACGCGGTCATCTTTGTCTTCAGTCTGGAGAACGAAGCAAGTTTCAACGCCATCTATAATTACTACACCAAGATGGCGCACTTCCGCAATTCTACCGAGATTCCCTTGATTCTTGTGGGGACGCAAGGTAAGTTTCGGAAACTGGTTTCATATTTGCATTTGATTCTTCATATAGCAGGTTTCAAAGAAGCATCAGGTTTTGTACAGGGTGATTCAAATTTCGCGTGGCACTAGTTTCGCTGAGACCAAGAAACAACAGCTAGCCTTCGTCATTGTCGAGTGATGAGGTCAACTGGTGTGTTAAATCCCGATATTCTTGCCTGTCAGCCGTGTTCTCCAAGAGGAGATCGTCCAGTCGCATGGCGACGTGACACGGCACATCACTCCCTAATTTGATCAAGCTGTGAGGGCCTCTTACGAAACGTGACGATGTTTAGTGCTCCATATCCTGCTGCTTTGGCTGTTTGCATAACTACTGAAGTGGTCAGGCTTCCTCACTTTAATATACGCGACTCAAAATGTCATTTCCACTCGAAAAAATAAAGATACGAAACCAGCCATCGTATGTAATCTTTTTTATAACAAACATCCAACGTATGCACAATATTGTCTACTTATTTATCTTTTATTTATCTTCTCCCCGACATGTTTCGGCAAGTAACTATACCATCATCAAGGGGGCTATATCAAATTACACAAGATGTGCATGAATGTGACTACAAAATATTAAAACTTTTTTAAAATTTTAAAATCTTCTATAAAATTTTTGTTGCGCAGTTTCTGTACTTGTTTGCTGCAACGGTGTTTTTTTTTTTGGCCTGGCGTCGCTAATCTGTTTTAACAAGCAAAAAGTAAGAAAAACTGTGTGTTACAAGCAAAACGGGTTGGTTGTTAAAACAGACTAGGGACGCCAGGCCAAAAAACAGCACCGTAGCAGCAAACAAATGCAGAAATTGTGCAACAAAAATTTTGTAGAAGATTTTAAAATTTTTAACAAGTTTTAATATTTTGTAGTCACATTCATGCATGTCGTATGTAATTTTGATATTGTCTCTTTGATGACGGCGTAGATGCTTGCCGAAACATGTTGGGGAAAAGATAAACAAAAGATAAATAAATAGACAGTATTGTGCATAAGTTGGCTCTGTTTTGTTATATTGATCATATGCACGGAAATAACATAAAATAATATTTTTTTCTTTTGTTTGCTTCATTCTTTAAGCTGTTGCCTTACTTGAATGCTATAAGGACGTACCCTAACTTTTTGGCAGCCCCAACTTCTGTGTGCTGCGATAAACGTACCGTTGGTGATGTGAGTCATATCGGTCATTTGGGGGGGGGGGGGGGGGGGGGCGACTGCAATAAAGATCTATTAACATCTTCAAATTTTTTTGCGGTTTCCAATGACGGAAGTGAAGTTCTTTCCTCGCCAGAAAACATTACCTGTTTCATATGCAAATGAGTCCCTGATCGTGATGTTGCTGATTTATGTGGTACTGGTAAATCCGGATACGTTTTTGATGTTTAGTTTGGACGTTCAGATGCGATTTTGAACAAAAATACTGCTCTAGTGAAAGGCAGGTCATGCAGTGATAAGCATTTCAAGATGACTGTCACGACGAAATGGGAATAAATCGTGTAAGTAATGTGATATCAGCGGTTCTGTACTTGGAAGTATATGCGTACAGTGTTGACAGGATGTGATTTTGTAAGAACTGAATAAAGTTTACCAACATAGAGAAATAACCTGGCATATATTTGAGGGCGTGACTTTAAATCACTCTGTAGAATTCTGTCCCATGTGATAAAGAGGTGTATGGTAAGCCTGTCTTTATTCCATGGTATGGAGCCTTATGTGGCGAGCTGTTAACGCTAACTGTGGTGCAGATACATAATTCAGTTACAGTTTTGTTATTGCCTGTTTTAAATGTCTGAAATATTGAAATTTTGGGCTTTTTTGGCGGTGACTTCGAAGATTAATGGCGTGAGGGACGTGACACCGTGTGAATTGGTGACCGTTTACGGATATCTTCAGGTTAGAACAGGAAGAGAACTCTGAATATGGAAGCAGTTGCCGGCATATACGACGCCACATCCCAAAAGACACCGTTTGCTTGTGCGAGGGCCTAAATGGTCACGTGCTTGTGTGTAATATCATACTGCTGACATGTCCTTGTACTTCCCTGGAACAGAACCCTTCTTGATGAAGCTGGTAGTGGTTTGCCTCGTCATGAATTCTTGGACTTTGTTGAACCTGAAGGTTAATTTCCATATTATCAGAAGGCCCGTGTTAAGTGGGTCCCTGTCACCACGGCATGGCGCGTCTTCAGGTTGCGGGTGTAGGAACGGCCTCCAGTTATGGAGGGTAGCTGCGAATACATCGAATAAGCATTCGCGGACAGCCGACAAGGGGTGGTCCTCCAGCTTTTGAGGGTTGGGCGAGGTGCTAACAACTCGTCGCCGTAAAAAATTATGATGTTACGAAGCAGCCTACAAAGCCTCGGACCTGGACCGATTCTTTGGTACGACCCCAGCTACGGGACTGGATTGAGCTGGCTCAGGATAGGGACAGGTGGCGGGCTCTTGTGAATGCGGCGATGAACCTCCGGGTTCCATAAAATGCGGGGAATTTCTTGACTAGCTGAGAAATTGTTACCTCCTCAAGAAGTCCTCTGCTCCATGGAGTTAGTTAGTTAGTTATTATCAGAAGGCAGACACTAGACGTGAGGCCATTCCACACCCTCATATCACGTTTCTCAAAATACTTCCAATATTGACCTTCCGTCTACGCCTAGGTCTTGCAAATAGTCGTTTCAAATTTCTGGGCTAAAATTTGATATGCGTTTCTCATATCTGTCGTGCGTGTTACGTGCACTATCCGTCGTACTCTCGTTGCTTCCGTCACCCTAGGACTATGAAAATTTGTTTGATGGAAATCACAGAACGTGACACGCCGCATTGTGCAGTTTTTCTCCAGTCCGCTGGTGCTTCTTCTGTGTGACATTTCATAACAGGTCGGTGTTTACCATGGATGATTTTAAAAATCTTTTCTGCCTATCCAGTATGGGGAGACCACGCCTTTTCAGCTGTCCGCTGCTGCTTATTTAATGTATATTTCGACAGCGAGCAAGGTTCTTAGATTCTCTTATTCTGTGTGTTTCATTTAAATCCTTGTAGGGCGCTAACGTGAAATTGGTTGACGTTTCAACGAGAAACAATTGATAACAAACACTGTCAACAGTTCGTAACCGCAGTAGCTTCAGGAGTTGTTGGAAAAAGTGGCGGTTACACTGAGGCGCTAAACATGAAAGAATATCAGTAGGCATCAACTGTCAGTTGTTGTCTACAGGAATTTATGTTTCCAGAGATAATGAACGCAAAGTTCGGATGTAGGTGTGTTTGGTTATATCCAGGGATGTGGAGTCGGAGTCGGAAGGAGTTTTGGGTGGAATCGAAATCGGAGTCGGTAAAAATGTACCGACTCCGACTCCGACCTCGACAGAAAATCTTAAATAGATACTAGCTAGAATAACCGTTACACTTATACTTAAATGTAGGTTATAAGTCTAAAAATTAACCTGATGATTCACATGGTGGTGATGGAATGTCTTATAGGTTTACCGTTATTAATACACATTAAGCTTTTATGAAGGAGTCGGAGTCGGAGTTTTAAATATTGAGGAGTCAGAGTCGAAGGTTTTATGTATCGACCCCACAGCCCTGGTTATATCTATATAAATTAACCTAAAAGAATGTTTTGTCTAAGGTATGGCAGATTTCTCCTAGAACATTCTGTACAAGAATGTAACCGCACTGGAGGTAAGTGGTTTGGTATCACGAGGTCTGCGCCGTTCTGCGATTTTACGCAGCGTAGAGTGATAATTTTATACCTTTACGCCATTTGAGTCTCCTGACAAGATGCAAATGATATGGATGTGGTAATTCCGTACCACTAGTGCGGAATTACCATTCTACGGTGCGTAAAATACGAGAAGAGCTCACATCTCATTTACATCGTGGCGGAAGCCTGAAGTCTCGCATAAGTATCAGTTTCCACGCAGTGACTGTAATGTCTTTCACTGCCCGCTCCATTTTCTTTTCAGGTATCAAAGGGGTATATTATGATTGGAGGCAGATTCGGAATGCATGTAAACAGAGACTAAATGGAACACTGATTTTGTGTTCCCCCCATCCAGAAGCAGTTTGTGGGACCAACTCAGGTTATACTGACACATGCTGTGCATTAGAGAGGGTTCAAATTTTTAACTCAATTCCGTGCACTGAATTTTACACGAACACACGTTGTTGTACGTGTCTTCCAAATTCTTTTGTTTTCTTAACCCTTTTTCTTGTTAAGTTTAATGTACAAAGCTTGTTACTTAGTTTGTGGAGAAGGCTACATAACGAGGAACTTAATGACCTGGACTCATCACTAAATATTATTCGGGTAATCAAATCGAGAATGAGATGGGCGGGGCATGCAGCACGTATGGGAAAAAAGAGAGGTGCATACAGGATTTTAGTGGGGAGACCTGAGGGAACGCGACGACTTTGGAGACCCAGGGGTGGATGGGAGGATAATATTAAAATGGATCTTCAAGGAGTGGAATGGGGCATGGACTGGATTGAGCTGGCTCAGGATAGGGGCAGGTGGCGAGCTCTTGTAAATGCGGTAATGAACCTCCGGGTTCTATAAAATGCGGGGAATTTTTCGACTAGGTGAGAAACTATTAGCTTCTCAGGAAGGCCTCTTCTCCATGGAGTTATTTAGTTTGTTCTAATGATCGCATGATTGCTTGTAATTTTTTCACTGAAGAAGCCGCGAGTAGTTTGGTTGAAGCGTCAGAAGACGGCGTAAGCGTTTGGGTGTGTCTGATGTCACCGCTACAGTGGAATGGTGCCTGTTGCTGCTGATGGAGTAATCTCGTTTGAAGCGTAGAAAGGGTTAATGCAGAGGCCTTTCTGATTTCACGCTGTGTTCCACAATACTGTTCATGAACAGTCAAAAGCAAAATGCATTCCACATCAGACAAAGCACGTAAGAAATGCCGGTATGCTTGATTTAAATGTGTCTCATAAACTGTAGGGGACGGACATGTCCAAGGAATGGCCGACAGTGGGTGGTCTATATGATTAACGAAAAGAGGAATACCAAAGGGAGGTGCATGAGGCAGTTGTAAAGAAACGACTCGAAAAAGGACAGTGGATGGAGAGAGAAAATTGCAGTTAGGAATCTCAGGACGTCAGTGAATCGATTAATCGATATTTATTTATGTTGTGTTTCATGTAAAGCGATTTATAAATAATCAGTACTGTATGGGACAGCATTTCAACACACCGTTCCGATTCTGCAGTTCAGGTTGTCGTAAATATGTGCTGTGTGCATTTAAAATTTGAATTATAACTAGTAAGGTCATGTAGCACGGAAATAAGCAGGGGTGCAGAAATCCCGGGGGCCAGATCGCCCTTAGGTCTGAATTTGTGTGGCGGCGTCTCTAATTTGTGGGCCCTCAGTGTGGAACTTGCTTCATTTGTCCCTTCTGGCGCTTAGAATTGTGTGGTGGATCCATGACTTTTTTCAATAAATGTACACCCCTGGTGATAACTGATATGTATCAACTGCTTTAACCTTTTAAAGCCTAGCGGTAACTTTACATACGACCAGGTTTAACGTTAAAAAATTTTACGTGGTGCCCACATTGCGTTTATGTGTTTTGTACGGATCTCAGCACAAACAGCAACTTTTGCCTTATAAAACATTAAGAGACTGGTTTTTGAAACCAAAATAGAGAGTGTTTACAGCGCGGTACGCACTGAGTACTTATATAAAACAGATACGCTTCGTCTTTAAAGGGTTAATATTAACCTTTTAAAGCCTAGCGGCAACTTTACGTACCACCAGGTTTAACATTAAAAAATTCTACGTGGTGCCCACATTGCGTTTATGTGTTTTGTACGGATCTCAGAACAAACAGCAGCTTTTGCCTTATAAAACATTAAGAGACTGGTTTTTATAACCGAAGTGGAGAGTGTTTACAGCGCGGTACGCACTGAGTCCTTATATAAAACAGATACGCTTCGCCTTTAAAGGGTTAAGATCCGTGCGTCTGCATACTATTGTCACAACAAACAGCGATTGCTTTCTTGAACAACGTGGTAGGTTGCTCTTCGTATAGCGGGCGCAGTGTACTGACTGTGATGTGGGTGGCTTAGGTGTTTTTAAAAAGTGGGAAAGAACGTCTTAAGCGGAGCTCACGTCTGTTTGTTGTGTCTGTGACCCGATATCAGCGCCTAAGGCACGGGTGCACAAATCCCGGGCACCAGGTCGCCGTCGCGACTAAATTTTGTACGATGGCACCCAATTTTTTTGGGCCCACGTTACGAAACTTGCTGCATGTCCCTTCCTGATGACGAGAATTTTGAAGTGGCTTCTAAGTTTTTAGGAAATTTGAGGACCCCTGGCATGATGAATTGGACTTTCTTTAAAAAATTGTGAGTTGCATATTTTCAAGTTGCCTGGCAATTCCAATTTTGTGCCATATTCATCCGTTGGGCAATCGTACTGCATGTAAGGCCGTAAATGGGTTTTCCCTTATGCAGTGTTTATCAACCATTTCACATATTCTGTAGTAATTCGATATTTTGAATTGTGCACTTGAAATGTGAATTTTGTTTTATTTTTAGGCACGTTTGCATAGTCACGAAAATTGCATATTATCTTTTTCATATCCCTCTTGTCTGTCCGTCTGTCCACATGTATCAACGTGTCTCCCACTGGAAGGATTTCTCTGAAATTTGATATTTGCCACTTTATGAAAATCTTTCGTGAAAATCCAAATTTGATATTTGCCACTTTATAAAAATCTTTCGTGAAAATCCAAATTTGGCTATAGGCGGGCAAAAATATCGGGCACTTTACATGGAGACTAAAGTACGTTTTATTGTCATTGGTGATATTACATCGCCATAAAAGTGCTCTATTCGAGTGAAATGTTATCAGGCTGTTAGGATTGAGCAGGCAGTATAAAAAAATACGCGAACGCCACAGTCGTACGTTATGCGCACATTACCTAACTTGTTTGTACTAAATTTTGTGTTCGGCCGAAGTACCACTTATGCACTGACACAAAAGTAAGGTCAAGTAAGAGTAAAGAACGGCGTTGTGAATTTTGTATTCTGCATTATAGAGTACACTCGCTTTGATCAAGTTATATAAGTTGAATGCAGGTGTATGCCCTGCTGGCTTCTGTCCTTAGTGTGTGTGCACTCTGCAGCCACCGTCACTGCACTAGTGCACAATGTACTGACCCGATGATATGGCATGTATGATGGTGCCCTTGTCTTTCTTCGTGTTCACACCTGCAAGCACTCCAACTGTGGGCACAGTTGACTGACTTCCTGTCACCGCAGCCGCGAAGTGATCGATTCCTTGCTGCAGCGTCTGAATTGTGTTGTTGAGAGCCTGAGGGATCTCTTTCACAGGAACACCTGACGGAGCCACCACGATCACCGGACTTCCATCAAGGGACCCTACTGTAGACGCCACGACTTCCCCACTTAAACATAAGGCACATTTGCATAAGATCTAACGTCCACTTCCGTCAAGGGGGTTTTAAATCAAATATAACCGCGATTCTTATTAAACTTCTTGTCACTAACACTTGATCACGTTGTAGCCCCCACAGATCGAACCACACATTTCTTCCGTTCAAAGTATCGTCTGCGTTAAACGAGTGTAACCCAGCGGTGCTGTTTACAGTGTCAAACTGTGCGCTTTAACCTTTTAAAGCCTAGCGGTAACTTTACATACGACCAGGTTTAACATTAAAAAATTCTACGTGGTGCCCACATTGCGTTTATGTGTTTTGTACGGATCTCAGAACAAACAGCAACTTTTGCCTTATAAAACATTAAGAGACTGGTTTTTATAACCGAAGTGGAGAGTGTTTACAGCGCGATACGCACTGAGTCCTTATATAAAACAGACACACTTCGTCTTTAAAGGGTTAAACCTCTAAAGCACAGGCTTTATTCTATGTACCGCGTTCTTACCATTAAAAACTCTGCTGCTAGCCCACACAGTGTATTTATGTGGTTCTTATGGTTCTTACAATAAGGAGCGTCTGTTTTCCCTATACAGCATTAACTGTGGGCCGGCGTAGCTCAGTCGGTAAAGCGAGTCACTAGGGGCTGGACGGTCCGGGGATCGAATTCAGGTAGGGCGAGATTTTCCGCACCCCTCCGTACCGACCCTGTGGGCCACCCACCCTCCCGTACGATGAGTGCCGGGTTATTCCCGGAAGTAAAACAGCCAGAGTGTGGCGCTAACCACCCACCCCATCTAGCGCCAAGGTTAAGGAAAGAATAGAGCTATCCCTGTGCTTCCACTGTGGGTCTTCATGGCATCTTCTGTCTAGCGTGAACGTTATTTTTATTTTACAGCATTGACTCATGGTCTTTGTGCCGGAGAGTCATGTGTTTTCTCCGAGGTAGGAACGCAGTTTTTTCTTAATATAACGTAGATGAATCTGAGACCTCATATCTTATCGGAAGGAGGAACAGAGGCGAAGCCTGGGAACTGTAACAAAGCGGCGATTCTGTTTCTCCGAAATTTTGTCTCTCACGTCTGCAGTGAGTTTTCCTATTTAGTCCATTGTTCTGCTGTTCTGTTACCACTTTGTCTCTTCATGCCAGTCTGCTGTACAGTGTTATCTTCTGATGGGTCTTTCAATAAAGTTGCGCGCACGTCGGGGCGCGCTGACATACTATTGTGTGGTCAAGTTGGGCATTATTGCCTCATCCTTCCGTACATACGCAATCTCCAAAACATGGTATACCAGGACCCATTACACAGCAAAAGCCTGCGTTTTAACTGGTTGGCTTTTTATATCTTTTTAACTTTTTAAAGCCTAGCGGTAACTTTACGTACCGCCAGGTTTAACATTAAAAAATTCTACGTGGTGCCCACATTGCGTTTGTGTGTTCTGTACGGATCTCAGAACAAACAACAACTTTTGCCTTATAAAACATTAAGAGACTGGCTTTTATGACCGAAGTGGAGAGTGTTTACTGCGCGGTACGCACTGAGTCCTTATATAAAACAGATACGCTTCGTCTTTAAAGGGTTAATGTGAAAATATTAACATTTTAAAGCCTAGCGGGAACTTTACTTACCACCAGGTTTAACGTTAAAAAATTCTACGTGGTGCCCACATTGCGTTTATGTGTTTTGTACGGATCTCAGAACAAACAGCAACTTTTGCCTTATAAAACATTAAGAGATTGGTTTTTATAACGGAAGTGGAGAGTGTTTACAGCGCGGTACGCACTGAGTTCTTATATAAAACAGATAAGCTTCGTCTTTAAAGGGTTAATATGTCTTATTTGAAATATTACTTGGATGCGAATCCCTGATGATGATCGCATGAAGGATCGAAACATGTAGGGTTGGTCGACGAGATATTGTGACATAGAATATCTGAAAAAAATAGCGTGCGTTTTGTTGGGCTGAATATTGTGTGATTTGATCATCGACAGTGCGCGGTACGAACAGTGTCACAAGCACTGGGCAGTAGCCGTGTTTGAGTACGGTGTTTAGCTTTGGACGAATATGAAGTGATCAGACGGTAAGCTGCGTTTTTGCCTCGCGGGAGTTGCTACACTGGTCTTTACTTTTCGCCTACCTGCCCTGCTGTAGTCAAAACAGAAGGCTTAATTAACCTTTTAAAGACGAAGCGTATCTGTTTTATGTAAGAACTCAGTGCGTACCGCGCTGTAAACACTCTCCACTTCGGTTATAAAAACCAGTCTCTTAACGTTTTATAAGGCAAAAGTTGCTGTTTGTTCTGAGATCCGTACAAAGCACATAAACACAATGTGGGCACCACGTAGAATTTTTTAATGTTAAACCTGGTGGTACGTAAAGTTACTGCTAGGCTTTAAAGGGTTAAGTATCCATGCTGTCGGTCCGTCTGTTTGTCTGACCTCCCTTTCAACTTTTGAAACAGTTGACCGATTTTAATGAAATGGTATCTGATATCACGCGTACTTCTCAGATGTAATTTTGTACGTCGAGTAACAATAGAATGGCGGACGCACGGATTTATGAGACGGGACAGACCAGCGTCACGTAGTACAGCCCTGTAGTCCTGAAGTGCTGTACGGTAACAGAATTTCGAAATGTCTGTTCTGTAGTTAAGGCATTTCTTTTTGTGCAATGCAAAAGGAACGGAATACCGTTTTATAACGTACCTCGACATTGTCTTCGGCTGTAGTTGCAGTAGCTAATGAAGGAAGGGAATTTGGCGTATTTTTGTGCAGTTTTGCTGAACTCGGTGGCCTTGCGGTCTAAGGCTTAGTTCTAAAGTCACTTGATTGCTGGGATCGCGGGTTAGAATCCCGGTGAGGTCAAGGATGTTCCTCTGTTGTGTTTGTTGTGTGTTGTGTAGGTAGAGGCCTCTGCAACGACGAGCTGATCAGTCGTCCAGAGGAGTCTTGCCGGGTGTGGTGTGTCTTGAGTGTGGTATATAAACCTCGACAGTAGGGCGGCCTACGCCTGAGTTGGGTTGTTGTGGCACAGAAATACAGTTAAATTATTCACGTGCCTGCAGATTGTGTTTGGTGTGTTGACAGTCAGCAATTGTGGCAACATTCCGAATCGTGGAGGACGTGTCTTACGAATTTAACGCAGACAAAACCTGTTACAGTAAGTAGTTACAACAACGTCAGCTATTAATTTCACGGCATACACAGCGCCATGTTTGACTGCATTCTGTAAAACGAATATCTGATTAGCAAACACAACGGGGTGAATCATTCTAAGACGATAACAACATCAACAGTGGCCCCGCACGCCGCCCAGTTACAGCTGCAAGCAGTAACAAATTTTGACTCGACTGGGGTTCGAAGTATGACAATTTGTGCACAACTTCATCACAGTAACCCCTGGGATGAATTTCATATCGCTGTTACGAACTTAATTACCTAAATGTGACTTTGACAGCGTTGAAGTCTCTTTGGACCTCCGTTTTTAAAGCCATTAGAAATGTCGTGTTAAATAATTTGCAGGTCTGTGTGTTTGTTTGTTTGTTTGTTTGTTTGTGGCTCAACAGCCCCCAGTGGGGCCAGGGCCTCCTCATTATTGAGGCTTCACCATAACACTCAGACACACCACAATCGGTAGGACTCCCCTTGACGAGTGATCAGCCCGACGCTGAGACCTCTATCTGACAAGACACAACACTCACAACAGACAGATATTCATGCCTCCCGTTGGGATTCGAACCCGCAATCCCAGTAAGCTCTCTGCCGAAGGCCGCGGAGCCACTGGGATCGGCTTTTAGGCCGTTTGCTGGTAGATAGTTCGAATGTAACGATAAATGGAAAGAACCTTCGTATCGTTGGCCTTGACGACGTTTCGTTTCGCACAGCCTTAAGCACGTGTCAGAAGAAGCCGTCGTTTATTCTTTTGTTAATTATTAACCGTTTAAAGCGTAATGGTCAGTATATGTACCACCAGATTTAACATTAACCCTTTAAAGACGGAGTGTGTCTGTTTTATACAAGGACTCAGTGCGTACCGCGCTGTAAACACTCTCCACTTCGGTTATAAAAACCAGTCTGTTAATGTTGTATAAGGCAAAAGTTGCTGTTTGTTCTGAGATCCGTACAAAACACATAAACGCAATGTGGGCACCACGTAGAATTTTTTAATGTTAAACCTGGTGGTACGTAAAGTTACCGCTAGGCTTTAAAAGGTTAAATCTCTGCAGTTTTTCCACACTGTGTATGTATGTGTTCGGTGGGGTTATTACACTGAACAGTAACTTCCCCACGAGTACTTGGGACGGAAGCAGACTGTGTGAGGCACAAACGAAGTCTTTTACATACCCTATAATGTGGGTTGATTTTCTTCTTCGAAGAGTTGAATTGGCTCCTCAGATCTTTTGCAGTGATCTCAGTTGCGACAGAATTTTATTTTTGATTCACTGATGCCTGAAATAATACCTAATACCAGTAATATTTTAAAGTTCAACTCGTACCGTACAGTAAACACTGCGTCTCCATTAAAAATAAAATTTATTCCGTGTCCTTTAGCCAAATAGTGCTGGTTATTGTGACTATCGTAGGGGCACGCAAATATACTCTGGGGAGAACAAGCATAGACCTTTAGTGTTAACTGCTTAAAGCCCAGCGGTTACTGTACGTACCGCCAGGTTTAACATTCACAAATTCTATGTTCTGCCCACACAGTGTATTTATGTGTTTTGTGTGGATCTCAGAACAAACAGCGATTATTTCCCTATACAGCATTAACTGACTGGTTTTTATAACCGGGACGGAGTGTGTTTACTGCGCGGTACGCACTGGGTCTTCTTTAAAGCCCAGTGGTTACTATATGTACCGCCAGGTTTAACATTCACAAATTCTACGTTCTGCCCAGACAGAGTATTCATGTGTTTTGTGTGGATCTCAGAACAAACAGCGATTATTTCCCTATACAGCACTAAGTGACTGGTTTTTATAACCGGGACGGAGTGTGTTTACTGCGCGGTACGCACTGGGTCTTCTTTAAAGCCCAGTGGTTACTGTATGTACCGCCAGGTTTAACATTCACAAATTCTACGTTCTGCCCACACAGAGTATTTATATGTTTTGTGTGGATCTCAGAACAAACAGCGATTATTTCCCTATACAGCATTAACTTACTGGTTTTTATAACCGGGACGGAGTGTGTTTACTGGGCGGTACGGACTGGGTCTTCTTTAAAGCCCAGTGGTTACTGTATGTACCGCCAGGTCTAACATTCACAAATTCTACGTTCTGCCCACACAGTGTATTTATGTGTTTTGTGTGGATCTCAGAACAAACAGCAATTATTTCCCTATGCAGCATTAACTGATTGGTGTTTCTAACCGAGACGGAGTGTTTACTGCGCGGTACGGACTGGATCTTACTGTATAATTGAATTTATTTGTCGTCTTTAGCAGGTAAAACTCGCACTGCGTGCGGTTACACTGAACTCTAATAACCCAGTCCATCCGGATACGCGCATGCAGTAACTCGTCACCCACACCATATGATTAAAATACGTTTTCTCTTTCTCACTGACCTCCTCCTCTTCATCGCGTCTGTTGATGACTCTGTGCTCTGTGTGTCTTGAATCGTGTCTGGGCTGGTGTCGTCGTAGTTGAGTGGTTCGTTTGTTGAGACGTCTGTGTCTTCCTTGTGTTCAGGGCTGCGGCGCCTGCAAAGAAATTATAATTGCGACTTGTTGTCTAAAGGTAAATTTGCCTTCGTACATTCATATCGGGGGTGTAGGTATAGTTTCAGACATTGGCACTAGATGGAGGCCAGTGTTGGACTTGACACCCCTGCATATTTACCCCCAGAGAAAACCTTTTAAAGCCTAGTGGTAACTCTACGTACCACCAGGTTTAACATTAAAAAATTCTACGTGGTGCTCACATTGCGTAATTCTACGTGCTGCTCACATTGCGTTTATGTGTTTTGTACGGATCTCGGAACAAACAGCAACTTTTGCCTTATAAAACATTAAGAGATTGGTTTTTATAACCGAAGTGGAGTGTTTACAGCGCGGTAGGCACTGAGTCCTTATATAAAACAGATACGCTTCGCCTCTAGAAGGTTAACAGGAGCCTGTCCCTGCTGGGAGTCGAACCCCAGTCACAGATATGAATCACCAAACTATTTGCCAGATTATTATACTTCCTGTGAGCGGTGGGGGGGGGGGGGGTAGCTAGGTTTTTTGAGGCCCAAGGCTAGTAATCACAATGGCTGCCCCTAACAGCAGCCATTACCATTACAACATCCCAACAGTTTACATGCTGAGTTTCCATTTGTATGGTTGCTGTTCTAAAATTTTTTTAGTGTTTTTTTTTTTAATTTTAAGTATTCATTCTGCCTCTCCCCATTTTGTAGCCCCTTCGACTTTGCTGTCCGGGGCTACCACACCACTCCCCCTGCCCCCTTATTAGCCACCCCTCTACCTGATAATCTCACCAGATAGATTGAAATATTTGAATGAAATGAGGCGCCCGTTAACTTCTTCGCAGATCCGCTCGCTGTTTTCGATCAATCCCTTACCGTTACGTAACGTACCGTCGTATTGGGGAGACTATGGCGGCTTCCCTCGTCAGACCACCATTGTCTTCATCTTCGTCGCTGTCCTCACGGACCTGCCGCTTCTGCCTCAGCTCGCTGTTGGCACTCCTGCGACGTCTGTAAAACAGCAGAGCGTCTGAAGATGAAGAGGTAGGGCCATCGGTGTGATTAGTTTCAGCGTTAATCAAAAAGGACTAAAGCTGATTGCAGTTACTAATGGATTTGGCATCATAAAACACTCAACATTTGACTGTCTGGCAGGTTGAAGAAGACATGAAGGCCGAAATCAGCAGCTTGAAGCTAGTGTCCTTTCATACAGTGTTTCCACCCCAAACACAGACTGATTTTTGTATAAGCGACGGTTAATGTAAAACACTGTATTTAATATCTCACCTGGGATGGCATACTGAGGCTGGGCGGTTCGGAGATCGAATCCCCGTTGGGGCGAGATTTTCTGCACCCTTCCAGACTTACCCTGGGGGCCTACCCAGCCTCCAGAAAAATGGGTACCGGCTCTCTTTCCCGAGGGTAAAGCGGCCGGGGCGTGGCGTTGACCATCCACCCCTTGTAGCGCTGAGGTTAAAGGAAGAGTAGAGCTATACCTCTACTCTCCCTCGGCGCCTTCATGGCCTGCTTGAAGGTAAACTTTGCCTTTACCTTTTGATGTATCAGGAATGTAAAACACAAATGAGCGTCCAAAAAACCTGCTGACAGTGTACGACATTGCTCCGCATGCACGTATCACTGTCTTGATCGTGCTTTGATTGGACACAGACAGTGAACCCTGTTTCATATTTCTCTAAAGGAGCATCTTTTACATGCAGTGACAGGCGGTGTCTACCTCCTGTCGGATGGATCGTCTGCAGTGTCCTCTGTGCTGGCGTCGTCCTGCTCTTGGCTGGTGTCAGTGGTGTCGTCTTTGTCGTCGCCGTCGTCTCCTGTTTCTTCATTCCCATTGGGCGAATCGTCATCGGCACTCCTCTTGTTCACCTCGGCCGAGACCTGACTGCTGTCGCTCTCACTCTCTCTCTCATTCCTGCAACACGCGAAAGACGGATCTGTAGACCGGACGGCACGCGAAGCTGAAGGATTCGTCGCTGTACCTGCTGTGGCAGTGACGGTGTTGACACTGTATTGCAGTGGGCTAGGCTGGCACTTCGGATGAACGGATAAACCCAGAAAAGAAGAGGAGGAATAAAAGAAGAGGCGAAGAAAAAAGGAGGAAGACGAAGTCGATAATAGGCCTGCTGTCTATGATAAAGATGAAGGTGATAGGCCGTGCTGTCCATGATAATGATGATAGGCCTGCTGCCCATGATGATGATAATCGTGATGAAGATGATAGGCCTGCTGTTCACGATGATGTCATGACGATGATAGGCTTGCTGTCCATTATGGTGATGATAATCGCGATGAAGATGATAGACCTGCTGTCCATGATAGTCATGACGATGATAGGCCTGCTGTTCATGATGATGATGATAGGCTTGTTGTCCATGATGATAATCACGATGATAAGCCTGCTGTCCATGATAGTCATGATGATGATAGGCCTGCTGTCCATGATGATAGTCATGATGATGATAGGCCTGCTGTCCATGATGGTGGTGATAATCGTGATGACAGTGATAATAGGCCGTGCTGTCTATGGCTCAGGTGGTTAATCGCCTGCCTGTCACGGCAGAGGCCCGTTTTCGAAATGGATCGTGTGGGATTTGTGGTGGACAAAGTGGCACCGGGATGGGTTTTTATCCGGGTATGTCGTTTCCGCCCTGTCACTGTCATTCCTTCAATGCCCCACACAGTCGTTCCTCTATTAGCGACGCTGTGTAGTCGCAGCAAAAGAACGCATTGGCGGTTACTCCAGATAACTGTACTTCATCCACTTCTACTCCAAAACTCCGAGCTAAGGTCGTTGGTGTAACGAAAAGTAATGGAATAAAAACACATGCGTCGGTCAACAGACCAGTTTCTTATAATTTAAGTAAGAAAGAGGCTAAGCTGATTTTAATATGATAAAATTTATATAGAACTTTTCTGTTGCCATTTTTAAATTCTGCGAAGTTACAAAATCTTTGAGAACAAAAAATGGTTCTATAAAAACACAACTACATGTGTAAGATGTTTACAGTGTGTATAATTCAGGTCATATTAAGTGAGTTTTTTATATCAGTACAAGTCGTAAGGACAAAGCTGATGTAAGGAAGCGGCGTCTGTCACGAAAGCAAATGGCCATGTACCTCCCTTCTGTGAATTGTGTGAGTTTCGCCTGGTGACGACCTGTTAAGTTGAGACATGCAGCGAATTGTAAAAACAGGTGTTGTTTTTATAACAAAAAGACAGTTGTGTTGACTGATTAAGTTTTTGATATATTAAATTAAAAGACACAGAAGGGTGTCTGTTAAAATTTAAAAAATATATATATTTCGTAGTTTGGCATTAATCCCTTGGCCTTTGTGATAGAGATGCAGTGTGTTTACTGTGAAGTAGGAGCTGCGTTTTTAAAAATGTCGTTTAGATATTAATTTGATGCTTCAGCGGTTTCAGTAGAACGTGTCACTCACTCACCTCCAGACGGTACTGTAGGTACTTATGCGGACTTTTGGCGCCTCCTCAGGTGCTGAAGGACTAGCTACCGTGTCCCTTCTCTCGTGACTCTCTTCACTGGAGAAATCGCCCGAGCTGTTGACGATGAATAAAGATCGTTATAATCACCCAGTGGCGCGGGCGCCTTTTCCCAGAAGGGCGGAAAACTCAGTTTCGATCTGTACTTTCGATTTTGGGTTTGGCGTCGCTTCGCTGTGTTTGTTGTTTATGGCGCGCTCTTAACGACAGGTTGCAAAACTGAATCCATTAGCTTGGCCACGGCTGTCTGTCTGTCCGTCCGCTTGCAACAACTCGAGAAGTGCTCGACGGATTTTAATGAAATTTGGCATTGGGGCGGTTCGGTTAAGATTTGTTGACGCGTACAAAATCTGGTTGAAATCTTAATACGATGGTGGACACTTCGCGTGTAGATACATACATGTTCCTGTACACATCCCGAACGAAACTTGCTAATTTTTGTCACCGCGAAAAAAGAAATGTTTCAAACGATACTCATAGAAGGAAATAAAATACACGTTTTGTGCCAAATTCGCTTTTTCTTCTGAAGGTAATTAAAAATTATTTTGTACTTTGTCATCTCGTAACTGTAGAAAGGTTTGACTGATTTTGCATCCGCTCATCCGAACCCCCCCCCCCCCCCCGCCCGCCCGCCCGCCCGCCCGCCGCCGCCGCAGTCCAAGGTTCGAATTCGCGCGAATTTAAAATCTAAATCGGTCACGCTGGAATTCTTGCACTATGCTGACACTTCTAAACGTATTGTTTCTTTTTTTCATTGTGCTGTATAAATGGAGACTTGGGGCGGAACGTTCCACCTTCTAACGTGTTTTGTGAGATATCCAAAGATTTATTATTTTAGATTTGATTCAGTGTCAACATATCACGTACCTTAGAATCTAACGCGCGATACTTGGAACACGTTAAGATGTCCTCGGGTGTAAAATGTATTACTGTTTTGTGTGTCAGTGTGATACCAAAACGTATTACATTTGAGATACTGGTGTGTTTTCAGAACTCGCCACGGAAGTTTCTGGTCTGCTTTCTGAATAGTCTGAGATTAGGGAGAAAACGGAGTTTTTCTGCCTTATTCATGAAAGTTTCTAAACACAGCCAGTGGCTGTCGCGGTCTGTTAGGATGTAACGCCATTTTGTGTGGCATGGATTGGCACCAACTTTCCGGACGAACCTGTTGGCTCCTTATTCAGAATAGAAGGAAGTTTCTCCAAAATTTTAGTAACCATCCACCAGACTGCACGGCGTCACGCTCCATAAATCCGTGACCTTAATATCGCACAGCTTCAATTACCGCATTACCAGTGCCATTTACTTCCGTGTGATGAAAATCTGTTGGGCTGTGATCGAGCTGTTACGGACGGACGGACGGACGGACAAGGCGAAGCTAGTGGTGTAGTTTTTAAACTTGCCGTTGCGAACGCGCAGTGAGGTTGTTTTTGCAATTATAAATTTTTATTATACTGCCTCGTGCGAGCGGTTTGTACTTTTACTGTAGATTAACAGAGGAAGCTGGTTATGACTAGATGCTTATACGTATTACGTGGCGTTGCGTCAGATCGACAAGGGGCGTTTCTGCGGAAAACGCAGTGTCGTTTTATTGGTCAGCGAACTATCTTTAGAATTACGTTGAAAATAAGAAGATATTTTGTTACAGGTGTTTGTTATTTGGGCCGATATTTTCTTTTACACTTGCTTTACGCTGTACTTCAGCCCACGGCTGTTGAGAGATAAGGGTGAAAGTAATTTTTTTTCTCTTTTTGTTTCTTTTTTCTTATGTTCTTTGCTTTGTCCGCTACCTATCCTTATATGTGTTCCGTATTCTTTTCACATACATCTATGCGCCCTGTCGTCATTCCTCTTCCCCCTTTCGCCTCTGTTCGGCATATTCAAATACTACCGTTTTCTCATTCGTTTATCCCTTTCGTGCCTCCATCCTCTTACCTTGATTCTCCAGCACTTCTTCCCCACCCGCCCTTTCCGTCAGTTCTCTTCCTACATGCTAGTAACGGCAGACGTTAGTTCGTGTTTTGCCCGTATCCCAGCAGTAACGCTGTGGGTATCTCCTTGTCGTGATAGCAATGAACTGTTGTTCAAATGCTGATTGTACTTACGCAGTCCTTGCTCTTGTGTCCCAGTTGGGCTGGTTTGCGTGGTCTTGTGGCAGGATACTGGTCCCCAGTGGTTTGACTGTTAGCGGTGTTATGCTGAAGCACACAAAATATGATGTTATGTGCACACACACACACACACACACACACACACACACACACACACACACACACACACACACACACACACACACTTCAGTCAACGGATGACATTTTCATTTCATGGGCGTGATGACTGATCCATGGCCGTAGGATAGCGGAGACGTGTAAAACTTAGCGTCATTTGTGTTGTTCGTTCAGTTAAATTCTGTACGTATTTACTTACTGATTGAGCATAATGGCAAACTACAAAGCCAGCCTGAGTACAAAGAAACAAAAACTGGAAAAAACAAAGCCCAGCACTAAATGAAAGCAAAATAATGCAGTTCAGTTTTATTAAAAGTCAAAGGTCAGAACGGAGGACGAAAGGTTATACATCGCTACCCACACAAGGTATATTTTAACTTGTGATAAGGATGTCTGTATGTGTGTTTTGTATGACGCGCGGAATAAACACCTGTCAGCCTTCCTAAAGAGCATTGAGTGGTGTTTGTAGTGGATGCAGTGCATGTTCTCTGTGAGGGAGGAACTGAATATTTAAATATTCTTTAATCGTTGGAGAGGATTGTTTGAAGAGAATGATTTATTATCCCTGAACAGCGTGCATGTGTTTACTGCACTTGTGGCAGTAATGTGTGTACTGCACTTGTGGCAGTAATGTGTTTACTGCACTTGTGGCAGTAATGTGTTTACTGCACTTGTGGCAGTAATGTGTTTACTGCATTTGTGGCAGTAATGTGTTTCAGTTCGCGGCGACGAATGCTACGGAGATCGGAACGCGGGTTACAAGCAGCAGAAATATTTAAACATCTCGGCTTAATTTCTCTCTTGGGAAACGAATGTATTTCCTAACTGTACAGTTACACTGATGTTATTAGGTCTGTACCTAAAAGTGCATACAGGGTTTTGGTAGGGACATCTGAGGGAAAGAGACAACCTGGAAGTTGTAGGGGTAGATTCGAGGATAATATTAAAATGGATCTTCAAGATGTGGGATCGGGAGGCATGGTCTGGATTGAACTGGCTCAAGATAGGGGCAGGTAGCGGGATGTTGTGAATGCGATAATGAACCTTCGGGTTCCATAAAATGCAGGGAATTTCTTGACTAGCTGAGAAACTGTTAGTTTCTGAGGGAGGATTCTGCTCCATGGAGGGGGGGGGGGGGGAGAGAGAGAGAGAGAGAGGGCTTGAGCTCTACGTAATGAAACCTAACACAGTAGCTTCAGATTAAAGATTATATTTGTATTGTATTTGCGTAGGTATATTGTGTTTCTGTGAGTATATTGTATTTGTACTGCATTTGTGTACGTATACTGTATTTGTGTAGGTATATTGTATTTGTATGGGTAGATTGTAATTGGGTAGGTATATTGTATTTTATGGGTATATCGTATTTGTGTAAGTATTTTGTAATGTGTGGGTATATGGTATTTGTGTAGGTATATTTTACTTATGTAGGTATATTGTATTAGTGTAGGCACATTGTATTATGTTGTGTGGGTGAATTGCTAATAGGTGTACTGTAATTTGTGCTGTTCCGTTTATGTATGTGTTATTGTATTGTGGTGTCTGTACTGGTGTAAGGCTGCTGCCACCGGGTGAAATCCCAATTGCAGTAAGAAATAATAATAATAATAATAATAATAATAATGGGAGACCGCAGTTCGATCCCAGGTTGGGACGCTGTTATTACTGTTACTGGTTTTTGGCTCAGAATCTGTGTAATTGGTAAATAAATGTCAGTGTCTCCAGTGGCATGTTAGAAGGCTATTGTCAACCTGAGATTTTGCAGTAACATCGGCAGTTCTTCTGTTCATCGCACTACCTTGAGAAAGAACCTTAACGTTACTAAGTTTTGTATATCTGAATTTTATAGGGCATTTCCCGCAGGAGAAATGTGTTTTTACATCCCCAATCCGCTACGATGGCTTAAGGTTTTGGAGTCACTTAATAGACGAAGGAACTGAGTAGCTCTTTATATCTGATCCGGTGATAGAATAATTCGTTTTATATATATCCTTGCTGGTTGCTGGATGATGTGATTTGAAGACATTCGTAACGCCACAAATTAAACGGAAGGTTTTGTCATTGCGTAACAGCAGCTGTCCTCTGCAGCAGAGTGCCCCTAGCTGATGCGGCAACTTCTTCACCTCGTTTCTTCGACGGGTAGGACTACACAGATTCGTTAGGCGCTACTGAATTCGTTTTCGTTTGTATGCACATATGTACTGAAGTGCTCCAAGGTTATTAACCCTTTAAAGACGAAGCGTATCTGTTTTATATAAGGACTCAGTGCGTACCGCACTGTAAACACTCTCCACTTCGGTTATAAAAACCAGTCTCTTAATGTTTTATAAGGCAAAAGTTGCTGTTTGTTCTGAGATCCGTACAAAACATATAAACGCAATGTGGGCACCACGTAGAATTTTTTAATGTTAAACCTGGTCGTATATAAAGTTACCGCTTGGCGTTAAAAGGTTAACAGGGCTTCTAGTTTGGTGGTATATGCACTGTGAGATATCCAGTATGCCGTCTCTGTAATACATAGCAGTAAACATTTGAAGATAGGAAATGTGTGTTTTGTTGTTGTCATTCGTGGAAAAAAAAGTCGCGACACTTAATGAGGGACACGGCCTTGCCGGATGTGACACCCTGTAGTCTTACGGGAACTTACCAACGTCTGGAGGAACTCACTGTCCACATCTTGATTTTATTTTACCCTGAAGTAGGATCCTGTGACACTTCGGTATATGTTTACCAAATTGCACGGTATCACTTCAGAAGTTTGTAATATTCAGGGTTGAATTATATTACCCTGTCGCTAAATACACGACTCTAACGTGCTGTTCGCTTTGCCTTTGGGCGAACAGTCGTATAGCGCCTGCATTACGCGATCCCGCCATATTGTGTGGCAGTCAGTGTGGGCATACATGTGTACAATATGGCGTGCAAAGAAACGCTACGTCATTAAACGAAGTGTGGCCGTTTTCACTTCTTGAACCCTGAAGTTCATATAAAATATAAAAATTTGGTTCATACCTGACAATAAACACAGCGCATCTCTGTTACAAAGAGTAACCGTTTAATGCCGTTTGGAGAAATAATATTTTTTGCATCAATCGTACGAAGAATATAAGTACTGTGTGGGCAAAATATAAGGTTTTCAATGCCAAATCAAGGGGTGCAAGTAGTTACCACTGTGCTGTAAAGGTTTAGTGTAACAGGTGGAGATTTTGTACATTGCGGTTAATGTTTGCTAGTTAGGTAGTACCTGTCTGCTGCTCCTGGTTGTTGCCATGTGCTGTCCTCTAGCGGGGCGCTGTGGACTTGCAGTAGGATTGTGCAGACGAGAACCAGGCATGCTGCGTGGCCCTGTGAAACAAACTGACACGTAATTAACTTCTGTTTTGTTATAATGTACCAAGTACTTTCATCACGGTTGCTGTCTGTGACAATCGAATAGCGGAAATACAAAACAGTGTAATCACAGTGTACATAACCATGCCATGTAATAAACGGAACCAAAAAAAAATATAAGAAGCCCAGAAGACTGGAACAAGTGGACAGCAGCTGGACGGCCCGGGGTTCGGACACCGGCAGGTGCAAGAGATTTTTATAATTTCCAAATCGTCCAAACTGACTCAGGGACCCATGAAGCCTCCTGTTGAATATGTACCGGGGTTCTTTGCCAGGAGAAAAGTGGCCGGAACGTGATCCTGACCGCTCACCCTCAATCAGCGCCAAGGTTAGGAATAAGTGGAGCTATACACCTGCTCCCCCAGTATGCAATGTATGCGTGTACAGGGACAACTTGATGTTGGTTCCTTACATATTTATGAATGATAAATAGAAGAAACCAAGATTTAAGTTTGTTTACCATGCCACAGACATCTTAATGAACACCACAAAGGTAAAATTGTGTTCCCTACAACAGGGCGCCCCAGGCTGGAACATAAGGCCGGCCATGTACCAAGCAGCAGTACCATTTATCCAACCTCCAGTACTTTCTTTTTGTGGTGAAGGGCCCCGCAGCAGACGCTACGGACGCACTGCAGCCATGAGGCCTATTGTGCAACCCTATAATGAAGATGAAGATGATGATGATTGTTTTTTGTCCTTTTCCTAGTAATGGAGCTCAGGCGGAATGAAATTGACAGGGGGAAAACCGAAGAACTCGGGGAAAAACCTGTCCCAGTGCCACTTTGTCCACCACAAATCCCACACGGACTGACCCGGGATCGAACCCGGGCCTCCGCGGCTGACCGCCTGAGCCATGGCACGGCCAGCCTCCAGTACTTGCAGCCGGAAGAAGTTATATTTCGTAACGGCTCACACAACCCCGAAATGCTGGTGGTGCCTGTTGTGTCTGTGTATGCACACGGTATAAGTAGAGCAGTTTATAAATTTGGGACTTACCGTTGTACGTAATTTCATTTTAAACTCTTTTCCAGAAAAAAAAGGTCACTTCAGAAGCGGTCTGTCACAGATTTATAAGCCCAGTTGAACTAAGACGACACGCTAAACCTGCTAGGTATATATATATACTGCCGTGTTCCTTGTATTCGGACGTCAGTGCAATAGGTATTGTGTTAATTGCTTCGCGAAAAGAGTGTGAATGTGTCTGCAAGGGCGACTTGTCACAGTTTGTGTAGTGACGCGTCTCTTGAGACTAATTGGGTATATAACTTGTGTCAAGCGACGTCACGTGTCACTTTCGCAATTTTATTGACATAGACTTCAGTACTGGTCTTAAGCGAAATCCTTCAAATGGTACCGTTTTGTACGAAACCCTTCAAATGGTGCTGTTTTGCACGGAACACTTCAAGTGGTACCGTTTTGTACGAAACCCTTCAAATGGTGCTGTTTTGCACGGAACACTTCAGATGGTACCGTTTTGCACTGAACCCTTCAAATGGTACCGTTTTGCACGGAACTCTTCAAATGGTACCGTTTTCCACTGAACCCTTCAGATGGTACCGTTTTGCACTGAACCCTTAAAATTGTACCGTTTTGCACAGAACCCTTCAGATTGTATCGTTTTGCACGGAACCCTTCAAGTGGTACCGTTTTGCACAGAACCCTTCAGATTGTACCGTTTTGCACGAACGTGTTCAAATGCGGCCTCAGAAGTCTTGCATCCACTGAAAGCCTGTATAGAGCGTGATAGTTGACTATTCTGCTCTAACACTAAGAGTTCTTCGTGCTGCCCACGTGCTGTATTTGTGTTTGCATATGACTGTCACTGTGAACCTTGATTATGTCGCTATACAGGACTGACTGGTTGGTCGTTTTAGTGGAGACATTATGTTTTGTGTGAGGAACGGATTGAAGTTTGAAAGAGTCAGTGCAGTTTCGTGGGTCTCTAGTCCAGACGAAACAAGTCGTAATATGCCGGTTATCAAAGCGGCATTCTGATTGACGTTAGTCCATTCAGAGACAGGATTTAAAGGGGGGAAGTACAAACTGTCACACACAACTAAATTTATATCAGTTTAATTTCTTACTACATTCATTTTTATTTGCCTGATGATGGCTTTTCACTAAAGCCGAAACATGTAGCAAGAAGTAAAATTGATATGAATTTTGTCATGCCTGACGGTTTGTACTTCCCGCTTACGGTTCGTACATCACAAAGTGATGTCATTGATAAAGATGAGATTATGGCTTACTTAGTGAGACTGTAGAAGGTAAGGGATAGGGAACGAAGGGCCGAGGAAGAATTTTGAAATGAATGCACAGGAAGATAAATTAATAAACGGCAGAACAAGAGTCACTTGAAGAATGAATGAAGTTTGAATTCAAAAGAATGGAGAGTAATGCTGGAAATAAAGACGGAGGGAATAAAGTTGGAAACAACGTCCTGAAGAAGGTAGCGCGCAGATTGAAGGAAGAGGGTAAGAGGAAGTTGAGGAATTGGAAGTTCTTTGGGGGTACAGAGGTGGATGAAAAGGCTTGTGTGCAGGGTGAAGTGGAAACTTCAGAGGAAGAAGCTGAAAGTTGTGCAGTGCCTACTGTGAACGGCTGCTGCGTCTCTCCTGAGAATTGCTCTGTTAACACTGAGCTTTTTGCAGGAAGTCACGCTGTGTTTACACGTGTTTGCTTTTGTAACATTAGAAAGCATCAGCTGTCTCACAAATCTCCCACTAACCGACTGTTACGTGTCTGAAAGATCGTTAACCCTGTAAAGCCCAGTGGTTACTTTATGTACCGCGAGGTTTAACATTCACAAATTCTACGTTCTGCCCACACAGTGTATTTATGTGTTTTGTGTGGATCTCAGAACAAACAGCGATTATTTCCCTATACAGCATTAACTGACTGGTTTTTATAACCGAGACGGAGTGTGTTTACTGCGCGGTACGCGCTGGGTCTTTAAAGCCCAGTGGTTACTGTACGTACCGCCAGGTTTAACATTCACAAATTCTACGTTCTGCCCACACAGTGTGTTTGTGTGTTTTGTGTGGATCTCAGAACAAACAGCGATTATTTCCCTATACAGCATTAACTGACTGGTTTTTATAACCGCGACAGAGTGTGTTTACTGCGTGGTACGCGCTGGGTCTTCCTTTAAAGCCCAGTGGTTACTGTACGTACCGCCAGGTTTAACATTCACAAATTCTACGTTCTGCCCACACAGTGTGTTTGTGTGTTTTGTGTGGATCTCAGAACAAACAGCGATTATTTCCCTATACAGCATTAACTGGCTTGGTTTTATAACCGAGACGGAGTGTGTTTATTGCGCGGTACGAGCTGAATCTTTATGTACCGTTCATGCTAGTGTAGTCTGTAAAGACTTAAGAATGATAAAGGATTCTGGTATTTCAAAGAAGTCGATTAAAATGGTATATCTTTTGATTTTGTGGTCTTATTGGTAATAGTGGTTACTAGCGCTTCTGAGAAGCATACGCCAGCCATGTTGTTTACTCCTACCTTGGGGATAGAAGTATTATGCTCGTATAAATAAGGCTCACGAATGGGTAGAGCTATATACCTTTACACACCCTCTTGGGCCCTCAGGGCCTGTTATAGGGTGAACCTTTACCTTTAACTACCTACCAAACTGCACGGTACAATAACCCTGATGTCTACAGTATGACTCTCTACCTCCCTCAAAACCTTATATCGTATATGGGTTCTACTGACGTAGTTACATGGAGATCAAGCTGAGGATTTGTAGCGAGCGCAGACAGTTAAATTGGTGACACCGTGTGACCATGTGGCAGGTAAACATTTAGTGACGTGATTAGAATACTGTTTGTGTTGTTTGTGTAAAATTAATGAGAGTGTGTGAGATGCGTGTTTGGAAGCAGCGTGCGTGACATTAGGCCACTGTTGGGTTTTGCAGAATTGAACCACCAAGGGACTATACATGTTAGGAAGGGGAAGTGTGTTGGGTTTTAATGTGGTGCATCGTATGTGATTGTCAGCAACACTGGGAACAAAAAAAAACACCTAGAAAAAAATACAGGGAAATGGATTACCGCAGTTGGCACTGTATTATAAACCACTGGAAAGGGACCTATTGGTTGTCCCAGAAAGAGATGGGAAGAGTAATTCTTGAATGGGGTTTATAAACGTAAATGTCCAAGTATTTTAATTAATAATAATGACCACTTATACTCTGAGGTGACGCTGAAGTGTTTAGTAGGGCTGTCAGCTATGGTCACGCGTTTACACAGCGGCCTGAAGGCGTCAGTCTGAGCCTTGTTCAACATGAAGTGGAAATAACAGTCAAACAATCCTGCATCATAGAAAACATACTGCTCTCCATTTACAAAGACCAACCCGTTGATTCTGGCTAGAGAAATAGGAGCTGTTTTTTTTTTGTAAGAATGATGCGGCACACATAAACACATGTGTGGCGAAATGTAGCGCTGCTTTAACCTATCAAAGCCTAGCGGTAACTTTACGTACCACCAGGTTTAACATTAAAAAATTCTAAGTGGTGCCCACATTGCGTTTATGTGTTTTGTACGGATCTCAGAACAAACAGCAACTTTTGCCTTATAAAACATTAAGAGATTGGTTTTTATAACCGAAGTGGAGAGTGTTTATAGCGCGGTACGCACTGAGTCCTTACATAAAACATACGCTTCGTCTTTAAACGGTTGATGGTGAAGCAGGTGGTGTGTATAGCAACCACTGGCCTTTAGAGGGTTAAATTCCTCTAAGAATAATATTGCTGTTTATTTACAGCCTGTGTTGGATGTACAGAGCGGCGGTTGACGTTCTGGTCTTCAGAGTTTGTAAAATCCCTGCCGTTCATATAAAACTTTCTGTGTGAACGCCTTGGTGGGTGTTGTGGTGGTTGTGAATGATCAGTTGGGAATAGTTGGCTGAAAATGAAAATAGTTCAGAGTGCGTTACAAGTCTTTCTGTAACCGCTGTCTGTGTGCGCGTACGCGAATCACAATATCTCAGTCGGTATAGTAAGCTACAGGCTGGTCGACCGAGGAATCGACGTTCTGTTTTGCAGGGTCAAAGATTTTTGTGCTGTCCACGTTGTGCACACCGCCTCTGGGGTCCATCCACATTCTTAACCGATGGCTACCAGGAGTGCTTTCCCCGAGGGTCAATCCGAATTTAAGAATATATGGAGGTGTACCTGACACTCCCCCTACGTCTTTATGATGTCCTTAATTATGCGTACAGACATTATTATTATTACGTTTTTTTTCCTGCTCCACAGACGCCATAAGCGAGAACAACCCGCGGGTGATAGACGACGCAAGGGCAAGGAAGCTGGCATCAGACCTGAAGCGGTGTTCCTACTATGAGACTTGTGCCACTTATGGCCTCAATGTGGAGAGGGTGTTCCAAGACGGTGAGTACTGTGCCTTACGTCAGTTACGCCATTCACGTACAGCGTATCAGACTGTACTATGCGGCGTCTTCTGCTCAGCGTATCCGCGTACGTGTATGTCTGTAACTTGATGTAACCTAAAGTGCTGTAACTGAAGCCAGCTAATCAGAACTAACATGTAGAATGAACGTATATGTACGTCCGTAGCACTGAAAGCGAACATTGCAGTGAGGCCCCACAGTCTTTTCTGCCTACATCGTCAAGGTACATGTCGTCAGTTAAATGGGGATATACTGTGGAGATGTTTGAGGGCCGCGGTGGCGCAGCTGGCTGAGGCACTGCGCTACAAACCGGCAGGTCGCGGGTTCGATTCCCGATGGTGTCAGTGAATTTTTTTCATTGGCATAATCCTGTCGGCCGCACTGTGGCTCTGGGGTCGACTTAGCCTCTAACAGAAATGAGTACCAGGAATATTTCCTGGGGGGTAAAAGCGGCCGGTGCGTAGGGCTGACAACCTTACCACCTTCATGTGCCGACTGTCTAGAAATCTGGGATCCTTAACCTCCTGGAACTCTCAGGGCCTGTCCAGCCCTGTAATGGGACTGCTTTACCTTTTTTATTGTGTGTTCTGTAGAATATGGACGCAGTCATTGTGATTCGGTGGCCTTAATGAGCTATTTTATGAATATAGGTGGAAGGAGGAAGAAAAAGTTAATGGTGGGGGTAAAACGGGAAAGTGGGGGTATGAGAGGAAGATAACAAGGAAAGGAGGTCATAAAATGGGGCAGTAGTCTCCCAGAGGATTACACCTCCTCTGTTTACTGCTGGAGGTGTCATAAAGTTTTTCGTTCCCTCCGGTTATGTTGCAGTTGCTTGTGGTGTATATGCGAGTAAATATAGTGGACCCTTATTGATTGCATTTGACTACATGATGCAGGTTTTTAAAATTGATTGAATTAGAATGCACTGGCTAATTTTCACAGCGAATGCTTATCAGTTACATATTAATGCTAATTGAAGTGTAGGTTATTCAAAGAACAGTAAGGCAGTGTAAATCACTTTGAATGTTAAAGCATGGTTGCCTTTACATTAACTCCGTTTTGCTTGCTTAAGTCAGACATATGTGACAGTTACATGAAGAATCAAGAAACCGTAATCTGCCTTTTGTACCCTTCTTTATCTTATCAAGAAAATTCTTCTTCTTTCCCTCCTCCTCCTCCTCCTCCTCCTCCTCCTCCTCTTCCTCCCCCTTCCTGTCATTCCCACAATTATTTATTTTCAGTTTCTTCTCCACCACAAATGTTACGCTGTGCAATGACAAGCCAACATCAAACTACATACTGTGGCCCAGTCTCACATAACTACTGCTATGTCTAAAAACTACAACATGGTAATACAGAATGTGAAGTTCTCACAACAGTGAACCCTTCAAAGAAGAAAGTTAACATATATTGTATTATCTCACAGTACATGTTCTGTCTCGGTTACAAAAACCAGTCAGTTAATGTTATACAAGGAAATAATCACAGTTTGTTCTGAGACGCACACAAAACACATAAATACACTGTGTGGGCAGAACGTAGAAATTTTTAAGTTAAATGTGGTGAAAAGTGTTGTAACTGCTGTGCTCTGAGGGGTTAAAATTTTCTTCTGGGGTCTGATGCCATATTGTGTAGTACATGGATTTCTGTGCATCAAACCATATAGTGGCACATCCCTGATGACAGTAATCTTGACACATGGTAGGGACTTGCTAGTGGTTGGCACAGGGGTGAAGAGAAAAGCTGGTAAGAGGGGAATCACTGTCCATGCACCACCAGGAAATTTTTGTCCACTTCAGAGCATTAACATGAATGTTCTTGGGAAGAGAGTGTATGTTTTGCGAAGATTCCAGGGTGAGGCTAGCAGTGGCCAGCTATGCTGACACAGTGTGAGCAAGCTCAGCTAGCGAGTTGTCTGGGTCGTGCTGTATCTGCAGTATCGTAGGAATGGTTAATAGTGTTACAGCATATTGTGTTCCCCTGTATCCACCCCTTTCACCACTTTCTGGTGACACTAATTTGCAACTCTTTGCTTGTTTTCAGCTTGTCAGAAAATTGTACAGCAGAGGTTATCATCGTCAACATCATGCTTGACTCCAACAAACTCACGGCCGTCGACACCCAATAATCATTTCTCCGGGGTAATAGGAGGTGCACCAAGGCACCATCAGCCAGCACCATCTCCTACAAACAACGGGTTCCTTGTGGGCGGTGCTGCCACAACTAGCAGTTCGTCACCGCACACATCAGGTGGCTCTCCTGCTAGCAATGTTCTTGTGGGTAATGCTTCACCCAGTCATGCTCAGACACTTAGTCACAAGGTGTGTATATAAAATGTTGGTTAGTATGTAATAAAGCTATATGTAACTTATAAAGTGATATGTAAAGGTAGGACATGGAAGTTCTTACCATACTAAGTCTTTATCATAATGTGTTTCCTTTGATATTTCCATTCTGTGTTGGTCATCTAGTAACCAAGCTTCTGCTGTTTCCATCTTTTTAAAGCTCCAACCATATTATTCCTTGCTGGTGTGCGACTTGTTTTCTCGCCTTTTGTTTCAATCTTTATATTGGTCTTACTGTGGGGGCATTTTCATTTTCATTTTGATGTTTTAAAACCTTCTGTTGGATTGTGTCTCTCTGTGGATACTATCTTATTTTGTTGTTTAGTAATTTACTTTTTAGGGTATTTATCTTTACATTCTTTCCAACTGTTTGTTCTCTTAGTTTCTATTTGGACTTTTCGTGTTATTATTAAAGTGAAATCTCTGCAAACACAATTTTCTGTAAAGGTTCCAAAGCCATAATGTACATACTGACCATTTTTAGTAGTACAGGTCACAGTAAAGCAATATGAATGGCAGTTTTACCCTCATTAGCTGTTTCCAATTCCATGCCCAAGATAATTTTGTGATGGTTCCTTTTAGATGGCAGTGTTCAGTCTGCCAATAGATCAGGTACTGTGGCAGACTGTTCTCTAAACTTCCACTTAAATCTGAGTCACTGTTTGCCATAAACCAAAGAAACAGACAACTGATCTTCTCATAATGCATGAACTAATGTTGGCAAGTATGATTTATTGAAATGGTTACTTTTGTATGCTAGAGAAAGGAGAAAGAAAATTCAGTCGTTATGAGTTTAAATCACAGTGATAACTATATCACCAACTTTTGCATTGAGCAACTCTGCATCTTGCCTGCCGAGCTTGTTTGTGTGTTTTGTATGTTTTGCACAGTGAACAGTGATTATTTCTGTAAACAGTATTAACATTTGGCCTTGGAATGGAAGTGTAATGTGTGTCCCGCATGGCAGAAGGTGTATTGTGGATACTATTTAAGTGAACTCCAGGCTTCATAAGCACTACACATACTGCTTGGTATCTGAATTTGAAGACATTTCTCAAGTGTTTCATTTTCTCAGTAGCATGAGAAGCTGCTCATTGGTTCTAAAGTATGCTGGAACTTTGAAGTTACGTGTTGTTTTAGTATTCATATTTATGTGTGCAGGAAGCATCTAATTTGGGTGGCGGGCGTCAGGTACACACGCTGTCTTCGTCTAACCATCATCTGCACAGACACCAGCAGGACACAAACAAACTTGACTCTGCAGATAAATGGGGAAGCAATACCCACATTTCAGGCACAGCTCCATCTTCAGGAGTTGCTCCTGACAACAATAATGTTGTGACTAAATTTGTTCCACCTCAGAGCTTCGATAACTTACCCCCGCCTCAGCCTCCAGGCTCCAAGGATAAGGACCTCCCTACACCGAGCTCCACTCCTACTACCTCACGGTAAGTCAAGTGTGTGGAGTCTAGAAGGGGCATAGTAGAATGTAAATGTTTATGTGACGAAATGATCCATTTTCACTGCCGTGTATTGTATGGAACCTGTGAAGTAGTTGTACACCTTGAGGAGGCCATATGCAACCCTGTGAAACAGAGTGGCTACTGTAAGGCCCCTGTAGAGCCTGGGCACAAACTTATGTTACCAATACTTGAAGCTATGTAGCATGGAAAGCCAGTGAAAAGTAGTGGGTGTAAACCTGTAACTTGAACACAGCGAGAAAGATATGACTGTTCCTTCATTGTCATTTGTACATACAGCAAGTGGCCGGGGCTCTGCTGCTTGAAGTGTAGCACAAACTTATTTGTTACCCATGTTTACTGTTGCATTCAGATGACTGCCTTTTGTGGCTTCATTTGGTTTCTCAGTATGGTGTTGTGACTTCTTTCCATGGTTCTGTCACATGCTTCATCATTAAAAACTTTCATTTTGCTCGCTATTGTTTCGTATTATAGTGTGTCATATGCAGCATTAACCAGTTGGTGTGTGTGTGCAGTGAAGACAAATGTATTTTCTGTGAGATGGAAATTGAGTTCTAAGTGTTAGAATATGGCATGCTGCAGAACTATGTGTGACTAAAATACAACAAAGCTTGCGTCTTTTATTGATAGACAGTTAAGGCAACCTTTTTTATCACATGCCCTTCAGGTCCATATGCATAAACGTTAGAGAGCAATTAAAATATTTACGTGACTTTGATTTTATATGTATGAGTCAAACTGAAATTAGTGTTCCATTTACACTCAGTATAATATGGTGTGTGAGACTACAAATATGTACTGCCATAAGTCAAATTGTGTACTGCGAAACTGGAGTAATGTAAGGACTGACAGTTGAAAATTTATAGGTGAGGATTTGTTGTTGTATATCATCTGCTACAGGAATTGCACAGTGAGTGCCATCGTCTGAAGTTAAGCAGTAGTTGACTGTTCTTGCATGGGCATGTGCACAACACTTACTTACTTTAGGTAGATCCATATACAATATATCATTTGCAAGTGTTGTTTCGAGAAGTTTATGTGTGTCAGTATGTAGAATCCCTTTTTGTGTGTCGCTATAAGCGTGTTATCCCATGTTTGCATTCAGAGTCAGTTGCTTTGAGTGCAGAGGCATTGTTTGGAATGTGTTGTAGCTGCTATTATTTAAATGAATCGTAGGGTACAGAGGGGTTACAAGCCCACTGATACTTTCTAATAAACTTGTAACTTGAAACATATGAGTGAGCAGAGTGTGACTGTACCAAGGGTACATGCACTGTTGACAGTTATTGTAATAAATAAGAACAACAATAATAATAATAATATATTTGTGTTCATTTCTTACAGTTCTTGAGGCTAGCCACTAATTAACACCCAGGTTGTCACGGTGGTAGCCCATCATGATTGTTATACCTAATGCATTTGTTTCTCTCTATTCCTTCTAATCTATTGTGTATGAAAATGTGGCTTTTCTGTTTCTTATTTCTTGCTACAGACTTAATAGAGGACACTCAAAGGTATTTTCAAGTTTGTGTTTACTCTTTCAGTTATGTAAACTATGCAGATGTATATTACTTGGTTTGAGAACTTTGTATGTTTTGTGTTTCAGCAAGAGCCGTAGAAGATCAAACCTGTTCACACCATCCAAGAAAGGAGATGATAAGCTGAAGAATGGGGAGCTGGGTAGTGGAAGGGCGATACCCATCAAACAAGGTTACCTCTACAAGAGGAGTAGCAAGGCACTTAACAAGGACTGGAAGAAGAAATATGTCACGCTGTGTGATGACGGGCGTCTCACATACCATCCAAGTTTGCACGTGAGTTTCTCTATGATGTTGCATAACTGATGCAATATTGAGGATATTGTGTCTTCTGGGGTATGATGGTGTGTTGTTGAGTGAATGGTTTCCAAAGCCATGAAGGAACATACAGCCTTCATCTTCAAACAATCCAAGAAGTTTTTCTTCAGGTGTTTCAAGATGAAGGCTGTATGTTCCATTGAACCGTATAGAACCACTCATGCAGCAACATGGCATTGTAGTCTCGGAAGACCTGAATCCTCAGACACCACTGATGTCAAACTGATTAGCAGATGGCTGCACAAGGCTGTGGGGATCAGTGTGCTCTTGCAAACAAAACTGGCTGCTGTTTTGTGAGAATGTGATTGTGTTACAATCACTGACCACAGCACATGTAGCTCCCTGTCCACTGAATGGCAGTGGACAAGGAGTTATGCGAATAATACTTCTGTTTGTAATTCTCTTCTTGGCAAAGTGAAAATATGCTGATACACTTTGACTTCGTGCTGTCTCATGTTGTTATGTGTATGAATGTGCAGAAGCTAATGTATGTGTAAATGGAAAATAGGCAGTTTACATTTTCAAACTGTGTAGGTGCCAACAATACTACTTTGACAAACATGCAAGTTGTTTTTCATATATTCCAAGGTATGTGCAAGATACACCAAATTGTTATCAGCATCAGTAAGATAATGGAAAATCAGTTGTAAATAATTCAGTATCATACAGTATATAAATGCTTCCCAGTACTTGACAGTGTATATACTTAAAAATTTGTTTAGGATTTCACATTAACCTTTTAAAGCCTAGCGGTAACTTTACGTACCACCAGGTTTAACATTAAAAAATTCTACGTGGCGCCCACATTGCGTTTATGTGTTTTGCATGGATTTCAGAACAAACAGCAACTTTTGCCTTATAAAACATTAAGAGATTGGTTTTTATAACCGAAGTGGAGAGTGTTTACAGCGCGGTACGCACTGAGTCCTTATATAAAACAGATACGCTTCATCTTTAAAGGGTTAATTTCCAGGTTCTGATGGTGATTTAACATATCCTGTAATTCAAAATCTAGCTTGTTTGTTTAATTATCTAATGTAATGTCCCTTGAAAATTGAAGGGAAAGTTTCTGAACTGCTATCTGATAACTCTAAAATCCTGTTGTCTAGTCATGACTTTTAAGTGTGTGTCCAGGTTCAGTATCTTGGAGAATGTCGTATGTCCTTCCTGTCCTTTATCCTCGGTAAGGATATCATGTGCAAGGCCAAGTGTCAAACTACCTCTCTCAAAAATCCATGTTGTGTTACTTGATACAGAAACTTGCTGGAGAAAGTTTGTGTGATTAATGAATAATGAATTGGAAAGGAAGTGGAGTTGGTTGTTGCCAGCCTCGAAGTACTGTCCTGGCATTTGTCTGGAAGGACTGAGGAAAAGTTATGTAAATCCTGTCGGGATATCTGGTGTTGTGCATGTAGCAACAGAGCGTGTGTGTGTGTGTGTGTGTGTGTGTGTGTGTGTGTGTGATGAGTAAAATTTATCTTGTGCATTTATTTATGACCTTTTAAATAATCTGTAAAGCTCAGAAGCTTGCTGTGTATACGAATATTTCATTTTATGTACTTCTGATGCCAAGTGCGTAGAATCACAGTGTGTTTGTATTGCTGGTTTGGTTAGGGATGGGCACAAGTGTAACTGGCACAGTTGAATTGCACTTGACCAGGTGTGGTTTGGACGGAGTGTAGAAGGGATTTTGGTCAGTATACTGTCAATAACCAGAAGTGATTACTCATTTGTTTTTGTGGTCCTTCTTATTTGTGATAATAGAATGTCACTACAGTAGTTGGCTGACATCAACTGGCATTATGCAAGATGATTCACAGTTGTCATTGTGTGTCACATTAGTTATACCTGTTTCTTTAATGTTCCAATTTCAGCGGTGTGTATGGAATGTACGATATTTTACCTTGAATATGAAGAACAGTCTTTTCACCAGAATATATTGCAGCTTTTAGCCCTTGCTGGATTTCTGTACCACCATGTTTTCAAATTGTTTTGTCATTCAATTTTAGTATGTTCTACATGTTGCAGGATTACATGGATGATGTTCATGGGAAGGAGATTTCTCTGCAGTATGTAACAGTGAAGGTTCCTGGGCAGAAACCACGTGGATCAAAGTCTATTATGGGTGGTGCAACAGCTGGTAACAATGGTGTCAGTGATGGTCTTGCAGGTCTTACCATCACAAGTGAGTATCTGCTGTATTAGAGCACCATTCAAACATGACAGTGGATTAATATTGGTATAAGAACATAAAGTGGAAGGTGTAGAACAATATTAACCCTTTAAAGATGAAGCGTACCTGTTTTATATAAGGACTCAGTGTGTACCACGCTGTAAACACTCTCTACTTCAGTTATAAAAACCAGTCTCTTAATGTTTTATAAGGCAAAAGTTTCTGTTTGTTCTGACATCCGTACAAAACACATAAATGCAATGTGGGCACCACGTAGAATTTTTTAATGTTAAACCTGGCAGTACGTAAAGTTACCGCTAGGCTTTAAAAGGTTAAAGAATTAAATAATATATTAACCTTCAGCAGCAGAAGCAGTAGTAGTAGTAGCAGCAGCAGCAGTAGCAGTAACAGTAGCAACAGCAGCAGTAATTAGTAACAGGGAACACACATAAGTAAAGAAATTTGTAAATTATGAATTGTGAAGTGGAACATGTTAAGTACTGATTTTAATACTGTTTATGGTATAATTTAAAATTGCAATAAAAACTGGTAATGAATGTGAGGTCCTTAATGATTTTTTGTTCCACTGATAGTGACGGAGTTGCAAGCGTATGGATGTTCAGAAAAGTGAGATACGTTTGAAACTGTGCAAACGAACAACACAGGTGCGAGTGACCTTGGGGTCATCTACCAAAAACCATCGAGTGACATAAGGAGCGTGTATAAATTGTACTATATTGAATGAAGGATGTGTGCAGTGCACCATGTGTTATTAGCCTTTCAAAGCTGCTTTAACAACAAGACATTTCCCTAAACAACATGAACGAATTTGTCTTCGTAAGGGATGTGCAGTGTTTACTGTGAAATAGTAACTAAAGTTCTCAGTACTGTGTAGATAAACTTCAGGCTTCAGAGGGTAAAGGAGTCTTAAGACAGTCACAACCTGAGGAGTATGTATAATGAGTCATAAGTTGTTTGTCAACACTTTTTGATGAGTTCATCGCTCAAGACTCGATATATTACAGATGTCATTGCTTGTGTTATTTGGCAGGTTTCCAAGGGAAGGAGAAACGGGTTACAGAGAAGGTCCTGCTTACTGCATTTGAAGTGTTTAAAGAACCCGGTGCCCGAGTGATTCAGACTCCAAGGTGAGTATTGTGTAAAGTACACACTGCATGTGTTGTAACGTGAAGCGTTCATTGCAAGTACAGGGTGACTGTTATTTCCCGTTTCCTAGCACAGACCCAGCAGAAAACATCCATACACTCTCTGTTCTCATGCCATTGTGTATGGCAACCTTTGCTGTTAACGTTATCTGCAGCTAGCATCTTTCCTAATCCTGATTTACATTTCTGGACCGTGTCCAATGTTTCGTACTCAAAGAGCATAGCATTTTGAGAACTGGATCTGTTCAGAAGGTACTGTTTTTTTTTTAATGTGGTGCATTGCCCTAAGGCTTGGGGCCTGTCAGTGCCAAGTGCAATACACCATTGTTAGGTTCCTTGTGAATTCACATGTGTAAATATTAGTTGCTTAATGGAAGTGTTATGTCATCATTAAAGTGTTAGCTATAGTATATAATGTTACTGACAAAGACAGCAGTCATTATGCTGGGTGAAGAACAGATACTTTAGCCAGTGTTCAGCATGTGCAGCAAGAGATATATTTATGCATGTTTCCATCAGTTGTGTTACAACATAAAAACTAATGCAGTAGATATGTTTATTGTATGTGTTGCTATTATTTGACTGACATTTGAGGCTATGTAAGGTCCAGAAACGCAGCTATGAAAAGGGATCCACGAAAGACAGCATAAATGCAAAATATTTTAAAGGAATCACAATGCACCCAGAGGGACTTGTAACTCTTACGGATTTTAATATGTATTGAGCTCATTAATACATTACAGTTGAACTAATGAACAATTAAATATCATGACAATGACTGATTTTAGTTGAAACGCTTTGTGCAGTGGTTCTCTTTGTGTTGCTGGTTAAATGAAGAATAAACAGCTGCATAATCTCGCCACTCAGCAGTTTCATGTTGATAATGAAAGTACATTGCAGCATGGGTTTTGGTTTACAAGTACAGTGAACTTGTGCAAATTTGCTTCATGCTAGAGGGATTGTATGCTTAGCATATGAATATACATAACAGATGGCATGACTGCTTACACTGCACGTAGCGCTGTTATTCTGCAGGATGTTCACAGTTAATGTGACACATCTAAGAACTAATGTATCTGGACAGAGCCAGAAGCTTGGAGGCCACTAAGTTCTGTACATAAAAGCTAACCAAACCAAGCAGAGGTGCCCAGGATATGACTGCTTTCCATGTCAGTGCCATGTATAGTACCTGAAATTTCAAGAAAGGAACAAATACAAAAATTAAGTAATTAAGGTTTACAAAAAAGGTGGGAATGAGGAGTCACATTGCATAAAAAGAAGTTGTACTTGGACACTGCTTTGACATCCATGTTGACTGTATATATCAGCAATACTGTGGGGTAAATTAATGGTAGAGTGTCCCTGTACATGCAATAAAGGCATACTGGGGGAGTGGAGGTGTAGTTCCATGTGTTCTTAACTTCAGCACTAGGGCATGGTGAATGGTTATCATAATGCACCAGCCACACTACTCTGGCAGACGGAATCTCAGTTATCTACTGGGTAGGAGGGAGCCAGGCTGTGTTTTGGAAAGTAAAAAATGTCCTCTGTGCCAGGAATCAAACCATGATTCTTTGATCATCCAGCCTGTAGTTTAGTCACTGTACAGGCTATGTGGTCCCATCTCACTGTTGCATAAATTTTATACTAGCTGTGTGGGTTCTGTGGAGGTCTGTGATAGGAAACAGCAAACAGAAGAGAGTGAGTGATTCCATTGTTATGTACATCGCATAACAAAGTTAAGACTTCTTTCTAAAACTGCTTTACATTGCATAACCAAGCTAGTCTTTCTTCCAAAACAGTTTGTTGAACAAATATAACATGTACATGTAAATTGTAGTAACTTTTGAACTAGTAAAGAATCATGGTGCCTGTCACAATAGTGTTGGGTTACTTTGGTAATTCATCAAATATTTGTAGACAAAAGATTTGTCTAGCATCACTGAACCAAGGCTCATAGTTGCATAGCAGAACAACCAACTGTGTTTTGTACAAGAGTTGGCTCCTTGCCCACAAGTTTTCTTTTACTTAAAAATGTGTCTGATGTAATGTATAATGACACTTGCAGCAGCATAAAGTCAGGTGAGAATGTGGGTAATTACTCCGCACCTCCAAGTTCTGAGCTCTGGAAACTTGCTGGTGATGCTGGTGGGGTTTAACCTACACATCTCCTTCTCTCTTATTTCTGTTTATGGCTCATACAACTGTAACAGTTCTGACACTTTGCCCTGCATACATCCTCTTGGACTACCAACAAACCATTTAGAATTTAACAAACTGTCAACTTTATTGTCTGCATTATTGTTAAAAAAGTAGGTGTGTGCTCATCTATCTGTCTTTGGTCAGCCACAGTTCTGGGTAAATTTAAGGAGAAATATTAGCTTTGTAGGACTACTGAGTTTAACTTTACATAGGTCTGTATAGATAACCCCTTCTTTATTGAAAGGTATAGTCAAGTGTTAACATTATTTATTCCATGCACTGTGACAAAATTGCTTGTGTAGAAGACCAACACGTGCACATCTAACTTACATAAACACACAGTTTTCTGTGTGCTCCTACATGTTTTGGCTGAATTGCACCATCTTCTCGAGTCTCTACACCAATATTTAAAACTCACTAAGGTATAACACATTACAGTAGTAATACATATTATATCACAGTGATTTCTGGAGTCAAGTGCTTTGCACTCCAGGATTCAAATCTTAACCCAGATGCTCACTACCTGACTGACATTTTCAAAGTTTTTCTTAAGTGCCGTAGGCAGATGCAGTGATAGCATCTAGAATTAAGCCACATCCACTTTTTTCCATATTCCTTGTCAGTTAGTTAAACCACTAATTATTCTACTGTTCAATGATATGTAGTTGAAACTATTGATGAAATCATTAAATTAATCATAAATTGATAAAATAAGGAGGGATGACTCTGTGTTTCATGTATCTGATATCAGTTTAGTTTTGACCACATTCACCACTTGTTTCAATATCTTTGTGGCTATTCTGACAAAATCTACCCACATATACCTGAGTGATGTGTGTAAATGGAATGGAGATGCTACGTACATATTTGTTGGAAACTTACATGAAGTGTATCTTGTTAATCCAGTTGACACTATTAACACTATTTTCTTTCAGCAATGAGGATGCAATGATTATCCCCAATAACACCATATCGTCATCACTGTTGAATGGGACAGATGGCAAGATAGAGACACCGAATGTTAAGAAGAGGCACCGACGTATGAAGAGCAGTGGTATGAAGAACACAGAATGTGATGGTGAGTCACGTCGTTTCCTTGTTTCATAGTTGTCGTCAAATGGGTACTATCTGGATCACCAATCTAAACATACAGACTGTATCCTCATCGCCAGTTTTAGGATGGTTGGTATATAGGTTATTTAAAGGCACTGTATCGGCTTCACTAGGTATTTGGTCTTGAGTTGTATTAATGAGTGATCATGTTCACTTGACTTGACAGGATTTTGTAGGACTCATATGTAGTGTATGTAGCGTATGTCAGCATTTGATCACAGCAGTCGTGGGGGGTGACTGAGGAAAACCACCAAACCGTACCGAAGACAAGTTGTGCCCTCACCAAGTTTCAAACTGGGCACCACCAAATACAGTAAAATCTGCAATATCTGGCACCTCCAGGACCAAAGGTTTGCCGGGTATCGCAATTTTCCGGATATCAGAATATTATATTCAATACGTACCTTAGTGTACCTAGCAACCTCATGCAGAGAACTAACTATTTAACTTGTCACTTGGTATCCTGTCCTGTTTTCCATGCTGCACTTTCTAGTCTTTTTCACCAGTTCTTACTTAACAAGGGGTGGCAGCATTTGCACAGCATAACACAGTAAGTCGCTCCTAACTTAACTTAAACCTCTTTGTCAATTTGCTGCTTAATAGAGATTTCCGAATAGTCCAATACCAGATATCGCGGATTTTACTGTACAAGTCATAAGCCTTGATGCTTGTTCTGATATTTTAGGCCACCATTTGTAGATATTTGAAATCTGATAAATGCAAAGTAATTTATGTCAGTGAACAGCAGAACATTAATGATTTCTACATCATAATCAGGAATGACTTTACTAACACTTGTCTGTACACATGCAAACATGCACGTGTGCATGTACATGCAGAGAAAGAGACTATATAGAGTGTAATTTCATTTTCTTTTTATTTGCTTTGCCCTATTAAATTTGTGCAGATGTCGGCAAAGAAATATAAACATGATTTAGCATTTCATTCATTTTCTTTCCATCTTCTTCCTCCTGTTTCCTTTCTCAGGGTGGCCAATTGAAATTATATTTTCAGTTTCCAACTTGTATGATCTACAGAACCCATAACTAGACTGTGCAGCTTACTGTGCTGCACCAAACAGTATTACACTACTACTGTATGTAATACATGCACAGTTGTTGTGTCTAAACCATTCACTTCAGAGGTGTGTATTATGTCACTGTTTCATTAGGTGTTTGTTCAAAATTCTGTGTTTTATTGCACAAGTACTGCATAAACTCACACCTCAATCTGTCACTGTAGCTGACTGGAAGGTAAGTTATGTGATATGTTTAATGGCAGAACGTCAAATAAGTTCATTTATAGTCTTTCATTGACATGGAAATTGTGTGGTTACAGACTCTGATGGGTATGAATTCTTCATTGTCTCCCTTGACAACAAACAGTGGCACTTTGAAGCTGGAAACTCGGAAGAGAGGGACGAGTGGGTGTCAGCCATTGAACAACAGATACTCAACTCTTTGCAGGTAAGAATGCTTGAGTCTAGAATGTACGGAAGGTTACTTTCTTATGGGATGTGCTGGATTTGTCGTCGTGGTGGGTGAGACAGCAGGGTTCTCCGAGACAGCATACATGTCCTGCAGTCTACATGGGGCCACATCTCAGGCAGAATTCATTCATATCTGTGTATTCACTGGCATGGGAGCCTCAACTCTTACTGACAGGGCACCATTACACTTTACTTTTTACGGTCTCGGACTGTTTGGCACTATAAGCTGGGAGGCGTAGTTTGTCCAGATTTTTTAAAAAATAACCCTTAGTTTGCTGGGGTTCTGATTGTGTGATCCCAAGGCACATTTGTACTTTGGACATCAGAAGTTGGCAGCTAATTCTTGGTTTCTGTCGCAGGGAAATGAGATCAGGAAGTCCAAGTCAAGACTTGACAGCTCTGTGGATAGCGGCTCAATACAAACCATACGCTCACGAGTGCCTGGCAACACTCACTGTGCTGACTGTGATGCATCAAGTACGTACCTACAGTCAGATCACTGAGGGAACAGTCTCAAGTTAGCTGCCTGCTGCTGCGCATTACTTACATTACACATTTCCCCTATGTCAGTACCAGTAACATAACGAGAATACTTCACGACGTTTCTCGTACTCTTCATTTGCACTTGCAGCAGTATTTTTTTCTTGTTTTAGGGATAAATTAGTTTTCTTTTTATCACAGATCCTGACTGGGCAAGCCTCAACTTGGGTGTGCTTATGTGTATTGAGTGTTCGGGTATTCACCGCAACCTGGGGTCTCACATATCCAGAGTTCGGTCTCTGGATCTGGATGAATGGCCGTAAGTTATCACATTTAACAAATTCGTATATGGGTTGTGTTTATGTTCAGTGAGTATGTCACTATGTGCAAAGTTACATTTATGTGCACAGTCTGACAGTTATATAACTGACTGCTTTGAGAGAGGTGTACATAGTTGCTGACATTCTATGAATGTGGGTCATCTTCACAGTACGAACTTTTTGGCATTGTGTACACATTTCAACATATTTGTTGTGCCTGGAAGCATAGTTTGGCATCATTTTCAGAAAGAGATATCATTAGTATCATTAAGTGCCTTGAACATGTTGTGACTCAGAATAATATGTGCTGCAAATGTTTGGTTTTTGGTACATCAAAAAGTCACAGAGGATCAAGTTAGGCAAGTAAGTATGTTAGATGTCTGAATACTGGTATTTTGGGTGGGAGGCTGGGAGGGGGAAGGCCAGAACTCACTTCATCAGAAGTGCTGTACCACATGGGTGGGAGTGCTGTTTGGTGAGATGTCCACTAGTCTAGCCAGACATTAAAGAACATACTGCTGTATGTGTGTCAGAACTTGAAGGTATTGGGTTGTTTGTTTGGTTCTCTTTTTTCATTTTTTCCCCCTTTGCGTTGAAGGGCCAATTTTAAACTCAGTAATTTTTTTGATACCAGAAAATCAGAGTGCTATTATTTTTATTAATGTTTTTCACATTTTTTATCATTGCCCGAGAAATTCATGACATTTCCATTGGATACATTGCTGCTTTTTCAGTCATACCAGAAGACCAAAGTCTCAACACCTTTCTCAGCATTTTTTAAACTAGTCAGGTTTCTCCATGCATTTGTTGAAAACTTCGAGCAGGTGTCATAAGCTCCTTTGTGTTAGTGGCTGTTGGATCAGCATTCTCTTTTTCCGTCCTGCTGTGCTTCTGGTGATGGGAGCCAACTGAACAGTACACTGCCTGTGTGTCATACCAGGGAACGTGATTTGACCTCAAGGTCTTGTGTGGTCACTGTACAGTAGTGGTTCATATTGACATTTGGTGTGTAATGAGTTAAAACGTATGCACTGGGTTAAAGAGTTTATTTGTGTTGTTTTCAGGCCAGGGCATTTAAGTGTAATGCTGTCAATAGGAAACACTCTAGCCAACAGCATATGGGAATGTAACCCTCGTGGTCGAGCCAAACCAACACCTAACTCAAGTCGTGAAGAGAAAGAACGATGGATCAGATCAAAATATGAAAGCAAGGAGTTCCTAGCACCAGTGAATCAGGGCGTTTCAGTTGGACAACAGTTAGTGGATGCCGTGTGCAGGTATGTTATGTCGATGAGGTTTAATAATTTAATGTAGCTCAAGCCAGATTGATATGAAAGAAAAATGCTTTTTATATTTTCCATTCCATGCATATTATAGTTCAGTTTTTTAATATCAACCAACAGTTTCACTCAAGTTGGTACGGATTCACAAAAATATTTTCAATAAACATACTACACTGCTGCATGTTTCGGACCTTACTGGTCCATCATCAGGGAGCACATCAGTTGTCGCATAAAACAATTGCTTAATAATGTTTGGTCTCGTTGTATATGTAGAAGAACTGCTGGTAATTTTCTGTGTAGTAAACTGTTACACAGTACATCAGAGCAGCATGTGGTTGATTTAGCAGTGTTCACACCCCTAAATCATGGGATGTAACATTACGTAGCCAGGCACCAACATTTAAGACTTCACCAAGGTGCTACCATCTGTCTCCATTTTCAGGGTGGAAGAGCTTACTTTATTTAACTCTGGATTTCTAAAAACACAGAATATGTTCCATTGCATGAACTGTAATGTGGAAAACAATTTGTTTGTAACTTTTAATTATAGATATGGATGTTGAGGAAATGTGTTTGAACAACTATCAGTGAATAATGTTCACTTTCACTGACTCTTGCTGTAATGGAATTACTTTTCCATCTACAGGACAGATATGAAAAGCATAGCCCTGCTTCTGGCGCACGCGTCTGCAGAGCAGGTAAACAGCTGTGTGAGTGTGCGTGACTTGCGCACACCTCTGCATTTATCATGTGCTATGGGTAATCTTCCTGTAGCTCAGCTTCTTATATGGGTAAGTCATCTTTCCTTTTTCTGTTGCTGAACTTGTTTTACCACATGTTTGTAACTGTAAGGTGGAAATTTTAATGAAGTTTTAGTTTTTTAAATTAACAACAAATTAATGAGTCAAATCTCATACAAGAAGGACTGCGAACATTTACAGATTTTTTACTTCCAAGACAACCATCTAAACTAACTAGGTAATTCCATCAAACAGAGTCCTTGAGAAACTAAGCTTAGCTAGTCAAGACATCCCTGGCATCTTATAGAAGCCAAAGGTTCATCATAATGTCAACAAGAGCCCACCTCTTGTCCCTACTCTGAGCCAGGTCAATCCAATCGATCATCTGAACAAATTGAAATAATTTGTTTGTGTGTTTTTCACACTGTTTTGTAATGTACCTGTGTTCCTTATATGAGAGAAATGGAAGCACCTGGCCTTCACCCAGGATGCGGTTGCTTTCCTGGGTGGTGTCAGAACATAATGACAGACAAAGCTTATGCAAGGAATGACACACAAGTTAAGAAATTAAAATTTACTCACATAGTAAGAAAGAAAATTCTGTGCCTTTACAACCCTAATACTCTTACTGAGTCTCAGAAAGATTTCTTGGAAGATCGTGTTTGTGTTTGACAAGTCAAATTCAGCAGTCTTGAATATGATTAGAAAGGAGCTGAAACCTGATTCTGGATGCATATTTAGATATCATCATCATATAGCCTGTCTAATGACTGGTGCATAGCCTATAATTCTTCCTCTGTGTTCAGAGTTCATATACGGGTAGGGAAATTAGTTTGACACACGTTTTCCACTGATTGGGAATACTAGCTCTTTCTGTGAGACCCAACTGTGTAGGTGCCTCCATGCCATTTTGTTGATGGACGGGGAAAGATGCAGTTCCCATAATGCCATTCTTCTTTGAATATGAGATAATAGAAAAATCCAGTAACTAGGTAAACCTGTGTATAATGCACCGTCATGAGAACCCATGTAGAAATACTCTCTAGTAATATGGAAACAGTGAAAAGCTGAAGGTTATTTTTGATAAGTTCCAACAAGAGATGTTGAATCGGTATCCCATTACAAGCTTGTGCTTTTGTGTTGACTAATGCGTCTGTTCTAATGATTACAGCATGGTGCCAATCTGAAGGCTGTAGATCATGAGGGGCGGACATGCCTTGCATATGCTAGGGCTGCCCAGAGTCTGGCACTCAGTAAACCTTCAGGGGGTGGCAACAACAGTGCAGTTGGCAATGGAGAGTTGAGTGTAGCAGCCACGACTAGTCTAGTGGAACTTTTAGTAGCCAACGGCTGTCCTGAAGTGACAAGTGGCACCCTTCCTCGCAGAAGAGGTAGTATTGGACGGCGCACTGGTGGTGATAGCTCAGTTCCCCCCTTTGATAAACTTCCCTCAAGTGTCATCTAGGGCCTGGGGGTGGGCAGTCAGACCCTGCCCAAGCGAAGCTCTGGAATTGTGCAGCGAAAGGAAAAGGAATCTGTGTCTGTGGTTGTTTAGAGTGGAGACCTTTCCAGTCTGACGAAGTGAACATCATCAAGTGACAAGGAAGCAGTGTGCACTCTTGTCTAAGGTAGAAACGTTCCTGGCATCATGAAGAGAACATTGTCAATTGATGGACTGTACATCAGCCATCATTTAGAAAAGAAAACTGAACGTGAGCTTCACTTGCAGACATGGAAGACAAAAAATGATAATTCCAACTCAGTGTACGAGTAAATTAATTGACCTACAGAAGTTTACTGCTGTAAAGTGCAGAAGAAACATCAACCATTGATCCAAGAATGTTACTGTTTGCCACTGCATTTGCTGCTTTCGTTACTTATAATTTTGAAACAGAATAATTTTGAACAATATAGTAAAGCTTAAATACTTCACATGTAAAGGTGTCAGCATAAAAGAATTAATTGTTATGTATTTGGCTGCCATATCTTAACCTTCCCATGTGAGAGAAATACGGTACAGTGTAGAAACAATAGTTGGGTGGGTTTATGATGATGTACAACCAGAACAGGGCTGCCCTAACATAAAATGCCAACATTTTATATAATTTCACACAGTATGTCAGAAAACAATGTGACAGTTCATCATGTCCGAGTTCTTACAACAACTTATTGGTCTGATGCTTTTCTTTTATCTCCACCATAACGGCTGTTTCTTTTCCAGATTTTTGAAAGCATGGTTCCTGTTCTTGTGTAGAGTTAAGACAAGAAGACAAACTTAAAGTTCTTTAATTGTTTCCGAAAAGATGACTGCTCCCAGTTTTGTGCACAATAGATGTGTCTTGCCATCTGTTATCGCTTACGTGCATTGTGCAGGCTAATGAACATCAGCATGCCATTCGCAATATGATAGTTGTTCCAGGCCCTGGGACATTCGGTACATGTCTGAATTCTTGATATTGTTTTTCATAAATTATACGCACTTGAAATTGAGGCATATATTACAGCCCTTATACTTTATTTAAATGTATGCATTGCAATGAACATTTCTTCTTTACTGTTACATTGGAACTTATCCAATTTTCCTTGTAGAATCTCCATTTTTCTATGATTTACATTCATAGAACCAATATTAATAACTGTGACTTCTAAGGTGGGACTATCGTGACCTCATGGTAATAGCCAGCAACAAGAGTTGTCAGCATGTACCATACTCAGTTTTTATACCGTTTCAACCACAGGACTTGTCCGTAGTTCATAATGTTGTGATTTCAGTGAACGTAAGTCAGTTTTATTCACAGTACATATATATCAAATCATCACATGATACCAAATTTTAAGAATTTCATGAATTTTTCTTCACTAAGATTCCTGTGTGTGTTTTTCAGTGCAGTGACACAGTATATTTGAAGGTCCTTATAAAATGAAGTTTTATTTGGACATATGGAAGTTTGATTCAAATGCAAAAGAGCATGAGCATATTCAGAAAGAATGTTGTCACTCAGGTCACACGCAAAATTTATATATGCCACAGATTAAAAAATGTGAAGGAATTCTATAAAGAAGAAACCATGCTGAAATAATCCAAAAAATTTCTGCAGAGAGCAGCAGAGGTCTTATTTTTGCTACCTTCATTTTTCATTGCTTCCCTTACCTCACTATAATAGCACACTTCTCAATGCTTCCCTTATGTCAGTGTAACACACACTATTCATTGCTTCCCATATCTCATGGTAACAGTACACTTTTTTCCTCTTAAACATGCTAAACTTTAAAGCTCAAAGATATTTTGTTTGTAGTTAGGCATTGAATATAGAGTTAATTTTAATACACAGTCATTTGCACATACCATAGGACAATACATTGTGTTGCTCATTAGCAAGGTCACCATATGTGTCTAAAAGACAAGCACAGAAAGAGATATGGAAGTGAAAAAATAGAGTCTCATGTTGACCATATTTGCAGATAAATTGGCAGTTACTACAAAGCTGAAGAAGGAATGTGAGGCAAGTGCAATAGTAATAGTGTGTAAAAAATGTTCTGCATAAAAATATTTCACAAGGAGATGAACATTTCCAGTGTTGAATTATTTTAATAATTAAAACCATCATTTGTTGTGTTACTATGATAAGGAGAAAATCAAAACTGGCAGTTTTACATTTAGGATATGGCAGGAAAGGTCTGATTACTGACAGTGTCAGCTTATGTCACAAGAGATCGTTGTTTCCATTAAAAGGGTTAAATATTCAAACCTTGGTGGCAGTCCTTGTCTGGAGGAAGTACATCATATGTTCTTGGCCCAGTTTGTGGAATTTTTTTCCTAATTAGGTCTACTAACTACATTTTTGCCAACAAGCTATATCCTGTATGTACATACTTTGTTTGTTATATAATCACATTCACATTCTAATTCCTTCACAGTTTATGCACAGACCCAACCAAACATCAGTGAGTGTTACATAACCAGATTGTTTAATATTGAACTATTCATATATTAAATGTGTCTGTCCTGTTTAGATTGGGGGGGTCTCTGTTTATAGAGACATGCCAGTAAGAATTTTGTTTTGAAATCAGTGGTCTAGAGCACAAATATTGTGTGGCCAGGGTTCGCATGGTTTTCAGTAAATTCACATTAAAGGTGAACCGACAGAATCATACAGAATTACTTTTAAAATCTCAGAAATTTAAAATACAGTAGAGTCCCCGTTATCTGACATTCCATTTTATGTGGCATAGCTTATTGCCAAAATGCTGTATTATATTTATCAACATTCACTTCAGAGCAGTTATATTTTATGAGCAATCCACTCAGTATGTCATGGAATGAATTAACATTCCCAACCACATTGGTGTCTCTTCATTTTAATTGTCTGCGCTTACATGTTTACACTGTTTGTTGCGCCCATTTAATGTGTCTATGTATTGTCAGTTTCTTTAATGTCTTTTGCTACTGACTTTGATTGCACAATAGCAGTTTTGCTTCATTTTGTTGATGGAAGTTAGTAATTTCTCATAAAGGCATGCTTTTTTCACTAACATGTCACATGGAAGTAGACAGAAAATGGCTGTCTCTATGGAACAAAAAGTTGAGCCTTATAAAGGCATGATAAAGGTGAAACTGTGCAAAGAGTGCCAGAAGAGTAGGCACTGGTTGTGTTACACTTTGTGACTGAAGATGAGAAGTGAAATTGAGAAGTGGTCTTTTGTCAGAACTTCAAACGGAGGGCTAAAAAAAATGATGATGGAAAAAGAAATGTGAACATGAAGAGGTGAGTGAAGCTTTTTAATTTTTGTGGTTCACACAACAAAGAGAGAAAGGTGCACCAACAACTGTACCCTACAAAAAATAAAAGTGTTTCCAAAAGGAGTGCAACCTAACAGCTGGTACAGATTGAATAGATTGATAGAAAAAGTGTGGAGTGAATCTTTTGGCAGACTTGGGATTATTTTTGAAACGTGCAGAGCAACGTCAGTCTTGTACACATAATGGCAGGATTATCACATGAAGAACTCTATGATGTGAGTAAACTGGTTTAAATTTTGAAATACTTCTGTCAAAATCTCCATCTTTCAGGCCATAAAAGAAGCTTGCCTCCTGTAAGACCTCAGGTAACATAAACTAAAATGTGCTTTTATTGGAAAATAAAAAAAAATGTGTATGTTAAAAAATGTAGCTTCTACATCACTTGCAGTTTCATACAGTAGCCATCAAATGCATGAGTGAGCTCAGAATCTTTTGAAGTTGGTTTTTTTAATCCATGTGTTGGCATGACTTTGCCGCAAAGAAAAGGAAGGAGGCTTGGAAAAAATATCTAATACTTACTTCCTCAAAAAATAAAATTTCATTTGCAGGTCTGCATTATGTTAGCTCTTGAGTGTAGCATGGCAAGGACTGCTTGCCCTAACATATATGTCACACTTGTGGAGTGCCAATTTCTGCTCATGCACTGCACATACTTGACTCATGCCACTGTCTGTCAAAGGCATGAAGCAAATTTAATCTGGCTGCTGTATGATTGTAGATAAAGAAACTGGGTTTCAGGTGATAGTTAACATACTTCCAAGAAATCAGCTGTTTGTTCCCCCACCCCCTTGCCTTGAAGGGTCAAAGGAAATGTTGAAGAAACTAAAGAAGAAAGCTGGAGAAGGATGAGGTCATTGCACAGCATAATAGTCCTGTTTGCCTGTCAAGTGGAGTCACGAAAAGTACCATGATACTGCCGACTCCAGATGTTAATAAAGAAGGGGAACACCTAGCAACCCGTGTGGGGATGTGTCATTATAACCAGCATATGGCTGGTGACTTTGAGAAATATATGCTGCTGCAGATGTATCTAGCGCAGAGGGGCAGAATGAAGAACTTGTACATGAAATTGTTCAGAAAGTTTCTCATTGCCACAGTTCTCATTTCCCTGATTGTGTGTAGGAGAAATATGGAACGTAAAGTTGACCACATAAACTTCAGGACAGATTTTATTGAGGGCATATTAGTAAAATATTTGTGCATTGTGAAACATCAGGCCACCATGGTTGTGGCTGTACTGTAAAGACTGACAGTACAGCAATTTCACAGCAGAATGCCTCCCACAGAAATGAAATGTGAATTAACAGGAAAGTATGTGGTCTGCAGTGAGTATTAAAAAAAAATGGAAATTGTATAGTATTGTGAGGACTGTGATGTTACTGTGCGTGGAGGTGAGTGCTTTGATGCCTACTATACAAAGACTGACTATTGAGGTAATGCAAGATGCATATGTATATGTGCATTCTCTAGGGAACTGCAGTTCCAAGTCTGATTTACATTGATCGAAAAATATCTCCTTCCTTGTCAGGCTATGGACTGGGGTTTAAATGTGCCATCATTGAAGGATGAAAAACTAAATTTTGATGCCTCATTTTATTTTTCCTTGAATAATAGATGGGGTTACGGAGCTGATATTCACTTTCATCTCTTTCATTAGTCTTCTGCAGTATCCAACATTCCCAGTTATCTGCTCATTGTATTATCCTGTTTAAGTCGTATAATTGGGACTCTCCTGTATGTGGTTTAGACAGGTTAGTGATTAGTGAACTCCTGAATTGGTTTGTGGGTGTACCTGTTCACTCTGTGGTGAATGATAGTTATGACAACAGATTGTTAATTTTCCTCCAAAGTTTGTGTTACTGTGCAGTAAAATAGCAGAATCTTGCTGTATTGTGAAATCACTGAAGATTAATTGAGATGTATAGTGTTTTTTAAGGCACACCTTTGTTTCAGTGTTTCCTTGCAGTAATTGTAAATAGTTCAGCAAAGATGAAGGTAGAAGTCTTGTGGGATATGTCACAGTGTACAATGTTAAATAATTAACCATCAGAAAGTATCATGACTCCATGTAGACTGGTAAATATTTACTGATATATTTACCACTCTACCCAGTGTCTAATCCCAGAAGACTTCGGTCTCCATCAACACCACTGTCACGACCTAAACTCTCACATAGATCTGTAAACTTCACGTAACACATGTAAAAAGAAATTATTTAAAACAGGAACGACTTATGGTGTTACACAGCGATGAAGTATCTTTTAGCTGAATCATACGTTTTCTTTATTGGCGTTCTGTAAAACAGTTATTAAAGTAGGCCACACTTAGTAACAAAAACTGTATATTGTGTGCACATTAATTTGTTTGTGAAGTGTGCAAATGTACACAAACCACTGCACCAGTTTTTCCAAGTGTGTCACTTAAAAAATAAGCCATCTTATTCTTACATATTATACCCTTCCCTTTTTATCACAATTGTTTCATGTAAAAAGCATTATACAGTTAATTCTTATTTTGTTGTTTGTTCCTGGCCTCAAGACAGTGAACATGGTAAGAAACTCTGTGCTATGTAAGTAAGCATAAAGTAACCACTGACTGCCTTTGATATTATGTATTATATTGTTATGTCAAAATGTTATGTAATGTTCCCTCCCTCCCTCCCTTGCACCCTCCCTCCTTCCCCCCTCCCACCCACCCACCTTCCTTCTGTTTTGAGAATTCAAAGTGAAGTGTTGAAAATTAAAATGAAACTTGTGTACAATGAGGCCAAAGAATTTGTAAATATTGTAATCAATAATTTTTACTGTACTCTACAATGCAGTGAGTAAAACTGAAATGCATCTATATATATATATACACACACACACATGCAATTAAAAGCTGTTGATGGATATTTACTTGCACATAATATCCTCCTCACCAGGAGCTGTCCATTTAGTGTTCCCTCATCTGTGCCATGTGATTTTTATTTGGATGTGTAATGACTTATTTTTCCACTTTTGACCATCAAAGTTCATGCAGGGAGCTCCATATTAGCCAAGGTTAAACATGTAAGAGTCGCAGTTTGGCATTAGAGCCCACTACACATCTTAGCCTTCTTGTGGAGCTCCAGTCATTCTGGACTTCTGGCACTAAATGGAGGTGAATGGTTTGTGTCACGCTGTAGCCACATTATATGAGAGCAAAGAGCCCCTCTTCACTCATATTAGGAATTGAACTTGTGAAGGGTGCGACATGAAATTAACTTTTCAGCATACTCATACTTTTTGTGCTGTTTTGTATTTCCCATACTTCATAACCATCTTAAAGTGCAATGGTTGCTACATGTACTGCCTACTTTGCCTTTCAACAACTGTGCATTTTGCCCACACAGTGTGTCATGTTTTTTATGGTTCTCACAGTAAAGAGTCATTATTTCCGTATACAGCATTAACTGACTGGTCTTTATAAAGGAGACGGGCTCTGTTCTCTGTGACCTGGTCACTGCATTTTTAAATATTTTTCAGATGAGCTTCAGGATACAGGGGTTCAGTCACTGGCCTCTCACTGGGGAGGCTCACATTCAATCCCAGGCCTGTCTGTGTGGTGTGTGTGTGGTGGAGAGAGTGGCACTGGGAAATGTTTTTCTCAAGGTACTGTGGCTTTCTCCTGTGATTATCATTCTATCAGTGTTTCATATTCATATTTCATTTATCTGCTGCTGGTGCTATATGATCTTGGTAGTGGATATTGTTACTAATGAAATGCCTTGTCTCCAGATCTTCAAAATGTTCATACATTTTCTGAATTACATACACTCATTTTTCATTTAACAGAAGGTTGGGAACAGTCGTGAAAAGTATTCTGCACTATTTAAATGCGTTTTCTAAGCACCACTGCCAGTTTTAGATTGCTACTGTGTAACTACATTTTAAATGAGCTCTGAAATAGGTACATTAATAGCCTGGCCATACATATACATGTATATATGTACATATGTGTGTATATACAGGGTGTACGGCTTTACTGAGGACCTGTTCATAGAACCCAAAAACCCCTACATAGTTGTACTCCTGCATAGTGTCTGATGATGCCTTTGCAGTACTTGGTACTGCATAAATGTGGGACTATATGCTGTAGAGCAGATGACATGAATTGCTGCGTAGTGACCAGTGATGCTGTCCACCTTGCAGTACGTGGTTCTGCATTAAAAGAAAATCTTTAAAACAAAAGAATAAAGTTGGAAAACTGCAGATGTACAGAAGCCATTGATTGGCTTTATACTACACACTCGACAGTGTGTCACATCCAAGTAGACCATAATCATAATTTGTATCATATGGTTATGAATGTTGTTATGCGTGTAGTGTATTTCCTTTTAGTTAAACAATGGTACTGATGAATTATCCTGAACCAGTATGAAACACTTTCTGTATGCATGTCCCAAGTGCAACTTCAAAGCCATCACTTTGGTTTCAAACCTAACTTATTTACCCAAATATGAGAGATGACATTTTTTCTA